>JAYRBT010000064.1:4410574-4431599 GCA_036023395.1 Myiotriccus ornatus
GCTCCATGGCGGCGGCGGCGGCTGCGGGGGCAGGACAAGGCGTTACCGGAGCCCCCACCGCCCGAGGATCACCCTCCCCCCTCCCAAAATCTCCCCCCTTTTCCCCTCCCCGTCCCCACCGACCTGCCCCGCGTTGCATCAGCCCCGCTCGGCGCTCGGCTAGCGGCGCCTGGGCGGCGCGATCGCCGAGCTGCCGATGGTGAAGTGAACGGGCGCGGGGAAGGGTGGGGCGGGGGGGGCCGCGCTCCGCCAATCAGAGGGCGCCTCGCGCGGTGGGGGCGCCGCTCCCCGCCAATCAGACGGCGCCTCGCGAGCGCGCGGGGGGGGCGTGGCCTCGGCGCCGTTAAGATGGCGGCGGGTGAGGGCCGGGCCGCGGCCGCTGCTCGGGCTCCTTTTATCTCCCTTTACCTCGCTCTTTTGGGGTGTTTTACCCCTTTTCGCGGCGCGCCGGGGAGCGGCCGGTGCCCCGGCGGGCTGCGAGGAGGAGCAGGAGGGTGTGGGCTGGCCCCCTAAGCCCCGCCTTGGGGCGGTGCCGTTGAGGCGCCGGTTGGGCGGTGCCCGCTGAGGGAGGGAGGGAGAAGCGGCCGCTCCATGAGGGGCTGGTGCTGCTGTCAGTGCCTTCGAGAAGGAAAGGCTCCAGGGCGACCTTACTGCAGGTTTTTAAGTGCCTCAAGGAACCCCAAGAGAGGGACTTTGGGCAAGGGAGGGAGCGACAGGACACAGGGAATGGCTTCCCACTGCCAGAGAGCAGGGATAGATGGGATATTGGGAGGGAATTCTCCCCTGTGAGGGTGGGGAGGCCCTGGCACAGGTTTGCCCAGAGAAGATGTGGCTGCCCCATCCCTGGGAGTGTCCAAGGCCAGGTTGGAGCAACCCGGGATAGTGGGAGATGTCCCTGCCCATGGCAGGGGGTGGCACTGGATCATCTCCTAAATTCCCTCCCAGGCCGGTCTGGGATTTTGGCTTTTCAGAGAAGATAATCTCACGTGGTGGACAAATCACAAGCAGCGTGGTTTCATACCAGTTCAAGGACATTTAGGCTGTTGCAGGCCATTTCCGTGGAGTAAATCCTTGCACAGGGTGCAAATTGCAGAGTTCCAGCAGGCGCTGGGGCTGCTCCTGCTGCCTCCACGTGTTCCTTGGGGGGGGGTTGTGCACACGCACAGCTCATTCCCCAGGTTTTGTTTTTGTTTTTTTTTTTCCTACAGCATCATTATGAAAGTGCCCATTTTTATTGTTTAGGCAGAATGACAAGAGGAAGCAGCAGAAATTGCCCGGTTTTATCCCTGCGGTTGCACCACCCCCCTCCTTTTTTAAGCAGTTGGTAGTCAGAGCAACAGGAAGACAAAAAGACATTCCTTTAAATCCTTGGTCAAAGAGGACAGGAAATACCTTTCCTTAGTCCAAATTCTCCTGCTGGGTGAGAGTCAAGTGCAGGGCTTTCAGGTCTATAGATTGCTGTTGGGGAGAGTCCTCCCTCCGAGGAAAAACGCTGTTTGTTTGTGAATACTTGGAAACCATTGAATTTTACGGGAAGGTTCTTTATCTGGTGATCTTGGATCGCAGTGTGTGTTTTGTGTGAGTGTCTGGGTGACTAATCCCCTCCTGAATGTCCCCTCTGCTCCCTGACTGGGTTACTCTTCCCTTGCTCAGTTTTTTCTTGACCTCCCCCCTCCCCAAAAAAAAAGACTTTTTCACGTGTTTATTTGTGTCTTTGCAGGGTGGGGCTTGAGGTTTTATTTAATACCTGAAGTGTGAGCTGGGGTGGTGAGCTGGGATTCCTGGGCTCTGCTCTGAGTGATTTGCACCGAGGTGTTGGTGACTGGGGTTTGTGTTGGTCCTGCCTGATAAACCCCTGTGAGGGAACACTCAGGAACGAGGGATTAGTGGTTGTTATGTGTTAGGACCCAAAAGAGTCAAGAATAGAGATCAAGGAGTTCAGGCTGTGGTGCCTCAGCCAGTGTTTTCACCTTCCCTGTTACATCCCAGCACCTCTGGAAAGGAGCTGGGTTCGTTTTATTGAAGGTGTTGCTTTTGCTGGCAGGTTGGAGCCGACTCCTGCTGATTCCTCCTCTGAAGGGGCTGCTCAGAGGGCACCAGGAGCAGATAAACCTCACAGCAGGCCTCTAGAGCTGGAAGCAGAGATCCAGGCAGCGACAGCGACATGGCAGACGGTTCCCCTCATCCCCCTGGGCTCTGCCTGCGTCGGGAATTCAGACAGGACACAGTTCCCAGGGCCAAGAGGTTGTTGGATTCCGAGGCGCAGCTCCAGGCCCCGCAGTCAGCCAAGAGGGTTTGTGTGGTGAGCCAGGTCTGCAGCACTCCAAAGCCATCAGACAACCTGCTGCTCCTCTCCCCGGGTTCTCCCTGCTCCCATTTTCTGGATGACAGTGGCCAGGGCGGCCTTGCTGCCAGTTTCTGTGGGTCGAAGTACGACGATGTGGCCATTTCCCTGGACACCAGCGGGTGCTTCGATGACACCGAGCTGGATGACTCCCTGCTGGAACTGTCAGGCAGCGAGAAAGGGAACTCTCCTTTAAATTACACCGAGGAGGAGATCCAGGGAATCTTGGCAGATGATTCCGTGGAAGCTGAGCAGCACCTGATTAGGCAAAGCCATCTGAGCCAAAGTGTAAATGAGGAGAGCGGGCAGGCCGAGAGCGGCAGCTGCAGTGGGGCCTCACTCAGTGAAGATGCCGCGGAGATTGCAGAGGAACTGGAGGAACCTCTGCCCCAGGAGCATTCCACAGTCAGTTCTGGGTGTTATCCTGGCTTTTTGAGTGGAAGTGCTGGTTTGGGTGGGATCCACCTGCAGCAGGACCTCGACCTGCAGGATCTCCTGCATCTCGGCCCGTTCGCTGCTGGCCGTTCCGATGAGCCCCCGGAGGGCAATTATCTGGTGGAAGTGGAAGGAGAAGCTCTAGAAGCAATGATAGATGATTGTTTAGGATATGCTACAACTCCTGGTAGCTGCATTCTCGAAGAATCCCTGGAGCCTAAAGGCCAGGAAAGCCTGGCTTTGGATTGCCCGGGAAGAGCCGTGCCCGTGTCTCACCTCGGCCGGAGCGCAGCTGATGAGAGCCCAGCACCTGGGTCTGGAAACCAAGGACTTCCCAAAGCAACAACGAGATTGTTTTCAAGGAAACCAGACTCTCCAGAGGATGGAGAAGGGGAATCTCCAGGAGCTGAGCAGCCATCAGGCGACATTAAAGTAAACTCACATCTTAATTCTTGTAGCTAAAATGTTTTTAATTCCTTTCCTTTGGGTTTGTACTTGTGGTAGTGTCCATAGGCACACAAGTGCCGTGTTTGTACAGGAAAGGATTTTTCAAGTGGAGCAAAATGTGATTTTTATGTGACTGTACAAGCAAAACTTACATGGAATGATTTTATTTTGCATGTTAACCCCCTTTCCCTTACCTTTCCAGTTAAGTGACACAACTATAGTCCAGACCGTGCAGGAAGAGACAACCAGTGGGAAGAAACCTGGCAAGGTTATTATTGCCCCACAGGAGAAGGAGAAAAGGTAATTTCTTAGCAAGTTTCCACTTTGAGAAACATCCCAGTTACTTCCTCAACCAATTTGTTGGTTTTGTGCTGCTGGGTTTTATCCCTGTCATTTAATTAGGATGCACCGAATTAGGGGGGAAAGCACTTAATAATTTACCCTGGAAGAGGGGGGTGGTGCAAATGGGAAAGGAGGTGGTGAAGCCAGTTTGGGGCAGAACCGGGGATGTTTGTGCTGTTGTGGCTCCTCCCCGAGCACTTTTCCTGCAGATGGCAGCAGCGGAGCGGATCGGGATGGTTCCTCCTTCACTCCCCTTCTCCTGGAGGTGCCACTTCGGGTTTTTTTCCCCTGCAGACCTGCTGCTCTCAGGTGTTTTGTGCGTTGCTGTTCCCGGCATGGCCCCGGGTGATGTGAAAGATCTGCTTTTGAGGGCTCTCTGCGGGGTTCCTGGCGAGGTAACCAGGGCAGTGACCTGCCGGGTCACTCAGCTGACACTCCTGCTTTGCTCTGGGGTGTTTTATCTTTGCAGCTTTAGTCAAATAAATACCTTTATTTTTTTTTCAATCACAGAACAGGGCTGCAAGGAGGTCATGTCTGTAGCAGTTCTGCAGGGCACTATGCCCTCTCTGTCTTCTGTAACCTAATTTAACAAATAACCTAAAAGAAAACACCCCACCCTAACACTATTTATTATTTTAAAGACTGAAACAACGGCCCTGCATTTCAGAAGTGAAAGCTGAGCAGAAGAAACGTTTCCATCCAGAGTGGGCACATCCACATGATGAAAAGTGTCCCCCCTGTATCAGGTAAACCCTCAGGTGGGATGGGCTGAGGCTGGTGGGGAGGGGAAAATTGATATCCTGGCAGAAGGCCTGGCTGGCTGGACTCGTGTTCTTTGGTGGTTTTAATGTGTTTGTTTTCAGAGGGGATTAAAAAGTGCCTGTTGCACTTTGTTCCAGCACTACCACACACACAGTTCCTGTGCAGGCATCAGTCTTGCTGCAGGGCTGGTTCGGATGAGCTTCACAGTTGGGGATACCTGGGAAAAACGTTGTAAAGGGAATTTGTGTGGCAGGGATATTCCCAAAACAGGCCCGTGTTGTCTGGGGAAAGCAGGGCTGAGCTCTGGCTTAGTGTTGGAAGGTAAGTTGGTCTTGTCAGTTCACAATTATCCCAGAATCGCTGAGGTTGGAAAAGCCCTCCCAGCCCATGGATCCCCCCTGTGCCCCAGCCCCACCCTGTCCCCCAGCCCAGAGCACCGAGTGCCACCTGCAGGCCTTCCTTGGACACCTCCAGGGCTGGGGACTCCACCAGCTCCCTGGAACCTGAAGAGCTGAGGTTTGGATTTAACGCTGACACCTCCTGTGTGTTGCCTCGGTGTCACCGCAGAGCAGAGGCGCCAAGGAAGGGCTTGTAAAAGAGCCCGGTGTGGGTTTCAGCTGAAGGGTGACATCTGATGGGCAGGCCTGGGATGTTCTGAAGGGTGAAACGTTCTGGTATCTTCCAGCCACGGCCTCCCACTGTGGTTATTTTGAGTGTCCACGGGTGCAATAATTGTCATTTCTGGCGAGTTGTAAGGAAGTGACAGTTGTGGGGAGCCTGCACTTACCCGGGCACAGGAGCAGCTGCATAGCCACAGGGCTGCTTCCAGTGCATGAATGCAGCATCAGTGATGCAGAGGGGACGAGGCAGGCAAAGCTGAAATGGCCTGTTTTCTCTTCCTTTCAAATTAAAAATGCAAGACGTATGTTGTGAGTCACAGAAAATCAGGCAGGGGCTCTAAGTGAGCGGGGCTGAGGAGTGAAATACAGCTCTATCTTGCCGGGGAAGAACATTGTCTGGGATGCACACAATTTGATTTTCTTATTAGTGCAAACCTCTCTTATTTCCAAATAGCTGCAGGGTTGGAATTCAGCCCGACAGACAGCGTGGGCTTCCCCAGTTGTCACAGATAAACCCTCTCAGCGGGCTGGCTGTGCCCTGTGTGCTGTTCCCAGGCACCTGGATCTGCAGTCTTGCCTCGTGGATCCTTTGCATGGGAAATGCAGAGCCATCCCAAGAAATTCATGAAGGGAAATCAGCAGATTTCAGAGCCAGCCAGGGGATTCCCTTTGGGAAGCAGTAACTAATACATTGCTGCTACAAATCTTCAGCTCTGTTTTGAGTTGCAAATCTCCTGGCATTTGTCTCAGTGTGATGTTTGCCTTTGCTATCCCATCTTTTATGTAATCTGTCTGTTCTTCCCTGTATCCTGGCTCCTGCTGCTGGGTTGTCTGAGGGAATTCCTGGCTGTCTCCAGCAGAGATTTTTGTCTTCTCCCTCATCTGCACGTTGTCTGGCACTTGCAGGTTCTCTATAAATACAACTTTCACATATATATCTTAGATATCTATATCTTAGGTATGTTATATCTATCATATATTTTTATATGGGGTGATTGAGTGCTGAAAGTCACAGTGAGTGGTTGAAAGAAATCCTTTTATATCCAGAATAAACTTTTCACATCGAGCCATCTTGAGCGAGTTGGGAGCCTGTGCCTCCTCTTATTCTGGTTTCTAGATGATATCCAAGCTGAATAGATAAATTTATTTGCAACTTCCTACAGGGGTTTAAATGCTGCTGAGGCTGCCTTGTAGGAGCTGTAAAAATGAGATGTGACTCCAACATCTGCTCGGGCACGATGGGTGGCTGATAATTGACCACACAAGATTCCAGCCAGCTGACGGTTTGTCAGCGTTTGCACTTCATTATTGCCCTTTATCCAGCGGTAAATAGAATTATTTCCCTCTTGAGGAGATCCTCCTCAGCAATTCCGGGCCTGTGTCAGCCACTGAAGTAGTGAGGCTCCTAAAACTGTGTTGCTTGGAGCAAAATCATGGACTGGTTGGAAGGGACCTTAAAGATCATCCAGTTCCACCCCCCTGCCATGGGCAGGGACACCTTCCACTAGTCCAGGTTGCTCCAAGTGCCATCCTTGTCCCTCAGGTCCCTGGGAAGCTGACCTTTCCCCGGCAGGATTCCATCAGGAGCTCTCCTCGAGGCTTGGTGTGTTTGCTGGAGGTTTATGATGCTTTTAGCAATTCTATCAGACTTCTTACAGCCTGGCAGAAACCTGGTAAATGATTTTCTTGGATCCCTCTTGAATCAAAGGGAGAGGAGGAGGAAATACCTTACAAAGAGTCACAAACCATCTGGTCTTACTGTAATAACAAAGATCAATATCTTTAAAAAGCAGACAGCGTGTTTAAGGTGATGGAAAGGGAGAACAGTGTAAGGGAGCATATGGGGAAACAAATCTGTGAAATACAAATGAACTCTGTGCTTGCAGACTCTGCCTTGAAAGGGTCTGGTTTGTTGATTGATGCTGAGCTGGCTGAGGGAGAAAAAAAAAAACAACTTAATCTTGAAACAGTTCTTTCCTGCCCAAATTCATTTGGCTTGAACAGAGAGCAGGCAGGGAAGGGGCAGGACTGGGGCTGTGCTGACATGAAGGGAGGAATTACCTTTAGTGGCTGAGCCTGGGAGGGAGATATCACTTCAAAGGAAATGAAATCCACCTCCAAACCCTAAATTTCAAGAGGTGTGGGCTGGGGTTTGGACGAGGGGATGGGGTAGGAATTGATAAAGCAGATTTCTAGGAGGTTTATGGTGAGGGGAGTGGGAAGAAGTTACCAGTTCTTAGAGGGTGATAGTCCTGGTCCAGGGGCTTCTCTCACATGGCTTCTGTTTGCAGCGGGGTTTGCAGAGATCATCAGAGCTCCTGGTTTCTAAATAAGTGGAACTTGCCTGAAATTCTCATGCTGAGTCTGTAGTTTGGTCTCAACTGCTGTGGAAGGATGAGGGATGTTTTAAGCTGAACTGCCACGGAACAGAACTTTTAGGGTGTCACTGTCCCCTTTCCTCGGGTGTAATGGCCAGAAGGACTTTTCCTCTGAGCCCTGGGGTAGATGGTTATGTGAGGCACTGAGGTAAAAGCTCTCTCCAAATATTTGTGGGGTTAGGCTGCCCCTGAGACTTTCCCTCTTCCTGGAGTGAGTCACGGTGGTGGTTGGCACAACCTGTCTGCCCTCAGGCTCAGGGGTGAAAGGTGCACCCCTGGCAGCAGGAAATACTCCCTGTTTTATGACCTGGGACCCAGAATGCCGAGGGAGGGAACTTACCCGTGGAAAGGCTTCAAAACTTGTGAAAAGCTCTGATTTCTTACACACTTATTGCAGCCAACACGAACTGCTGAGTACAGTGAGGGTTTGCCTTTTGAGAGCTGTCCTGGAGAACCTCTCTAAACCCCCCATCCCAAACCCGTGGGTTTTCCAAGAACACTTTTTAAAAAAGTCCCTTCTAGAAGTACCTATTTATTTTATTTTTTTTTTTGGACGAGAAATGTCCGTTTTCCTTTGGGTAAATAAAAGCTGACGCTGCAGTTCCTGAAGGAGACCTGGAATTGCTCTGGAAGGGAAGGGCTGTGATTCACAGCCCTCACCACGTGACTGCAGCGGCAGGATGGAAAATCCTCGGGGTTTTGACTGGCCAAGGACACACTCACTGGCAGAGCTGGGCTTGAGCAAGGGCGGTATTCCAGGGAAAGGACCTGTTCTGATGGAACACAGGGTGTCTTCTCCCCGGCTCTTGGTGTGACCAAGTTGCTTTGGCTTCAGACCTTCTGCTCACTGCCTGTTCTTGCTGCAGAAATAAAACTCTCTGTGTTGTGGATGTTCCAAAACACTGGTTTTTCAGGAGTGACCCCCCCATGCTCCTTCAGATTTTATTTTGCTTTGCAAAGCAGATGATAAATTGTATTTCCTGAGTTATGCTCATCCCTATTCACAAAGAAGAAGAAGAAAAGGTGACAGAGTTGGCTTTCAAACTTATCTTTTCTGAAGTGCAGAAGGGGCAAAGCAGCCTCTAATGACGTGACAAAGCTTTGTAGCACTCTGAGGCCTGGAGATAACCAAGCTCATTGAGGTAATTTGTTGTTTGGTTTTTTTTTTTAATCTTGCTTTTCTGAGGCTGCTTGGAGTTCTGTGGGGGTTTGTCTTGCTGCTTCAGAATGTGCAAATGAGCGGATTTAACAGCACTTTGGGAGGAAAATTGGCTCCTTGTTTGAAGTGCCTGTTAGTGGAGCCTTCAGCCTTTGTGGTGGGCCAGGGAGAAAGAGCTTTGCAAAGAAGGTGATAGAGCACAAAGCAGAGTCCCTGAGAGGACAGGCTTTAAACTCCTAAAATACAAACTTCTTACTTTCCAAGGTGCCTTTTTAGAATGTGCTTTTCTTTTTCAAAACCTCCTAAGAGGAAAATTAGGTACCAGCTGCAAACCCTAAGGAAATGGAGGTGTTTTTTTTCAGAGAAGATGCTGTTCCAGCCTCTGTAGCAATGCTTCTCCTGTGTTTGTTTTAACTATTTGACTTCCTTTTGCAGAAATTACCCAAGGGCCAACAAGAAACCTACCCAGAGGTACAGCCATGCCCACTGGGTGAGCAAGAACTTGGCCAAACTCCACGATTTCCAGAGCATTCCCGACCGCTTCCAGTGTAACCCCGTTTGATTTTTCGCTGTGTTCTGCCTTTAGGAGTTGATAACTGGGCCGGTTTTTTGAGTGGTTTGTATTTGGAAGAGTTGTCTTCTGATCTGCTTTGGAAAAGGCCAGTGGGAGTTTTCTCTGTTTGGGACAGGTTTGGAGATGCAGTTTAAACGTGGTCTGGGTTTTATTTTGTGGGCAGCTTTTATGCCTTGCACCCCTGGGACTGCAAACAACCTCCTCACAGGTCATAGGTGCAGCTGGTGCCCAAGAGACAAGAGAGGGGTTGTTGGATCATTTCACTGCTGGAAACTGGAAAAACGGGCTTTGAAGTGGGGGAAAAACTTGAGCTAAAGCTCAGCATTGACTCTCCTGCAGCGATTGGGATCCCTTTGGGTAAGGTAAAGGTTTAGAACTGGGAGAAGCAGCTGTGGCTGCTGTTCCCCTCCTGTTTGACAAAGCTGTGTGTGGGTGACTGTAAGCTCAGGAGAAGCTGCTGATTTCACTGCTGGCTCGCCTTGTTCTCTTGTTGTTTTTGTCCCTGAAAAGTTTGCCTTTTTTGATTGTTTTGACTTGTTTTCGTTTGTGACTTCTCTTGTTAAAATATTTAATGAGATCTGCTGCTCGAGTTTATAAATATTTTGTACCTGTTAAGTGTAGGCTTCTTTTTTTCCCCCCTGTGTTACTTGGGCCCTTCTTTCACTTGCACTTGCCTTCCTGGGCTGCCCAGAGGAGTGTGACCTTGTGTTCATTGGTGTGACAATCCAACAGCAACTCCTGATCTCTGTGCTGCCTCCATCTCCTTCTCTAACAGAGCATAAAACCTCCACATTATTTGCAGTTGGAGAGGTTGATCTTCAAAATGCTCTTCCCAAGGGTGTCAGCAGGACCTTATGAACCCCTTTAGGTGTTTATGGGGGGGGGAATTTGGAGAGCAAATTGGGTTTATTCGTGGAGGGAATCCTATTATATTTTCATTATAGTAATTTGATCTGGTTTGGAGGTGCTTTTGGTTAATATGATCTTAAAAGAGATAAAATCTAAGCTGATGTTTTCAGCGTCCTGGGTCATGTATTTTGTTCTTTTGCCCTTCTGGAGCAGGACCGGAGGAGGTGGCTTTGAAGAGCAGGGAAAGTTTCTCACTGTCCCAGATGTGCAGTGGCTGAGACACAGAGAATGGCAGTAATTTGTGCAGAGGATAAGCAGGGGAGCTTGAGCAGAGCCTGGCACTGCCTGACTGCACTAACTCCCAGATAACACGGCCTCCAGTGAGGGAGGAGTCCATGCACACCACTTTTGGGGGTGGGTTGCACAGCTGTGGGTGGTGCATGGCCAGTCTCAGGGCTTTGTGTCACTAATTCTCCAGCAAATATCACGTTGTTGATGCCCCCAGACCCTCTTGGGGTGACTTTTACCTCTGTAAATGTTGTTGTCTGAGAGCCTTTTGTAGGAAGAGAAGGGGAGATCCCTTGGCAGCGTTGATTGGGAAGTGTGGGGGTTATTAGCACGTGGTGGTTGGTGTCTCCTAACTCAGTAAATCCCACATATTAGGTGTTCTGGAAAAGGAATCATTCACATGTGGTCCTGAGGGCGGTTTCACCTGCTGTCCAGGTCACAGAATTCCAGAATGGTTTGGAAGGGACCTTAAGGCTCATCTCATTCCACCCCTTGCCATGGGCAGGGACATCTTCCACTAGCCCAGGTTGCTCCAAGACGGCCTTGGACACTCCCAGGGATGGGGCAGCCACAGCTGCTCTGGGCAAACCTGTGCCAGGGCCTCCCCACCCTCCCAGGGAGGAATTTCTTCAACCTTCTCCTGACAAAGTTTGGTGTCTGCAGGGTGCTGTGGCTCAGAGCAGCTTCCCTGTGCTGGACACCTCTGGCACAGGCAGGTGCCTCCTCCTGAGGTGTTTGTGAACGTGAAGCTCTCACGTGGGTGGATGAACACTGCCAGCTCTGCTCTTCCACAGGGGTTGAGGCTTTGCTGCTGAAAATTTCCTTCTTTGACACTGCAAGTGATTCATATCTGCTGAATGGTGGAGACACTGCAGGGGGAGGGAGGGATTGTGGATTAAACCCTCGGTGGAAGGACGTGCTGTGTGTTTGCTTGAGTGTAGCCAAGGGCTGTGTTGATGATTTTTGTGGGGTTTTTTTTTGCTGTAGTAGAATCCAGTGCCATCAGTAAAGACTGGAAGGAGCTGCTTTGTGCAGGCCCTGCGTGAGCTCTGAGATGAAATGCCTCACAATTAAAAATTTAATAGCATTCATCGATGTATTGCAGGCAGCCAACAGCAGCTGGAGGACAATGGGACAGAAATTAAACTACTGTGTGTGGGTTTTTTTCTGCCTTCCTCTCAAAAATTAACTAGCTCTTCCCTCCTTTTGTGCTGTAAGGGGGAAGAAATTATGTCCTGAAACATAATAATAATCTCCTTTTGGTTGAGAGGATTTCCAGGTGCATCCTCTGCTGAACAGGTCTGGGTGATATAAATAGGCTTTATTTAAGCAGTTGGTGGCACTAAATGTGGGGGTTTTGTCAGCTAAAAAGGACAAAGTGTCAAATGGCATCGTGGGGCTCTGTCATTACTGCCACTCGATGGCTTTGCCTCCAGATCCCAAGGAAAAAGATGGCTTTTCTGGCTGCCAACTTCGCTGCCTCCATCTGGGATCTGAAATTCAAGCTGTGTCTTCCCTGGCTCTGTCACTAATAATAAAGATTCCTCAGTTGGAGCTTACTTAAACAGGATTGATGCTGATGCAGGAGCCGAGAGAGAACCCAGCTCCCCTTCCTCCAGACGTGTGGGCTGAAGCTCCAGCAAGGAGGAACATCCTCATTTTAATCCGCCGGGTCATCAGACGGTTTAACAGGCACCAGATTTGTGGAGGAAACAGCAGATATTTTAGCACAACAAGCATGTTGATCACGCAGCTTTTTTAACAAACGCTGGAAAGCTGCTGGAGCGTGGTCAGCTCGGCGGCTGTCTGCTCCCAGGCTCGCCGCTAATGGCTCATTATGTGTCGTTAGGAAGCGTTCCTGCAAATCTGGGGGAAATTACATTTGGTGTGGAGCATATGGTGCAATGTTCAGCACCCTCCTTGGGAAGCGCAGGCTCACTACTCGGTCAAAGAGGTGCCGTAGTTTTTATCGGGAGAATGGACGTGCAGCTGTGACATTCGGTTTGCAGTGAGCTGACCTTTAATGTCTTTGGCAAACACTGGCATCAGCAGCCTGTTCCTCCCCGTTTAAATCTCCTCCAGAAAGTCATTACCAGCTGGGATTGTACTAACACTTTCCGCCGTGTAGGTGTTTCCTCCTCGGTTGCTGTTGAACTGTCAAGGAATAAAATGCCTAATGTTCTCATTTTCCTCGGAGGAGAGAGCCCAGAGCTTGTGCTGGTGCCTTGTGGCGGCGAGGGAGGTGTGAGAAGTGGCTGGTGCTGTGTTGTGAGCTGGAAGGACACGCTGTGCAGGATTTGTTTGCTCCACACTTCCTCCCGCGGCTCCGCTTCCCTCAACTCGTGGGGGAGGAATATACTGGCTAAATTGTACTTGTAGGCATAATATTACAGTGCTTGGAAGGAGGGGAGGCAAGTGGTGCTTAACTTTAAACGCGCCCCGAGCGTGCTGGCAAAGGGTTCTGTTTTGCAGCTTCTTGCTCCTGTTGTGCCCTCAGTGTCTGCTCAGATGATTCTTGGAAATCAGCGGGATTAATCCCCAGGGGCTGCTGGGGGGCTGCTTCCCTTTGCTTTTAGAGATCAGCAGGCAATCAGCACTTGCAGGGCTCTCTGGGCTCCCTGTCATGCCAGCCCACCCCCACTTGCTGCTTTTTGGTATTTATTGAAACCTCCTTTTTCCAGCTCCTGCTCCAGCAATGAGTCAAAATCAGCAGTCAGGGAGAAACACGTGGGGAACGTGGGTGGCCTTTGGGGTATGTTCTGCTGTGGCCCAGCATGACTTCCCTCAGTGTGTCTTGGGTTTATTTTTCCTTGATCCCTTCCCTTTATTGACTTTAAAACACCTCAGGAGTATCTGTTGGCAGCTGTTGTTGGGAATGAGGTCTCTGTTCTAAAGATGGGCTTGAACTCACACAGGCCCAGAGTCTTAATGGTGTCAGACCCTCATGGGTGACAGTGGAATTTAATACCTAAACAGCTTTGATGTTTATGACCCTCAGAAAAGCAGGATTTAAAATAAATTCCTTCTCCTATAAGGGGGAAAACCTTTTCCTAAAGTGTGGTCTTGTTGCATCACTTCAATCTGGAGTTGCCGAAAATATTTTCTTGAACTGGGTGGCTTGGAGTCCCTCTGTGAGCTGAGTTGCTGCCAGGCTACATTTGTTTCTCCTCACTAACAGCATTATTTCCTTACTCTCAGGGCATCAGTTATGGGACATCATAACTGGTACCTCCTCCTGCCCCATCAGGGTGTGAATATTGACTCTGACCCTTTACATTTCAATTCTGTCCTTCCCAAACGAGTGGTCACCACTCTGTTAGGAAAGAAGTGGCTTAAACGTGTCACTGGGGAATGACAGAGGGGATGTGGTCTGCATTCCCAGGGACAACTGTCTTTAAAAACAGCCACACGACCCCCCCAGCCTGCCAAATTACCAGGGTGAGATTCCTCTTGAGCACCTTCTGAGGGCTGTTTGCTTGCCTGTCTGCTCCAGGATTAGGAGAGAGCATCTCCCTTATCGTTTTGCACATGCTGTACCATCTGTCCCAAATCTCCCTTTAGAGGGCTGTGGATTCCAAATGCTGTTTCTTTCTTCAGGAGATAACAGCCGTGTCTGAAGGATTTTGCTAGGTATGGCTGTGGTGCTATTTATGGTGCAGGTTTGTTGGTTTTTTTTGTCCTGCAGCCACAGCGAACTCTGAACCTTCCTGGGTTTCTCCACCCAGACATTTTGGGTTGTAGTCACCGGGAAATACAGGGAAAGTCCCCCCCAAGTTCTGTGGTGTGTGTTCTGCTCGGAGCAGGTGAATATATAATTACTAAATTCAGATGTTACAAGGACACAGGAGATGCCTTTTAATCTTTTATTGTACATTATAAAATGTTTATTGCTCTGTCTGTATCAGAGGTGTTGACCTCTCCCTCTTGGTGATGGAGGAGTATGTTCTGGCAAAGGATCCACTGAAGACACCTTTGGGGTTGGCCTGTCTTCTGAAACCAGCACAAGGGAACCCTCTGCTTGTTCACCAGCACATCTGCAAGCAAACTTCCCTGTGCCTTTCTCCCAGACCAGCTCTTTTGGAAAGGCTGGTGCCAGTGGAAGAGGGGAGATGGCTCAAGTCCTTCCTGCCAGCCTGTTGCCTTGCAGGGACTTCCAACCCAGGCTCATCTGAGAGCAGGCTCGTTATAACGAGATCCAAACCCTACCCAGGCCAACCTGTCTTGGCATTGGATGGAACAAGTAGGATCCTGCCTCATCCCCTAGTGCATATGGAGTGGTCTCGTGGAGTAATTAAATAAGTACAGATACCCCATGGCACACTAAAGAGAGTAAATCTTGTCCACGTGATGGTCCTGCATCTACCAGCTTCCAGAGCACCAGCAGTCCCAGGGATCCTGTCAGCTTACAAACATCAAGCACTTGGTAAGAGAGAGGAGAACCCCAGCCCCTTTCTTGTTCACCCCCATCCCTTTTTGGGAAGGGCCATCTCCAATGGATACCTGCCCTTCCAACACCACAAAAATAGCGCGGGCAGGGTAAGGAGAACCAGCCCTCCCCACAGGAACCCTCCTAAAAGAAGCATTTTAAGAACTTAAGCCCTCAGAAAAAGGTCCCTCAGGCCAGAGCCTTCCACAGCAAACAGCTCTTGCCCCTGGAGCCCTTGCATAGCAACCGGTATCATCAGGTATTTTGTCTTTTTGTTTGTTTGTGGTTTTTTTTTGCTGACTGGCTACATTTTTATGGACCTTTTATCACACTGGTGGTGGACTCAGGCCCAGCTGAAAAATACCATGAAGAAAATGGTTGAAATTCTCCTGGAAGCTAAATAACAGCTTCTGGTGTCCCCTGGTGTTGGTCTGTGCCTCGGTGTTTCCCGGTTTGCTGAGGTGAAGAGCACCAGTGTGAGACAGCAGAGGCAGCAGCAGTGCAGATGTGCTGCAGCCTGACCGGAGAACCACCAGGGCATGTTCTCCTGGTGGCAATGGAAACTGGGGGATGCCTTTTTTTTTCGTTTTGTTGTGTTTTTTTTTTTTTAAAAACCCACCTGGCAGGACGTGTTACACCACACACATCGATGAGCAAAGCAAGGCGAGAGCACACAGCAGCCAAAATTCGGCTCGTTGGTGGTGGTTGGGATGAGCTCCCCTCCGTCCCTGCTCGGAGGGGGGTGTCGGTGCCTGGTGCCTGAGCTCCCGGGAATTCTGTCAGGGTGGAGCGACAGTGAGACCGAACAAAGACACAACAGAACCTCGTAGGTTCCCAAAGGCGGGAGAGTCGTCCCAGAAGGCGGAGTGTGAGGATGGAAAGGAGTGTGTGAGACGTTGCTCCAGCCCAGCTGATCCACGAGTCCGGATCAGCACCGCTGCTTCTCCGTCTTCTTTGGGTGTCAAGGGTTTTCTGAAGGATTCTCCTTCCTGGCCAGATGTTTGGCAGGACACGGGCGAGGAGGTGTCTGCCAGCAGGTGACAATCACTGGGTCTCTTTCCAGCTTGCTCTGACAATATTTCACCTCCCCAGTCATCACGGCTCAGAGGCAGAAAGTGAGAGTGAGGGATGGAGTCCATCGATCGGGTGACAGGCCTGTCATGCTTCGATGATGTTCACTGAGGGCTTGTTTTTTGGAAACTAGGAGAGAAGAGGAAACAAAGGGAGAAGGGATGGATAGAGGGGAAAAAAAACAAACCCACATCAGAGATCAGTGCACTGTGCTGGTCAGTTCTTGTGCAAATTCTCGTCCCATCCCCTCATGATGATGAAAAAGGGCCAGGGCTGAGCCTTAGGCTTCTGTGGTTGGTTCATCACTGCTGCTGAGGGAGCATCAGTTAGTGGACTATTTCAAATAATAAATAAATGTGAAGTGGTGGGGATGTGCCAGAGAGAATAGAAACACAAGGAAGTTAAATTAGGTGAAAGAAGTTGGTATAAATTATAGGCTTGAGCCAGTTTACTAAGGCTGTGACAAACCTTTAGCATGGTGCGTGTTACCAGCCAGTGCTGCTGCTGATTAACTTTCAGTTAACCACAAGAGCAGGGTCCTCTTCGCCATGTGCCACCTGAGGGTTGTGGAAGGACCCAAGGAACTCATTTTTCTTCCAGAGGTGTTCAGAGAATTCGGAATTGTGGGTTAAATCCTGGTTTCTGATGGCAGTTCGGGCCGAGGCAGAGGCGTGGCTGGGAGGCTCAGAGCAAGAAGGGGTGCGTGGGGGTGGAGGGTGTTCCCTTTCCGGATCCCCCCTGCAGGGGAGGGTGTTTAACAGAGGGTTTTTTGGGTGATTCAGGACGCTGTGCCGTCCCCAGCTCTCACCTTGCTGCGCAGGAGCCCCCCGCCCTGGTGCTCCGGGGTGCTGTTCTCCGAGGCGCTCTTGGCTTTCTCCTTGCTGTTGTTTGGCTCGTTATCTTTGATGATGTCGTACTGTCTGCAGAACAGGGCGATCACCCCTGGCAGGAAAAACCATTAGTGATCGCACACAAACGAGCTCAGCCCCCGGAGCCTGCTGAGCTCAGAGACCCCTCCTTTGCCGGCCGCCTTTGTGCCTCCTCGGCAGCATCCACAGTTCCTCCCAAGGATCATTTTCTAACGCAGCCAGGCAGCCCTCTGGCTCTTTCCTTTCCCCCGTGCCTAATTCCACGCTAAACTAGTTAGACAGGAGGACAGAAGCTTAATTATATTCCAACTTCCCTGTGTATAAATGGGACAAGTGCTTGAAGCCCTCACGCCAACAACCAAGCCCTGCGGTTCAGTGGGATTTTTTATTTTTTTTTTTTTTTTTTTGCTTTGCAAACACGGGGCCTGCTGGAATTTCTGATTAGTGAAAACGTGTCCTCTGATCTCTGTCCTCCGAGAGGGAGAGGAGCTGGAGCTGGCAGAGGGGAGGCAGGTCCTGCGTGCCGGCAGCAGGACAACACCTGCAAATGTGCAGCAGCGGCGGCAGCACAAGCTGCAAGTGGAAATTTCCTCCCACCCAGGCACATGGAGAGGGAAGCAGGGGCAGCCACGGCACGTAAGAAGACTGCAAATGTCTGTCTCCAAAGCTCCTGTGTGATGCTTTCACCAAATAGCATCTCTGCCTGCACATTCCAGACACGTAGGTTAAGTAAGTCCAGGCAGATGCTGCTTCTCCCTCTGAAAAATACTTCTCAATAGCAACATGTGTGTGAAACTTCCAGCAGATCATCGCAGACTGCTCTGTGAAGTGAGCTGTGGTCATGGCAGCTGCCCCCAGGCTTCGCTGGCATCCACAGTGATTCCGGCCCTTTCTTTGGGAATGCGGACAAAGGGCTGATCCTCGGAGAGCGGGTGTTAACCTCTGCCACGGTCACACCTTCTGTGATCTCAGAGGGTAACACCGAGGCACAAAGCAGCAGAATTGCCACAAAAAATGCCAGAAACGCGGACAGCACGAGAGTTTGGGGCTTGGCTCTGTCCAGAGCCCTGGGCACGGACTGGCTCCAGTTTGGATTTGCTCAAACATCATCACACAGGGTGGGTTAAGAGCTGGAGTGAGGGGATTTTTTCACACTGAGACTTTGTGAAGAACCCACTCGATGCAGAGAGATTCCCCCCCCCCCCCTCTCCTTTTTAAATGTAAGTCATCTGTCTGGAAGGGAAATTGTGGGATTAGCAAATTCTTTGTTCCCAGCTGATCTGAGTTTCAGATTATTCTACAGGGGCAGATGAATCAGTTGTTCAGTCACTCCATGTAATTATTCATGATTGTTTTTCCTGGCAGGGCATTTAAATTTGGATGTGCACAAGTAAAACTCGGCATAGATGCTGAAAAAAATCATGGGCTAGAGGTTTTGGAAACCCTTTAATTTAGTTTAGGTTTTTGTGTGGTTATTGTCTTTGGGAATAACTCCTGTCCTGTCTCTGGAGGTGCAAATAAGGGCAAAATAAGTGTTATACATGTCACCTGAGCCATTCCCCCTGGACAGTGAGGCTGAGGGCATTATATTCAGGTCGTTCTGGGAAAAATGAAATTGCAGGATTAGCCTTTGGGAATTGGCTCCATCAAGTGCATTATCTGCTCCTGGTGGATCAGACCAGACCCACTGATTCACCTGTTTTTGGCACTGCCTGACCTTACAGCTGAGAACTCCCCACTCCTTGTGGGAGGAAGGGTCCCTTCTCAGGCCTTTCCATGATTACACATGCAAACCAAGCCAGCCAGCCATCCCTGTGGATATTCCATGCTTTTGAGGGAGAGGTTGAACTAACCTGCCCACATAAACAGCACCACAACAATGATGAGAATTTCCCCTGCTCGCAGCTGTTGGTTTTTCTTCGCCATCTCCTTCATCGTCACCTCATCTGCACAAAGGGGGAAAAAGAGACGTGAAACCAAACACCCTGACTCAAATCTGGGGTGTGTCAGGGTCACAGCTCTGAGGGAGTCCTCACCCTGACAGGAGGGCAGCTTAGGTTGGATGTCAGGAAGAAATTCCTCCTTGTGAGCGTGGGGAGGCCCTGGCACAGCTTGTTCAGAGAAGCTGCGGCTGCCCCAGCCCTGCAAGTGTCCAAGGCCAGCTTGGAGCAACCTGGGCTAGTGGAAGATGTCTCTGCCCATGGCAGGGGGTAGAACTGGGTGATCTTTATGTCCCTTCCAAGTCAAACCATTCCATGATTCATTCTCCGATTCTGTGGCATTCTGAAGGGACGGAGCAGTGGGACAGGATCAGCAGGAGCTGCCATGGAGTGAGCCCACGTTACCTGTCCCTGTGGTGGCTCTGCTGTCTCTCTGTCCCTGTTAGTGCCTGTCACAAAGCCTTGCAAGCTCCAGCAGTTCCTGCAGCCTGGCAGGATATTTTGCAGTGGAGCCCTGGGATTCAGAAATGAGCAGAGCGTTTTTGCAGGGCCTAATTCGCCTCCTTGGCTTCAAAGCACTAAGAAGATTACAGTTCAGGCCCCCAGGAAGGGAGCACTGCTCCTCTTAGTGCTTTCAGATGAACAGCAGTTCAGTATTTACAGCCACCAAGTCTTTTCATAGAAAGAGTCAAGAACTTGCAACATCCTTGGAACCACGGCCAAAAGCCCTGGAACAGGCTGGATCCTCAGCAGGCAAACAGGGACCTGTGTGTCCCACAGGCCTGCACTCCCAGACCCTTTTTGGATTCTTACTGACAGAAACCCTCAACAATCTGGTTTGGCTTGAGAGGAACAGGTGAAGGAGTTGCCAGCGAGGAAGTGCCTGATCTCCTCCATGGGGATATCCAAAACCCAGCTGGACATGATCCTGGACAAGCTGCCCTGAGCAGGGCTTTGCACTGGGTGACCTCAAGAGGTCCCTTTCACCCTCAGCTTTCTGTGATTGGGCAGAAATATTTCAAATGTAAGAAATATTTGGGGTATTTTTTTTTCCCTGCTGCCCTGGAATCCAGGCACGGGGGACTCCACAAGTGCCCAGTGCCATCCAGGGGGCTGGTTCAACCTGAGTCCACAGACTGCTCAGGAATTTCCCCCTGGCATTCTCCACGTGTAGGGAGCTGCAAACACAGCTCCAAGTGTGGAAACCTTCTCCTCCTCGCTCTGCCTGTTAAACCTCATCTGAAACGGGAGAAAGGAGCAACCCGCCTTGGCAGCACCTCCCTGTCACCTTGTGCACCCCTCAGCCTTGCCTGCTGGGTACCCTGAGGTGTCCTGCTCATCCCCTGGGGGCTGTGAGAGGCCACTCAGCCCCCTGTGTGTGTTTATCCCAGCCATCCTGCCTGCACAGGAGCCCCTTTCCTCTCTGCAGAGCCCTGCGCTGCCTGGGCGTCCCAGGGGCCACGGAGGAACTCACCCACACTTGCCTTTATTTTTAGAGGCTAGTTTCTCAGCTTCCCTGGGGGTCTTGAAGAGGACTGGCTCACTGGCAGGGCTCTGGCCTTGGATGCTGATGGACTGGACATGCACAATGTACTCAGTGTCCTCCTCTAGGTCCCAGAGGGCACAGGAGCGGGTGGTGGTGTTCACCTCCTGGATGAAGCGCAGCATCCGCACGTCCTTCTTCTGGAAGCCGAGAGAGGAGAGCACAGAGTGGTGGGGAGGCCTCCCACGTGCACTGCTGTCACCTAAGGCCACCTGCCTCCTGCCCTGCCCGCCACGGACGTGGGGAGCCATCGGGCCCTTCCCCTCCCTGCAGCCACCAACACACCAAGCGCCGCTGCAAGGAGGACGAGGAGCCGAGTCCCTTCGGACCACGAGGGACAGGACGAGAAGGAATGGGCCTAAACTGCAGCAGGAGGAGGATTTGGGGGCTGAGGGGACCTGGTGGGGGGGGAAGATAAGCATGACTGCAGCTGGGTAACTGTAGGCACTGTACCTGTTGGGAAATTGCAAATCCAATGACAACTTCATCTTCCAGAACATCCCAAGTCACAACGGCCGAGTTGGCTTTCAGGTGTTTGACTGTGACATTTACAGGAGCCGACGGGCTGTCTGCAAGGAGGGAGAGCAGAGCCTTTACAGGGGCAGGAGACGGAGCTAGAGCAAGGGAGGGAGTGGGAAAAGACCTTCCTCAGGGTCCTTCCTGGGTTTGTTTCTGGATATGGGAGCTGGGAATTGCAGGTACTCCAGGTCTTGATTCCCAATGAGGTTCTAAGAGATCTTTACTGAGAGTATGAGTGTCATTAGACACGGGTTCAAACTGAAAGAGGGGAAATTTAGCTCAGATGTTGGGAAGGAATTCCTCCCTGTGAGGGTGGGCAGGCCCTGGCACAGGTTGCCCGGAGCAGCTGTGGCTGCCCCATCCCTGGAAATGTCCAAGGCCAGCTTGGAGCAACCTGGGCTAGTGGAAGGTGTCCCTGCCCATGGCAGGGGGTGGGACTGGATGAGCTTTAAGGTCCCT
>JAYRBT010000064.1:4431699-4442531 GCA_036023395.1 Myiotriccus ornatus
AGCTGTGGCTGCCCCATCCCTGGAAGTGTCCAAGGCCAGCTTGGAGCAACCTGGGCTAGTGGAAGGTGTCCCTGCCCGTGGCAAGGGGTGGGACTGGATGAGCTTTAAGGTCCCTTCCAACCCAACCCATTCCATTGATTCTATGTATGAAATAAACTGACTCTTGGGAAGAGTTTCTTTACCAACACAGCCACGCCCTGAGCAGCTCATTCATCTCCTCCTCCCCAGCCACGCTCCTCGTTCTCTCTGTTGTTCCCTAGTAGGGTCTGACAGTGACAGCTGGGAGGAGATGCAAAGTCTGCCTGGGAAGTATGCAAAGGGAATGCTTTGATGAGCACTCTGGAGGTTTGAAATGCAGGAGTAGTAACTGGGAGTGTTTCTTTGGCTTTTCCCTCTAAGTTTGGCAGAAAACGTTTCATACGCGTTTTGTGGCCGATGTCGGAGGACATCCAGCAACCATCCACCCACAGCTGGCAGGACACACCGAGGGATACAGCACTGGGAGAGGACAGCAATAGCCTGAGGCTCTGTGTTTATTCCCAATTCCAGTAGAATGGCTCTCTGGAGCTGCCAGCCCTGCCAAGGAGAGCTGGACTTCCGCACACCCTCCCTGGGAGCCTCTTCCCAAGGGAGCTGCACAGTCCAAAGCCCTTCTTGGCATCTCTGATGAAGGTTTTACCTCGTAGACTTGGCACAGCTCTCCCAGCTGGACTCTGTTCCCTCTCCTCTGGTCACATTTAATTCACAATCTCCAGCTTGTGCCCTGAACCCAAAGCAGTAAATGCTCTAAATAACCCCAGGAGGGTGAGGAAGAGCAATGTTTTTTCTGACTTTTATAAGAAAATAACGCTTTTATTGCATTGGAATCCCTGCCCAGCCCCTTTGGGGCCGGGGCTGAAGTCACCAGTAAAAGATGGGTGCACGTGTGCCCGTCTCCAGTAACACTTGTTGGATTTATAGTCAGTCCCAGCTGCCTGGATGTGGCTGAAAATATTCAAGCTGTAGTGTCAGTGTCTCCAAACAGCTGACATCACTCCTGGTGAATGTTCCCCCGGGAACAGAGAAATAGCAGGAGCACAGAATTCCCCAGCTGAAGGTCAGTGCTGTCCTGCACTCACAGAGCCTCCCACACCCCCCAGGGAGTCCCGGAGGAATAGGATGTCTGGGCAAGAATCAGACCCAGACCGATTCCAGAGAGTCTCTCAGTGAGCAAAAAGGTTGCTGAATGGCTAAACTTGGGACTTTGGGAGGAAGAGCAAGTGATTGTGGTCTCCAGGATTTCGCAGGAGATGTGTCACTCCTCTCTGGGGCAGAGGGTGGAGTCGGTGTTGACCCCAGAGCATTCCCATCTCCCAGGGGCTGGCCCTCATGGAATGAGGTAGTGTTCCCCAGTCAGCTCTTGGAGGAAGGGAGCACTCATCATCCTCACCTTCCCCTGCAGCAGCAGGGCCAAGGACAAGCTGAGGAGGGAGATGGATCATCCTCCCCATCCCGAACACCAAACCTTCCCGCCCCAGCTCCCTGCTGTGGCACGGGGAAGGGACGTGGGTCCGCATCTCTCACCTTCCCCCGTGTCTAATTTTAGGAAGGGGCAGTCAGCAGACAGGAATGTGCACAGGGAAGGTCTGTGAGTCATGCCTGATGAATTTGCTGGAACATACCGAGAGGGCATGACGGAGTTGAGGGACGGGAGACAAAACAGTCTCCAGCTGCAGCCGGGCACTTCTGCACCCTTAAATCCTGGTGTGGTTGTCTTCCTTGCATATTTTTAGGAGCTAAATTTTGGTGTGTTTTCTTTTTTGTTTGTTTTTCCAGGAGCTACACTCAGCTTAAGTTGAGGAGGTTTTGGAAAAGATTAATTAACCCCATAGGAACAGAGAGCAGAGATCGGAGGAAAAGCTGGGAAAAGGGAACACGCAGCACTCTGCTCTTGGTCCCCTTTGAAATTTGTGACCTTGAGGGAGGCACAGCATAAAAAAGTGTCCAAGTTTCCCCATGGCATATAATGTGGGGGAGCTGGGAAGACCTCAAAGAGCTGGGGAAGAGCAAAGAACCCTCTGGGAAGTGGTGGGAGAGGGTGGAGGCAGGAGGCAACACTTGGCAAAGCTGCAACCCAAGAGCTCAAAGCCTGCAAAGCTGGGATCTGAATGGAGGTGGGGGAGAAATCATCTGATGTGGGCGGTCAAGAACATTCTAGAACCCCCCACTCCTTGAAGTAATACCTGAGAGAGAGGCAGACTAGTTGAAGTCAGCAGCTCTAAAATCTGGGAATCTAGGACAGCGGATGGGAGCGTGGCTTCCCTGGCACTGCCACAGATTAGGAGTAGCTACACATAAATCAGTGGTGTCAAACCAGCATAAAAAGCACTAAGAAAAGAGAATTAAACAGTGTTTGACAGAAATATGAACCCAGGAGAACTGAGCTTCCTGCTCCCGGAGCTGAGTGAATAATTTGGAAGCAACATTTTCATCCATGAGAATGCTTCTCTCACCGCTCCCGGGAGATGCACGATGAGATCATGACTTCCTAAAATCTAAGCACTGTTCCAAGATATCCCATGTGACTTTTGGCTCCCTGGGGCCCTTGCAGCTCTCCGTAGTGCCAGCCTGGCAGAGATCAGGTGGAGAAGGTGCAATTCCTGCTCTTCCCAGCTGGCTGCAGGGCCTCGAGGTGCCAAATCCTCCTAGAGTCATGTGCAAATTTGGATGGAAAGATACTCCTGTCCTCATATCAGCAGAAAGTGGCCCCTCCTTCCCCCTGCAAGGGGGAGCCTTGGTGATATAAGACGCAATCAAGGCTCCTGAACGTGAGCAGAGGCTTCAGAGCTGGGGATTCTAAAGCCATGTCTCGTTTTCTTCCCACAGAATCCGCAATCTTAGATCCCCCAGGGCTGGCTATCCCAGCTCTGCCTCCCTCTTCACCTGGAGCCCTTTTGGCAGGTGCAGGTCGGCGCCTCCGCTGCGCAGCAAGAAGACATGAGCCATTGGAGATTATCCCAAATCCCCTCTGGATCCTGAGAACCCCTTCCAGCCTCCCATTAAATGTTTTCCTCGTTATTAGTGGACTTTTTTTTGAGAGAGAAACATCTCCCCCCCTCCATGAACACTTGAGAGCCCTGGGTTGGCTCCTCCCTGGCTTTGTTATCCTGGGCCACAGAGGCATCACTGAAGGAAAGGAGGAATCTGTGGAAATATCACACCCTTGGAGGTCACCTCAGGCTGGCCAAGTCCTGTGGCTGGGCTATAGGTTTGGAATTAAAGTGCATTCCTGGATTTATCTCCCCAGCCAAGGGGCCCAGCCTGGCTCCAAAACCTCCCTCTGAATTCAACTGTCCTGGAAATTCCAGCCACTTGGAAGTGCCTGGAATTTCTTCCTACATGGCTGAGGCTATGCTGTACTCCCAGCATTTCCCAATTCCATTAGCTCCTCTCCCAGGCAGCTCCTGTCCCCCTGGGAAGGGCTCAGAGCCTCAGAGCCCCAGGGACATGGTCCAGCGAGCCGAGTGCCTGCCAAGGCTCTGAGGCATCTCCTTCCGTGCTATCCACCTGCCAGCTGCCCTTTCCTGCAGGAAGCAGTGAATGCCAGCCTTAAATCCCAGCAGCTCTTTATCCCTGCTCCCTGCAGATGCGGGAGATGGAAGGACAGGACCTGCAAGGGGAAGGAGCATCCGTGAGATCCGTGTGATGTTGTCGGTGTGGATTCACACAGACCTGCTTTCGCTGGCTCTCTGAGCCTCTCGGAGCTCTCCCAGCATGCATCCCATCAGTGGATATAATTGCTTGCTGGCTTCGTGGGGTGTGTAGGAAGGGCTGGCACGTTGCTCAGCATTCCCGAGGGTTTTAATGAGGGGGAGCCCCAGGGGAGTACGAGGGAGCAGGGCCCGTCCCGCTCCCGGCCCCGTGGGAAGCGGGGCTGTTTGCTGAGCTCTGGCAATTTCCAAGAGCAGAAAGACCAACCGGTGGTTCTTCGGGCTGGGAAAGAGGCAATTATTTTCCGCAGACCGCCCACTTCCCTGCAAAACCGGGATATTAATAGGCCAGCCCCCTCCCACCCACCCCTCGGCTCTGCCGCCGATTCCCGGGAGCAGGAGCCCAAACGTGAGGGTAGAAATGCTGTCAGGGAGGACGGAGCATGGAGATGCTCACTGTGTCCAGCCTGCCCACTGGGAATCCCTCTGGGCAGAAGGGAGGGGTGTTTGTGCTTTTGGGGAGTCCCACACTGTGCCACTCGGGTCTCTGCGACGCCACGGTTTGGATTTCAGTGCTGCAAACCCACAGCAGGGTCGTTGCCATCGTGCTCTTGTATCCCACTTTTTACTGCACTCATAAAGACCTGCAGCTTCTTTGCTCAATACATTTCTGCTTTTAACTGAATTATACTCGATTCAGGCCTTAATTCGGCCTCTGGGCACTTTATAAACCAGGAGGGGTTTATTTAGCAATAAATTTCCGAAGGACGAGGCCGTGTCCGGTACCAGCACACGGACGGTACTCCTTGGAGGACCCTGTGCACGGTTAATGCCTGCAGGCACGTCTCTCTGGGCGGAATCTCCCTTTTCCATAGGTATATTCCCAGCAGGAGACAGGGTCTGGAAGAGGATGGCACAGCCGCGGCATCCCTGCTGCGAGGCTGACACGGAGGTTGGAAACCTCCCCACTCCAATTAAACCTCTCCTGCGCGGAATGCGGAAATCAATAAAGTGCTTACGCCTGCCCTGAGCTGGCCAGGAATCTCCGTGGCCTCTGGGATGGAGGGAAGGGGCCGGAGTGGGTTGGTTTGCTGTTCCCAGGGAGCTCCCAGAGCGGTCGCTGCTCTCCCTGCCGCGTGTGCTGAGCTCGTGGCCTGGTCTGATCCTGCCACACCGTGGGTGAGCTCAGCTGCCCGGCCTTGGGGGGGAAAGTGAGCAAGTCCAGGCGGGCACAGGGCAGGAATCAGCACCTGGAGTCGGGTTGTCACCTTTGCTTTGCTCTCCTTCCCCCCTGAGGCCGGGGGGCTGCCTGGGGAGGGGGTGAGGACGGAGACTCACCTCAGCAGAGGAGGAGGTGGCTGCTTTGCAGCGTGGCTTGGGGTGTGAGGACACACTTGAGAGCTGAGAAGTGACCACAATCCAGCCAGGGGGGTTTGGCCCCTTTTTGGGGTGGTGGGAGGGGGGGTGTTGAGGGGCTCCTCAAACTGGAGGCCAGTCCAGGTCTTGTGCTGGCAGGGGAGGTTTCACCTCCCCCTGGGCAATGTGTCACCTCTGTCCTCCATCTCACAAAAACAAACACCACCTGAGCTGCTCTCTGGGCCAGCACCTTGCAGGGATGCTCTTTGCCCTAAAAAGTTGCAGGGGCCGTGGCCTATTTTGGGGGTCTTCCGTTATGTCCCTGCCACTCTTGGAGCCCTCAGCAGTGCCCTGAGCCCAGCCCAGCTCACCCCCCTCTTCATTAGCTCAGCCTAACGAGGAGGGAGCTGCTGGCAGAGCAAGGCTGTGGCAAAATGAAATCCTGTCTCTGATTTGCCAACCGTCCCGAGTGTTTCCTCAGGGACCCTCTGGAGCAGGAGCAGCAGGAATGACTCAGAGGGCGTCACCCGCACAGGTGGGACTCTGAGGGCTCTCAGAGAGTGGTGGTGTGGAGTTTATTTCTCAGCTACTTTTTCCTCCTGGTCCTGCTTCCGGTTCTTGTTCACCTTGGCATCACCTTGCCAGAAAAATGGTCCTGTCTGGCCAAACCCCTGTTCAGAGCAGGGCCTGTGCTCGGTGTCGCTCACTCACTCGCACTTGCCGTGGCTTTGCCAGGGGGGAATTTGCACCAGTTCCCTCCTGGGAACAGCAGCTTGAACCTTTCACAATGGAAATTACTTTAAACCCACTTGCACAAGCTCTGGGTCCAGAGGGAAAGGACCCCCAAGCCTCCATCCCTGCCTGGGAATGATTTCCTTTCCATGGGCTTTTCCAGTGACTCTTGGCTTGGGTGCCTTGGTGGCCACACCATCAGGTAGAGCCAGGGACACAGAGCTAGTGGTGGTGCTGCCACTACCTCCATGTGACCTTGGGAAAACCACTCCAGACCCTCATTCCTCTGTTCCTTCTCTGAAAAACAGGGGCAGGACAAGTTTGCTGCCTCTCTGGGGCGTGGGCAGAGCTCGCCACCACCCTTGGCAGAGGAGGCACGCAGGGAGAGGAGGCAGCAGGGGTGGGTGGCCCAACACCAAGGTCACCCGGGTCCCTCAGAGCCCACATCTGAGCCTCCTGCCTCCCCAGCACATGCTGTGCCCATGAGACGGGGCAGCTCTCCGAGCCCACGGAGCATCCCAGATCCTAACGCAGCGTGGACACTTTGGGGCACGAGCAGGAGCAGGGGGTGGTCATGGGCAGGGGGGGCACAACTCCGTGTTTACTCCCAGTTTGCCGACCGAGGTGATTCAAGGATAAGGAAGAGCAGGGAAGTGGCCTAGTTTACAGAAAATCAGGAGGGCTGTCACAATTGCAGATGCCTCCATTGTACCGCGGTGTTTTCCTCATCGCTCCCTCCTCTTGGGAATGTTTTCATTAATCTCCCCGGGTCTGTCAGTTGTGAAACGGCAACTTCAGAGGCCAAGGATGGATGTCAGAGCTGGAGGAATTCAGGGGGGTTGCTGCAGCCCCAAGGAGGCTGAATGTAACTCCAGCAACTCCCAGGGCTGACTTGGGCAAAGGAATTTCCACTCCCTGGAGCCCCTGCATCCCTAACAGTCACCCCCAGCCTCCTGGAATGCAAGGTATCCTGGCAATCAGGGGTTTGCAAATCGAAGCAGCTGTTCCACCAACATCTTGCAGCCAGCCAGCAAAGGAGACAGCCCTCAACTGCCTGCACAGAGCTGGGGAGGGCGGCTGGGCTGGGCTGGGCTGGGGAGCAGCACCAGCACTGCCCAGTTTACACCCACACATGGGGTGCTGGGGTAAAGGCTCAGCATGGCCGATGCAGGCAAGGGTGGACCTGAGCACGTCCTGGTCTCTCCAAAATCAGGTCCAGCTCATGGGGCCCTTTGCCTTCTCCAAAGATCCCCCCACTGCTCAGCTCGGCTCAGAGGGGCCTGGTTTCCAGTGGCTGGGACGTGCTGTGCCCCTGGTGAGGTGGTTCCTCTGGGGCCGTGGTGCTCTCCCAGCCCACAGGGCTCCCAGCTGGGCCCCGGACAGCCGGGGGTGAGCCGGGCAGGGGGATTGCTGAGGCTGACGTGCCGCGGCATCGGCAGAGCAGGTCTGGCTTTGCCCCCTCTGCTCCAGTGACACCCCTCACCCCAGTGACACGAACCGGTGCCGCTGCTCAGGTACCCAAGAGCTTTCGCCTCTCCGTGCCCAGCGCTGCGCGAGGGGCTCGTCTCGCTCTCCCTGTTCCCACAGCGCATCCCCACGAGCCGCCTTTCCCGGGGATGCCCGGCTGGAGCGCCCACGCCGGGACCCCGCGGGGGCGAGCGCCCGGCGCTCCCCGAGCCCGGTGCCGCGGGGCTGCGCGTCCGAAACCCCAATCCCCACCAAGTCCCGGAGCCCCCAAAACTCCGTCCCCCTCCCGCTGCACCCCCGGCGGTGTTTAGTGGGGGGCGTCTCCCCGCACCGAACCCCCCTCCCCGCACCCTCGGCAGCCGCTCCCGGGGGCCCGGCCGCCCGTACCTGCCTCCACCGGGCGCAGTCCGGCGTAGCTGAAGCAGAGCAGGAGCGCGGCGCCGGTGCAGCCGAGGAAGGGCTCCATCCCCCGCGGCCGCTCGGGGCCGGGCCGAGCCGCTCCGGGCCGGGCCGGGCCGGGCCCCGCCGGCGGCGCGTCCTGCGGGCAGCGGCGGAGCCGTTCAGCACCGCGGAGAGCGCCGGGGCCGGTACCGCCGGGGCCGCCGGTGCCGCCCGGTGCGGCGGGGCTCGGCGGCGCTCGGCAGCGCCCGGCTCGGCTCGGTTCGGCACGGCACGGCACGGAACGGCTGGGCTCGACCGGGAGGCGGCCCCGCCGAGCCCCGGCTCCGCCCGCTGCAGCGCCGGGCAGCCCCGCTCCGGTCCCTCCCCCGGCCCCGGGGGCGCTGGGACGGGGGCGGCTCGGGCCCCCCGCCCGGCACGGCCCCGCTCTCTGCCTCAGTTTCCCCGACCCGCCGGGTCCCGGCACAGCCCTGCCGGGGGCTGCTCGGGACACCGCGGCGAGGAGACGGGGTCCCACTCCCACCCGAGACCACCAGCGGGGACGTGCGGCCGCCGGGGTGTCACTGAGCCCCTGCGAGTCACCAGGCTCTGAATTCCGTGATAAGAGAGCCTCTGGAATTAGCCTCCAGGTTAATTAACCGGCACCCTCTGATTATTGGTCGCTAACTGGCGGGAATAGAAGCCGTGACCCCAACTGGCAAATCATGTGACAGCGGCTGGGGGGACCCTGGTGTGACCCCTCTGCCGTGCCCCACCAGCCATGAGGTGTCCTGCTGGCTGTGATGGCACGGGGTTGGTGCCACCGGGTAGGGACAGCAGGTTCCAGCAGGCACGGCTGGGTCTGACTGGGGGCACCCGGCCGTGCTGCAGGGGTGGGGGGTGTTGGAGCCCGTGCCGTGGGCCTGGGCAGCATCACTGCCTGTCTGTCTGTCTGTCTCCACCTGCCCCCGGGGTGTGGGGTCAGTGGGATCCCTATGGTTCTGTTTATGGACTGATGGTTTGTCTCCACTCATCCATCCAACTGGATGAAGAGGGGGAGTAAATGAGGTGTGAGGGGTTTGGTGTTGGCAGCCTCTGCCACCACCCCCTTCCCACCCTCCTGCAGTGGTGCTGGGGACCCTCAGACACTGTTGTGCTTGGGGGTCACAGTGAGACACCCACAAGCTGAGGGGTCCCCTCGTGTAGAGGAGATCCTGCAGAACAGCGAGTGTCTCCTTGTCAACCAAAGCTCTTTCCAGGCACCCATTGCCCAAGAGACACTCCAAAAACCTCCACCAGAGCCAGGACCCAGCCTTGTCCTGCCAAACCCACCCCATTCCACCCCTCTTCCCTCAGCGTGGATGCTGATAATTCCAGGCACAGTGTCTGTGTCCGTGCTCCCCATCTCGGTGCCGGGTCTGCAGTGGCTGCATCCCAGGGAAGCGCCTGTGGTGCCTCCCTTTCATCTCCTGCCTGGCAGCAGATTAAAATTTCATCACTTCAGCAGTGGAGAAGGTGCAGGGGAGGAGCAGGAGCCCCGGGCTGGCGGGGGGGGCTCAGCCCCTCACGGAGCTGCCCACGCTGAGCTCGGTGCCCACCCCAAATCCAGGCACACGTGGCTGGGCTGGCTGAGCTCGGCCGATGGAGCAGGATTTGGGCACAGCCGTGCAGGGGTGGCTGCAGGCCGGGCTGCTGCTTCCCTTGGGCTTTCCCTCACCGGAGCACGAGGCTGGGCAGGAGACACTGCCAGGATCTGGGCTCCTGCTGGTGCTTCCTCCGTGGACTGAGCACCTGGAGCAGCGTCACAGACCCCCAGTTCTGAGGCAGGTGCAGCCAAATAGGCCCCAGAAATACAAAGCCGAGGTCTCAGCAGGATGTGCCTCCATGCCAGCAGCAGCGAGTCTCTGCACAGGGATCTCCAAATCCCCCAGCAGCAGCGAGATGGAGGGATTGTCACACAAATCCAGTAGTTCCCAGCCTGGCTGGACCCCGTCCTATGCCAACAGCGAGGGGCCCAACACGTGGGATGGCTGGTGTTTTGCACCCATTGCTCCTGGCAGATGTGGGAGGACTGGTCCCTGTCATCCCACTGCCTCCCAGGCTCCCACAGGAGGGTTTTTGATGTGTCCTGGTATTTTTCCAGAGGCTGAACACAGATAGCACCACAATTCCTTGGTTTTTTTCCCTTTCCCTTTTTCCAGATAAACAGGAAGACATTTCTCTTTTCCAGCCCCATGACACCTGCCACCCTCAGCGGGTGCCCTGGGGCCTCCCCATCGCACTGAGGTCCCCTCCAGGGCTCGGGTCTGGGCTGCCCCTGGATCCCTGGGACAGACCATGCTGTACTGCTCCTTTCCCCATCCCCTCCCCTTTCCCACCGCTGGGCAAGGCTTTTCGGGGTGTCCTGGCCCCCCTGGTCCCCTCTGGGCTCTGTGCAGTGCGGATCCTCCCCCACCTCCCCAGCCCATCACTATTCATGTCACACCAGCCCATCGCGCGTCTCCGTCTGCCAATTAAGTCACAGCTCTAATTACGCACTCAGGCTCCGCAGACGCTCCTCTCTTCCCTCTCCCAACACCAGACGGACACCTGGGAGGCCGCCAGCTGTCCCCTCCTCACACCCAGCCCCTCCTGTCGCACCCCACCCTCAGTACGCTGGGCTGGGCTCTGGCAGGAGCTGAGCACAGAGACACGGCCCTGTGACACCAAAAACTGTCCCCAGGTCGGTGCTGTGGGGCAGGGCCATTGGGAGGGGCCTCCTGCGCAGCCCAGGAGGGAATTGGATTTGTGCAGAGATGCTCTGGATGCCCCTAAAGAGGGACAGTCCCAGTCCTGGGGTCCCCAGGGGATGATGTGGGGACAGAGTGATGTTGGCAGATCTGGGGGACCCTGCTCTGCTGCTCCCCACAGCCCCTGGCCCCCCGAGCTGTAGCTGTGCCCCAGGAGCAGCTCGGTGGCCCCCAAGCATCACCTGCACCTCCCAGTGGCACCCCAAGCCCCTGGGGTGAAGGTTCCCTGCACCTCATCACAGAAAATCACCTGTGTGGGCACCCACTGGGAGCTGCTCCAGGGTCTTGTTCCCCCCGCCCCAGCCCCTGGGGGCTCCTGTCTGGATGTGGACACCCATGAGGGGACTCTGCATGTCGGGGGGACACTGCTCTGGGGGGCACTCTGCATGCTGAGGGGGCCCTGGCACCACACCGAGAAGGC
>JAYRBT010000064.1:4442631-4465756 GCA_036023395.1 Myiotriccus ornatus
GAGGCGGGTCCGGCCCCGCGCAGCGCCGGGTGAGGCGGGGGGGCACGGCCGGGACCCCCCAGCATCCCACCCGAACCCCCGCAAGGGTACCCGCACCCCCACTCCCCGCGGGGTCCTGCCCCGGGGGGCGGGGATGGACACGAAGGGACTGGGGGCCCCCAGTTTGGAGCCCCTCAATTCGGAGCCCCCCTGCTCGGACGCCCCCCCAAGCCCGGGCCCCCCGAACCCACTGGCCCGGCTGCCGCTGTCCCTCCCACCCCGCGTCCCCGGTCACCCCGTGAGATGGGGCGGGAGGCCACGAGAGGGAGCCCCGGGCTCGCGCGTGGCCGTGGCACTGGTGGCACTGGTGACGGTGGTGGCACTGGTGACACTGAGAGCACTGACAGCAGTGGTGGCACCTCTGGCAATGGTGATGGCGTTTTCTGCCTCTGTTCCCTGAGGAGGGCAGGGGGACAAGGGCCAAGACCGGGTCCAGACCCCTGTGGGTGTTCTCCCCCTTGCCCCAGTGACAGACCCCCCATTCTCACCCATTCCTGCCTCAGCAGGGCCGTGACTTCCCTGGGTCAGTGGCATCACTTCCCTCCCTCCCCGTGCTGGGGCACGGCAGGGATGAGCCACAGGCCCCAGCCAGCCCCGGGCATGGCCTGACCCCCAGCAGGATCCAGCTGGGGTCCCAAACTGCTTGGCAGGATGAACTGGGGCACAGCCTGGCCATGGGCGGTCCCCAGCACGGCCTGGGGAGCACCGTGACCCCCCCAGGAGGGATGAACTGGGACAGAGCCTGGCCGTGGGCTGCCCCTGGCTCTGGCAGGTGACACAACCTCCGTGAGCCTCTGGGCACGGTGACAAACCCTTTGAGGCTTTGCGCTTCCCCAGCCGCTGCCAGGGGAGGTGGCACAGAAAACCGGGCACCACGGTGCCCCCAGCACCCCCAACACCACCCTTCCCACAGCCCTTTCGGGAGCTGGGGACACACCTGTGCCCCAGCTGCCCCGAAACACACCCCGGCTCTGTGTGCCGGCGCCGTCGAGCACACGTGCCCAGGTGCCAACGCCCCACGGGGACAAGGACACTGTCCCCAGCAGCCCTGACCTTGGCTGCCCGGGCAAGGTGAGCTGTACGTGCCGCAGGGCAGCACCCCGGGCGCGGCACGTGGGGACGAGGGGATTTGGGGCCGTGGGGACACGGGATGGAGCCACCCCGCTCTGAAATGTTACGAAACCTCCCCGCACCCCCGCCGTGCTCAGGCAAGATTTAGCGGGAGAGTGGCTCCTGATCCAGATGAGATCGGGCATCACAAAGGGCTTTGTATTCCAGGAAGCCTATTAGAGATTTAAATTATACAAATGGGCTTTTTACCAAAGATCCTCATTATCTGGTCATTTGCCTTTAATCCTCGGCTCTTCCTGCAGCCCCTGCCCCATGCCCTGCTCCTCTTACCTTCCCTGGGTCCTCCCTGGGGCCGTGCACAGTGTGGGGACAGGGACAAGTTCTGGGGTCAGTGTGGACCCCTGAGGAGGGATCTGTTTGGTGTCAGGGACACCCCTGGTTGGGTTCACTGGTACAACGAGGGGTTGAGCCCCTCCGGCTCTGCCCTCTCCCCTCCCAGTTCCTCCCGGTACCCCAGCAGGGTGCAGGGTTGGTGCCTGTTGGTGTGTTTAGAATCAAATCTCCTTAGGTCACATTCATAGGACATGCCTGGGCTCCTCCTGTGCCACCTTTGGCTCTGTGGGATCCTGGGAGGATGCTCCCGAGGGCACTTGGGGCTGGTGAGGCGGACGCTGGACCCCAAATCACCAAGCCCTGGGCACCCTGGCCACCATCGACCCCCATCGGCTCGGGGACCACACCCAGGGCCATGACAAGGCCAGAAAACGATGCCCTGCCCGCAGGGACATGGTGATATCCCTCCCGAGGTGTCCCCTGCAGCCCCATCCCAACCTGCCCTGCTGCAGTGAAGCCTCAGGGGCTTCACGGCTGCCATGACAACGCAGGAAATTCCCACAGAAATCCCTGCGAGGAGGAGCAGGAGAAGGGGAAGGAGGAGGAGAAGAAGGAGAAGGAGGAAGTGGCAAGAAGAGGGGGAATCTCCCAGTACCCCATGTCTCCCCCTGCCAGCTTTGGGAAGGTGTCCCAGCCGTGCTCGTGGCCGTTTCGGTGTCCTCCTGGCAGCACCACAGGGCTGTGTGCCATCAGACCACAAGGTTTTGGGGTGGAGGGTGTGGGGGCCAGGGAGGATGGGCTGGGGCCGGTTTGCCCCCAGTCCCAGGGACCCTGCAATCACTCAGTGCCTGATGTCCCTGCCTGCGCCCCCCGCACCCACGTTACCCTCCCCTCTCCCTCCCACAATCCGTTCCAGCGAGGGGATTAGGTGGGTTTAGGGTCGGGTTTGAGTCAGAAATGGGACGCTTTCAAATCAGCCTGCGTCAGTTGGGCCTCTGTCACTCATGCCCAGGGGGATTAAAATAGATATGAAGATTATCGGAGGGGAGATGACACCCCCACCTTGGGGGCCCCCACTCTTCCCCTGCTCTCAGCACCACGGATGTGGGGTGCCCAGCTCCAGCCCCGTGGGGTGTCTCCCCAAGGGCACAAATTTCTCCCTTTTCCTCACCTTTCTGCTCATCCCAAGGCCCCATATCCCATCCCACACCTCTCCAAACATAGGCACCACTGCAGCAGCTTCCCATTCCCATTCCCCTTGTTTCCAGCCCAATGCCAGTCCCAAAACACCCCTTGGGCTTGATGCTGGTCCTGCACGAGACCCTGGACCCCATGGGGGTTCCCAGCCTTGCAGAAACACCGTCCCCTCAGGTGGGTTGGGGCACAGGCCCAGCTGCTGCAATGGAATCAAGGAATCATGGAATCTTCAGTACCGAGCTGCTCCAAGCACCATCCAACCTGGCCTTGGACACTGCCAGGGATGGGGCAGCCACAGCTTCTCAGTGCCTAGCAGATTTTGGGGTGAATTAGCCCCATCCTGAGTCCTTTCCCACAGCTCCCCACCCTGGAACAGCCGCCCCAGCCCCTTCCCTCTTCCCCCCAGCCCAGCGGAGGGAGCGGGGGTTTAATCACTTTATGTGTTTTGTTTGTGTAATTCCAAGGAGAGTGCCTCTTCCTCCCATCTGCCCCTGCCATCTGCTCCCCGTGGCATTGTCGGGGGATCCCAGGCTTTGAAAATGGAGGGAGCTGGTGCAGGGACCCGGGAAAACCTGCTGGGAATGGCACATCCTTATAGCGAGCATCTGTCTCCTCTGGAGCCTTTTCCTGGTGCTCGGGGCGGCTGCTGAAAGCCTCTTTGCTTCAGCCTCTGGAATGACTGGGGAGGATTTCATACCCTCATCTGAGTCCTGGGGACACTCAACCCAAAATGTCCCTTTCTAGCCCCAAAATGCCTGGCTTGTCACCTTCTTGGGCCAGCAGAGGCACAGCGTGTCCCAGTGCTCCCAGTATTCCCATTGCACCAAGACCTGCCAGTCCACCCAGTGTTCCCAGTACCTGAAGAGCTTCCAGTGCTCTTTCTCCCAGTGTTCCCAGTGCATGAAGACCTTACAGTCCACCCAGCGCTCTGAGTGCTCCCGGTGTTCCTTCCCAGTGTTCCCATTGCCCCAAGACCTCCCGACGTTCCCAGTGTTCCCATTCCCTGCATTCCAAAAGCCCCCCCAAGCCCTTGCCCGTGCAACAGGGGTCCCCCATTTCACCCCAGACCCTGCCTGGGGGGACCAGGGGCTGCACCCCGAGCTCTCTTCCTTGGGGCGGTGTCTCGGGGGGGACGGGGGTGTGCGTGGGGTCCAGGGGCGGGTGGGGGGTGCCCGGGGGGGGGATGCTGCGGGTGCAGGCGGTGCCCCCGGTGCCGGTGCCCCCGGTGCCGGTGCCCCCCGGTGCCGGTGCCCCCCCGCCGCCCAGCACTGCAGCGGGCGCTCCCGGCGGGCGCTCCCGGGCTGCGTTGGCGCACGGCGGCGGCGGCGGCTGCTCTCCGGGCAGGTAGGAGGTGGCGGGGACGGGGAGAATTCGGGGGGGACACAGACACACACATCCTGGGGGCACTGGGGAGCCGGAGAGCCCGGGGCGCTGGTACGGACCCAGCCCCGGGCACGTCCCTCCCCGCCGGCGTCTGCAGAGCCACCCCCGCCCCAGCGCATCTTTCGGGGGTTCCCTGCGCCCCCCTCGGTCCCCAACGCGCCTTTCGGGGGTGCCCGGTAACCCCCCTCCTCCGAGGGGACCTTTCCTGGGGTGTGTCTCCGGCAATGCCCCTCTCTCCTGGGTGTCCGGTTTGGGGAGAATCCCCTGTAGCCTCCCCCCACGCCACGGGAGAGTCTTCCCTGGGGGTGCCCAGCCACCCTTCCCGAGGTGTCCGCTTTGGAGTGGTCCTTGCAGACCCTTCTCAGGGGACCGAGCCCCCCGCGGGTTCCCCTCCCAGAGACAGGAGCTGCCCCGAGCAGTGGGAAGGGGTCACAGCCCCCACCGGGGCATTGGGGGTGGGGGTCGCGCCACCCCCGGAGGGACAAAACTGGGGACTCCTGAGTGGGGTGGGGGAACTCAGATCCTCCCTCGGGCTGCTGGAGCGGGGGTGGAGCAGTGGTGGGGGGTGGTGGGGAGACACTGTGGGGTCCCAGCCCCCTGTAACTGGGGGGTCCAGCCCTGCTGGGCTGCTCCCCTTGGAGAGTCCTGTTTGCCCGGTGATCCAGAGGAATGGGGGGTTTGGAGGTGCGGGGGTCTCTCACTGCTTTGGATAAGGCAGCAAGTGATCCAGGCACTGAAGCCCCCGCTGCATCCATGAAGCCCCTGAACCCGTTCTCTCCCACAAAGGGGTCACAACACAGCCTTGGGTGCTGGTGGTGGGTCAAGGTTCTCCCAGAGCCCCCGGGGCGGGGATCTGTGGTGCGTGGCCGGGTGCTGGACATCCACCCTGCCCTCCTTGGGCCCCTGTGTGCTCCTCGGGGGTGATCCTGGTGGGATGGGGTGTGCTGGGTCCCCCCAGGGCTATTGGCACCCTGAGGTGGGGAGGGAGCCCCGAGCAGGGACCTGCCACCCCCAGCCCTTCCTGGGGCTCCAGTGCCCGCCGGAGGCATCAAATATTAACAGAAACAGCGGAGGAGCTGAAAATAACCCTCCTCCGAGGGATCTGACCCAGATCCGGCCAGCCCCAAAGCTGGGCTGGACCCAGAGCCGCGGGCAATGCTCTACCGGCGCCGAATGCAGCCCCGTCCCCCCCCTCCGGGCTGCTCTGCCCTCCTGATCCCACCTATATACCACCTATATATTATGTAAATGAGCCAGAGGGGCTTATTACGCAAACCGGAGGGGGCTGGCGCTGCCCGGCGCTGGGTGGTCCCCGGGGCCGCCCCCGACGGCTCAGAGCGGCCGGCGGGGATGGAGGGGGAAGCACCGGCGTCCGCCCGGGAGTCCGGGGGCTGCCGGGGAGCACTGCCCCATCCCTCTCCCCTCCTGTAGCGCAGAGGGACCCCCGAGCCGGGCCAGGCACCTGCCCCACTCCAGCTCTCCGCCCCCGGGGCGGCCGGCGGGTCCCAGCGGGATGGGGAAGCAGAACAGCAAACTGCGCCCGGAGATGCTCCAGGACCTGCGGGAAAACACCGAGTTCTCCGACCTGGAGCTGCAGGGCTGGTACAAGGGTTTCCTGAAGGACTGTCCCTCGGGCATCCTCAACGTGGAGGAGTTCAAGAAGATCTACGCCAACTTCTTCCCCTACGGCGACGCCTCCAAGTTCGCCGAGCACGTCTTCCGCACCTTCGACACCAACGGCGACGGCACCATCGACTTCCGAGAGTTCATCATCGCCCTGAGCGTCACCTCCCGCGGGAAGCTGGAGCAGAAGCTCATGTGGGCCTTCAGCATGTACGACCTGGACGGCAACGGCTACATCAGCCGGGAGGAGATGCTGGAGATCGTGCAGGTACGCGGCTCCCCCGCCCCGCTGCGGCTCCTCCTCGGTGGTCCTGGGTGTCACCCCGGTGTCACGGTGGCTGTCCCCTTCCCGGGACAGGGACATGCACCCTGTGGTGACTGGGATGGAGCCTGTTGCTGTCTGCAGCTGTGGCTGCAAGGATCAGTCTAAGCCAGAGCATCCCCCGCTCCTTCCCTGTCCTGGGGACATCCCTTTGTTACCCCTTCCCGGGACTCTTCCCATGTTTCCAGGGAGGGCTGGGTACATGGCAGCTGTCCCCAGGCACACCTGGTGGTGTTGGCAGAGGGACAGGAGATGCTCTTCTTGCCTTAACCCCAATCCCATGGTATCAGCATCAGCGGCAACTCCTCCCCGCAGGAGCAGCTCCAGCCCTGGCTGTGCTGGGAGCTGAAACCCCCCAAAGCACGATCCCATGTTAAATGGCAGCACCATTCCCAGGGAAGCAAAGCCCAGATCTCTGTCCCTGCCTCAGGTGGGCAACACCAGGTGCCTGCACCCACCCTCACCCCCATCTCCCTCTCCCAGGCCATCTACAAAATGGTCTCGTCCGTGATGAACATGCCTGAAGACGAATCGACCCCGGAGAAAAGAACGGAAAAAATCTTCCGACAGATGGATACTGATAACGATGGTAAATGAGAGGAGATGGAGGGGATTATGGAAAGGTCTCATGGCTAAATCCGGGGGTCTTAGAAGGAGCCGCACGCACGCTGATTAAATGGCTCATGTCCACCCGTGTGGCCAGGGGAGCGCCGGCAGCAGGAGGGGCTCAGGGTGCTGGGCACCCCGGGGTGCTCACTCCGGGTGGGTGGGTGTCCGTGGGGTGTGCCAGGAGCTCTCTGCTGCTGGGTGGTGGCCTCCAGGCTGAGCCCTGTCCCCTCCCCGCAGGGAAGCTCTCGCTGGAGGAGTTCATCCGAGGTGCCAAGAGCGACCCGTCCATCGTGCGCCTGCTGCAGTGTGACCCCAGCGGTGCCATGCAGTTCTGAGCCCCACGGAACCCCCCCACAGCCCCCCGTGACCTCTCAAGGCACCCCCTACCCTGCAGCCAGCCACTGCCACCGTCCCTTGCCCGGCCTCCCCGTGGTCCCCACCCTGTGCCCTCACAGCCCCCTCTGGGATGAGAGCTGGAGCCCTGCCCAGGCTGTGGCGAGGGGGAGCCCCAGGGAGATGGTCCTCGTCGCTGGGGAGCCTCCAGTGCTGGGGGGAAGGATGGAGGCAGGGTCTGCCCCGAGCGAGGATGGTCCCCTGCAACAGTGGGGGGTCGGAGCAGGGGGACAGCCCAGCCCGGCAGGAGAGGCTGGCGGTGAAGCCACTGGTGCATCTCTGGCAGGTGCGGGGACAAAGAGCCAGTGGCTCGGGGACCACCCCCCTCACTCTCCCCTCATGCACACACGGTGGGCCAGGCCAGCCCCTTCCCCACGGTCGGCGCAGGGGTGGGAGCCGTGGGGTGGCGGGGGGTGGATGCGCTTCTGCTCTTTTAATACCTGCAGAATAAAGTTTGTGTCAGTGCAGTCCGTGGTGGGGAAAGTGACCCCCAGGGGAAAGTTCTTCCTTGCAGGCTCTGGATCCAGCCCAGCTATCCCCTCTTGCTGCAGCTCCAGGAGACCCAAGGCCATGGAGATGGGCTCACATGTGCTGGCTGGTGGCGTCCAGGGGATGTGTCCACCCAATAGCCGGGCTGGGAGGAAGCCGAGTCCGGTCGTGGGGCTGCATGGGCGCTGGGATGGGGCAGGAATGGCCAGGACACATCCACAGGGTCATCCCTCAGGCCCTGCTCAGAGCTGGGCACATTCCACGCTGTCCAGCCTCAGCAAGCCCAGGCACTGCCCGGGGTCGGGGCTCCCCTCAGGGGCTGCCTGCAGTGAGACCTGCAAGCCAGAGAGGATGATGAGAATGAGACCAGTGGGAAAAGGGTGCCGGATCAGCAAGTCTTACCCTCCTCCTGGAGCCCCTGAGCCCAGCCAGGCCCATCCCAGCCCTGCATGGGAGCAGGTTGGTGCTGAGCCCGGGAACCAGGAGTCACCTTCCTCCGGTGTGTCCCGCGGCAGCAGCGGCCGAGGCGGAGGAGCTCGAGGGTCAGCAGGAGGCAGCGGATGCCAAAGATGATCTCCATCGACTCCAGCACGAGGGACACGGCCCAGAGGGACAGCGTGGAGCTCTGGGGGACACGGGGCATCAGATCCCTGCGTATCCTCCCCATCCCCAGTGCACCCCCTTACACAACCCCCCGGGGACTCACGTAGACGCGGGTGGGGTCGAAGGGGCACTCGCGGGACACGGGGGCAAGGGCCACGTTGGCGACGGCACAGGGGGCCAGCAGTGCCCGGCCCTGGTTGCCCAGGGTCAGCCCGACGGCCACAAGCAGCCCCAGCAGGCAGGACAGGCAGCCCAGGCTGCTGCAGGCGCTCAGGGTGAGAAGTGCCCATCTCTGCAGGAGGGACAGAAGAGGCAGCAGGGCGAGGCAGGGCTGTGCACGGCCAACTGCCCACGTTCCCTCCACGGGGACAGCCCCTGAGTGAGGGGATGTGGTGGCTGTGCCCACTCCACGGGAGAGTTGCACCCTGCTGGGGGCTGGGTGGGGGGCTGGGGTGCTTACGAGGGCGGCGGGGGCGAGGTAGCGGGACAGCATGAGGGCAGCAATTCCACAGGAGATGGTCTGCGAGGAAGCACAGGGAGGTCAGAGAGGCCCCAGTGACACTGGTGCTCTTTCCCTGCTGGCATTGTCCCCGGCAGCTCAACTGGCCAGTTTGGGGCCAGCATCGTGAGGGCTTCAGCTCCCCCAGCCTCCCCCAGCAACAACTGCCTGAGTGTTTAATCCCTTGGTTTTGCACTAGAAAGGCTTGTTTAGAGCAGGGAAGGGGACACAGAGCAGTGCCCATCCTGCATCCCACAGCGATCCATCCTGCATCCCGGCTCCTGCCCACCCTGCATCCACCCCACACCCATCCCTCATCCACCCCATCCGCTGCCCGGGGTACCAGCAGGGCGGCGATGACGGAGGCGGTGTTGGCGATGACGTACTGCAGGGACACGGCGTCCCGGGGGGCCACCGCGAACCGCAGGACGGTGCCGTGGACGAGGGCGCCCGCGATGAAGTTGAGGTGCCCGACGATGAGGAGGATGAGGCCCGTTTTCATCAGCACCTTCCGGTGGCTGCCGGGGCTGAGGTGTCCTGAGACGAGGGGAGAGGAGGAGGGTGTGGGGTGGCCAGCACCGGGCTGGCCCTCCTGCTCTTGCACCACACTTGGGCAAAGGGATGGGGCGTTTGGGGACAGCCCTGGAGGACGTGGTAGCCTGTGAGGGTGGGAGGATGAGGCAGGAGGTGATGTGGAAGCCGCTGGTAAGCCAGGTATGCAAACCACTGCTCCAGCCGGCTCTCCTGGGACCAGGGTGGTGGTGTGGGGCCAGCAGCCGTTGGGGCCAGAGGTCCCTGATGGGGTTGAGAAGGGCTGGGGCTCCCTGGGGCGACAAAGAAGCTCTGGGAGAGCAGCTGTCCCTGAGAGGCAGCTGCAGCGCTGGGTTCTGGCACCCGGTACTTTGAGGAGCAACTGTGGAGTTGTTCCTCCCTTGGAACCCACCCTGGGGCCGCTCTCCTCACACACCCACCATCACCCCGGTGCTCAGCCCAGCTCCATCCCTGAGCCCTCGGCTCCCCTCCCTCCCTCCCTGCCTCGGTTTCCCCTGCAGGAGGGCAGTGCTGGAGCCCTCCTGTCAGGATCACCACCCCAGACCCAGACTCACCTCCTTGGCACATCTTCACCGGGCCAGGATCAGGCCATCAGAGCCCCTCGACGCCCAAGGGGGCCTGGCCCACCCTCAGCCCCCAGGCAGATGGGTCCATCGGGCTCCCAGTGCGTCTGATCAGGACCAGGGCTGGGACTGGGCAGGACCTGCTGCTGCTCCAATTCCTGTCAGACCAGCTCCCCTGTGAACAAAGGGATAAACTCCACCTTCACCTGCATGTCCCACCCCTGCACTCCCCTTGCTGCCAGGCCAGCGGTCGTGCCGGGACATGCCATGCTGTGCCAAAACACCCTCCCTCGTCCCCTTCCCCATCCGTTTCCCCCTCCCCAGCACGCCTCAGTTATTCCAGCTTACAGCAATGGCAGCAGGCTGGGATCCAGCCAGGCAGGTCCAAGGCCAGGGGCTGAGGGTCTGGGAAGAGGCAGCCCCCCAGGGTGGGACACTGCTGGACCACAGGCCAGCACTGCCAGGTACCAGGGACTGACCTGCAGAGAGAGGGCAAAGCAGAGGGGTCAGGGTGGGTGGTGACTCCCCAGAGGGTGACTCACAGGAACCGGTCTGGTGGCCATCGCCCTCATGAAGCTTCCAGGGAAGTGACTGATAGCAAGAGGCAAGGAGAGGGATGGGGACAGGGGCTTGCTGAGGCGGCTGCAGGAAGAGCACCCCAGCTCTGCTCACACCAGGGGGGGCTGTGGGGACCCTCCCTTGCTGGTGGGAGACTCTCACTAATCCCTCTGCAAAGCTTGTTGCAGACACAAGGGGCACCAACAGCTTAATTACAGGGATAACCCTGGTTCCTGGGAGTGGTCTGGGGAAGGGCCCGGTCCAGGCAGAGAGACAAAAACACGATCCCCAGTATCCCACCTGAGTCACCACCCCCCATCCTTCCCCTCCTTTAACCTGTACCCAGCCCTGCCGCACATGGAGATGGAGAAGAGAGACTTCTCCTCTTCCCAAGCCTTTGGGAACAACGTTCACAAACGCCTGAGCCGAGGGCAGAGGCAGCTGAAGGATTTCCCCGTAGCTTTGGAAAGGACGAGATGGATGCAAGTCGAATGACAACCAGAGTCTTTATTCCAAGAGTCCCTTAGGATGGTTGCAGACATACAGACACACGTACATATTTACACTCTTACACACCTCACAGACTTTGAACCAATAAATTAAAACAAAAAGACGGCAGGGGATTTCTTTTTGTTGTTGTTGTTGTTTGTTGGTTTTTTTCTTTTCCTTTCCTTTTTATGCCACGTAAGAAACAGCAACTTCCCGAGGCGAGGCTGGGGAACCAGCTGGAGGATGGCAAAGAGGAGCCAACAGGGACACAAGCCCGGCCCAAGAGACGCAGTGACAGCGAGTGTGCTGCCAGCAGGAGGACGCGTCACACTCTGGCCTCGATGCACTCCAGTTGGACCATTTCATCCAGCCGGCAGCCCTCGGCTTGGGCACAGTGGCTCAGGTGGGCACTTGGGCTCTCGGCACCTCTAGCTTTGGGGGTCTGTGGGCAGCCTGCTGCAGTCTGAGAGTGGGGGGAGTCGCACTCGTCCGAGGTAATGTCCGGCACGTCGTCCGACTGGCTGTCGGAGCTCTCCAGGTCGCTCCGTATGCTCTCAGGCTGGGCCAGGGTGATGTCCCAGGTCCGGCTGGCAATGCAGTCCTTTTGCTCACAGCTTTGGTGTTTGCACGTCTGCTCCTGCTCACCATCCTCTTCCTCCTCCTCCTCCTCTTCCTCATTCTCTGCCATTTGGGTGTGGACATGCAGGGAGTCCTCCGTACTGCTGCCGCTGGCCAGCTGGTAGTGACTGGGTTTGGCTTCGATGTCCACCTGGATCTCCATGTTATTGCACTCCCTGCAGAAACAAGCGCCCTTGCATTACTGGGAACGGTTACTGGGTTCAACTGGGCACCACTGGGCACTGCACCACTGAACTGGGAGGATCACACTTCCCAAACATGAGCAAGATGCTGCTCATCGCCCCTTGGCATGAGAGGAACAACAACAACAGTCGCTGCTCTCGAGTTCCCCCAACAGCAGCCAAGATCTGAGCCAGGAGCTGAGCTGGGAAAGCTCCAGAGTCCCCACGAGCTGCCAGGAACAGACCTTGAGGGTGCTGGGCTGCAGATGCCCTCCTCAGGCTCCCCACCACACATGGAGGCTGCTCCCAAACTGTCCCCAGCCCTCCTTCTGTGCCAGCAAAAGGACTGATCCGCTTGCCAGCGGCAGAGGAGCAGCCTGGTGCAACTACAGTCATCCCACCACCCACAGCAGCACTCACAGAGCACAGATTTTTCCAGGACACCCACCACCACTGCTCTTCTCACCATTCCATGTCCTCCTACCTGTCCTGGGGGTTGTAGGAGCTGATGATGGAACCAGCCATGGCTCGAGTGCTGGCGTTGTCACTGATCGCCCCCAAACTGACCGAGTCTTTGGGGAAAATCTCCTTCTGGACATCTGCCTGAACTTCCAGCCTGCAGGAAAGAGGAGGATTCCTTAGAAATGCTTTAGATATCCCTGAGGAGCACCAATCAGTCACTGCTCTTCACAGGAAAGCGAGAGGCCCTGTGTGCCTCAGCATGACAGAGCTTAACCCCAACGGTTCCTCTCGTACAGTCTCATTTTCGGCTCCATTTAGGCGAATTCATTCTGTTTTCCATGACGGAGGTAAAGTGGTGTTTACATCCAGTGACTCACACGGCTCCCGAGAAGAACCGATTTCCACGGATCTCGCGCAGGGAGAGCCACGATTGCGTCCTGGCTGCCATGTCAACACGTGGCTCTAATCACCCACCAAACTGACTCACAGGCAAGCTGGGAGGAAAACTGCGTTGTAACCTCCTGACTTGGAGAGCAGTGGCACCGTTTGCTGCAGGCCACTGGAGAACAGGAAGCAGCAAAGCCTCCAGGCTGGGATAAGGGGACTGGAATAGCCCTAAGCAGGTCACACAGGCGTCTCTGCGCTATTCCAAATTAACCTGAAGTAGCAGTTGTGCAATTTTAGGGAGCTCAGTAGGGACAGAAACTCATCTTCTGTCCTCCTTGCAAGAACCAGCCCAGCACTGAGTCCAGAAGCAGCCTGATCACAGAATCATGGAATGCTTTGGGATGAAAGGGACCTTAAAGGTTATCTAGTTCCAACCCCCTGCCATGAGCAGGGACACCTTCCACTAGCCCAGGTTGCTCCAAGCCCTGTCCAGCCTGGCCTTGGACACTTCAGGGATGGGGAGTCCACAACCCTGGGTCCCTGATCACCCTGGGTGATCTGCTGGCACCAGTTACTCCACAACAGACCAAGATACAAAAGTGCTAGGACATAACTAGGCCAAAGCAGGACCACTCACAGTCCTGGAGAGCTCCCCCAAAATAAACCTGCTCAACCAACACCGCCCCTGGCACCCCCTGTGTTCTTCCCAGCAATCCAACGTTACCTGCTGTACTTCCCCTTGCTCCCTGAGAGGACCCCCCCGCTCAGGGTGCCCCCGGAGAGGGCAGCAAAGCTGGCTGTCTCGCTGTAGTTGCCCTGCATGACGCTGAGCCCGTCCGTGGGGCTGCCGCTGGTGCTCAGGACGCTGGTCAGCCCCTCGATGCTGCTCTCACCAATGCTGGGGTTCTTCAGGGCTCGCCAGGCATCAGCCACTGCAGGGGAGGAGAGCACAGGGGCGGGAATCAGCAGGGGCAGTGATGCCTCATCCCAGGCAGCCTCCCGTGACACAGCTGGTCACGGCAAGACCGAAGCAAACAGATGCTCAGATTTGGGAAACGTCACGACCCCTGAGCATTTCATTGCAAGGGGTGTAACAGCCCCTTCCCCAGCCACCACGTTACCTGTGATGGGTCCATCATCTTCGTCAAACTCGATTTTCACCCCCTTCCCATTGGCTGTGCTGACCCCACAGCCACCGCCCCGGCACAGCGAGATGGGCACGACGCCGTAGACGTAGGCCAGCATGATGGGGACCCCAATACCTGGAGGGGAGCACGTGCTGGGTTAAGAGGAGCTCAAGGCCGAGCTGTGTTGGGCAGACAGAAAGGGTTTTTTGGGGAAGGGACTCCCTCAGTTGTGTTTATGCTGCTTTTAAAAGCTTCTAGTTCACAGTTTCGCAGACAGGGTGGAGAAGGAGCCCTTTGTCTGTGCAGAATGGGGGAACCCCAAGAGCACTGAACCCACGGGACACCGGCCACCAAACCGGTCCATGAGTGAGGGACAGCTCTGTGTGTCAAGGGACACCAGGATGGGCTGTGGTTGTGCCCAAAACCGCACAGAGCAGCATTCTGCAAACTGCCTTTGGCCATCCCCATCGCACAGGGCTGGGCTACCCACTTGTCTCGGTGGCTACTGGCCCACCAGAAGGGACAGGGACTGAGCCCACTTACCAACACTGACAGCAGCGATGACTGGAGAGGCAATGACAGACAGGGTGACCCCTCCAGTGATGGCCAAGTTCCTCTTGTGCTTAGAGGTTTTCTTCCCCTCATACCTGCTGTGGATCTGACGGAAGGAGAAGCACCAGGTGAGAACAGCCTGGCCACGGGCAAACACCCAGGGGACATCAGTGTCTGATTTTACAGCCTTGTCAGCTGTGTGAGCCCTTAAAGAACCTCTTCTCCTCACAGATCTCCTCACAGAACAGACCTAGCAGGAGGGTATGCGCTCAAGAGAAAGCAGCAGTTACAAGCACAGTGCTGACATGCCATTTCTTCCCTCTCAGCATCTCTTTATCAGCACAGACACACAGCAGTGTCACACAGTTTGAGGCAGCAGGTCAGCACCAAAACACGAGTGATTTAAGCACGACAAAGTGTGATGCTCGGAGTCCAACCACTGTCCCACAGGGCCCAACATCACTGCAAAATGCATTTGGGAGGACATGAGCCTGAAGGGCTATGAGGGCTTATCAGCCACCACCCTCCCTCTGCCCACACAAAGCCCAGGAGATAAGACAAGCTCTAGAAGAGACAACTGAATTCTGGTTCTATTGCAAGATCCACCCTTCATATCAGCTCTAAATTTCTGGTCGGATGCCTCGAGCCCAGGGAACGCCCCCCAGCCCTTCTGCTCCCCACACTTACCTTCCTCCCCACGTACACGGGGATGCCAATGACCATGGCAGGAATGGCAATGCCAGCAATGAGGGAAATGCCCACGGGAGCCCCGATCAACGTGCCCAGCTGCCAGAGAATCTTCTTTTTACGACTCCATGGCTTTTTGCCCCAGAATGTACAGCCAGAGGGGCTTTGTGGGAAGGGAAAAAAAATGATATTAACACTCCAGCAACTCCTAAATGTTCCAGAGAACCCCAAGTTCGACTTACACATAAATAAAACCCAAAACTCAGGAAGCAGGTAGACAACACAAAACAGGTTTCTCTCTTCTTTTCCCCCCATCAAGATTAATTATCAGTCACATTACTGGGACTATGTTTAACATCCAGCAGACCAAGAGCTCTCAAAAAAAGAGTATCAGGAGAAGCCCAGCGCGCAGTGAACCCCTCGGAACGGCCCCGGAGGCAGCGCGTGCTGCCCCAGCAGCAGGTGTGCTGCTCAGCCCCCTCCTCCTCACCTGAGGTAATGCAGGTCCGAGATCTCCTTCATGCAGAGCCAGCAGAACTCGCAGCCGCACACGGCGCACGTCATGTGGTTGCAGCTGCCGTCGTTCATCTTGATGATGTAGGCGCTGCAGCGCGGGCACGGCTTGATGTCGTCGGCTGCGGGAGGGAAGCAGGGGATGGGGTTGGAACCTCTGCCATGAGGAGGAATCCACGAGGGGGAATCTCGGCACGGGGCGGGGAAACCCCCTGGTTTTTTTCCTGTGCCTGCAGAACACCTTTGCTGACCACAGGTGAAGTGGGGCTGTCATGTCTTTAGTTCATCTTCGGAGCGAGATGATAACGCTGATGGTGTTATCTACCCAACCAGAGCCTGGGCAGCAGGGACTGAGAACCACAGCCACTTTAAAAACTTACTCTAACCTTGAACTGAATGTATTCCAGGACATGCTGAAGTGCTGGGAACAAGTCATACCTGCCCTGTGCTAGCCAAGGCAACAGCATAAGAACGAGCCGTGACTGAATTGCTCCACCGAGGTGATTCACGGGCCAAGAACAACAGAACAACTGGGAGAACAGGCACTGGAAAAACACCAAACCCAGCCTTCTAGGGCAGCCAAAAGGGGACTGGGGTCTGCAGCAGAGGCTGCCCAGGCCCCAGTTTGCTGCTGGCAGAGTGGGATAAGGGTCTTTCATCTCTTCCTTAATTCAGGCGTCATCTGACCGTGGTTATGCAATGGCTGTGCTGTGGTTCAGGGCTTTGCTGGCCCCTGCGAGGCTCAGCAAGATGAAATCCAGCTGCTGAGACCAGCTCACACCTTATTAATCACCACACTGGATCCAGCAGAACAGGGTGAGGAAAAACCACTGTCTCAAAAACCTCCCTTTCCGTGGCTAAGTGCCCTTCCTGGCAGGGATCTCTTTAACAGGGTGAAAAAAACCTCAGAAACTGGTTGTGTTTCTTTTTGCTGGCTGGTTTGTACCGGAGACTGCGGCAGTATCTCTGCTGTCCATTATCAGGGCTCTCTCACTGGGGCATGTTGAACCTCAACATACCACTAAGCCACCTCTGAACCACCCACAACAGCTCCATGCTAAGTGAATTAACATCTAAACTCCTGACACAGGAGGAAAACCAGGGTGTTTAGTTTGGGGGTAGGGCAGGGCTTTAGAAAATGGCCTCACTGCCCACTTCCAGAGTCAATACAGTTATTTTTAAGGAACACAAACTCAGCAGACACAGCAGCTCCTACCAGGCAGTGTAGGAGTCTGTGGGTTGGCATTTTTTTGGTACCTGACATTACTAACACCTAACAGTGCACAGAGCAAGGCTCCCCACACTCAGCTGGGCATGAATGCTGCTCTTCATGACCACAGCAGGCAAATTTGAAGCTGCAAGGACAAAAAGTGTCTATTTGTTCAGGGTTTAGATCAGCAAAAAGCGAGAACATCCAAGATCAAAAGAGCCACAAGCAGAGCTGGGGCGGATGAGGGGAGCTGCTGTCACACAGAAGGACCCAAAGCACATCATCACCGACTGATCTGTTCAGCGCTCTTGGAGGAGCCCAGACATGTTCTAACACACAGGGGAAGGGGAAATTACTCTGAGTTTCACAGCTGCTCTCACAGCTGTGCCACACAGGGCGCTGACACCCCACTGCTTTGAGAGGAGGGGGTTTTACACAGAGGTGCCTCTTCCTCAGCTCCACACACACAGCTGCAGCACCGAGTAACCAAAAAAAGTCACGGTGTGATTCTTGGGGCTGTCCTGTGCAGGGCAAGCAGCTGGACTTCAGTGACCTCAGTGGGTCCCTCCCAACTCAGGATACTCAATGGAAAACACGTGAATCCATACCCGGCCCGGATTCCTGTCCGTAGCTGAGGCCCGACGTGTGCTTGGTCCGTACCCGCAGGGTCTGTGCCCGCTGCTGGCGGGCCATGTCGCAGGTTTGGTTGGGGTGCCATATCTGCTTGCAGTGGTAGCAGAACTCCGTCTGGCAGCCGTCCCTCTCGCAGGTCAGCTTGGGGCAGCTGGCACAGCCGTAGGCAATCACCGCGTAACTGCAGGGAGGAACACGCCGGGGGAATTAGTCAAAGTTATCAAGCCAGAGCCCAGTGATCCTTTAATGCAGGGTGCCCGGGCTGGGGCTGCCTGAGCTGCTCTGCCCAGAGCAGCTGGTTCAAGAGTTGCTGCCAAGACACCAGTGTGCCTGGTACCCTGGAGCCCACGGCAACGCTGCCCTCACCCTCAGGACAGGTCACCCAGAGCCCCCAGACAGCCCATCCCACCTCTCCCACCCCATTTCTGATCACTGGTACAGCAGCCTCCACGCCAGACACATTGCTGCTCCCTCCAGCCCTGTGGCTTGCACTGCAGGGCCTGAAATTAAGCAGTGCTAATTGGGTTACTCGGGGCAGAGACCTTTCATACAGCCAGCCTGTGATACTGAGTTCTCTCCTCTGTAACTGCTGGCAGTTCTCACTGGCAATTCACACAGACCAGATCAGTGCACGGTGTGCCCAGTTAACTCCTTGCTGTTTCTGCCAACTCAGGCTCCTAGGACAGGCTCAGGCTGCTCTTTTCAGGCATACACACATACCCCAGTTCCTTAGGACAGGTATATGGGTGGATGCTGGATGGTCTGGAGCAGTCTAGGAAAGCTGAGGTTATCCTGGGCACTTCTATTCCTGCGTACACAAAAGTCTAAGCAGCATCACCAAGCACTGCAAGAGAAATCTGACTAACACAGTCACTGAGGATGAGGCTGTTTCCATTGGCAGGGGCTGACACGAGCAATTCCAGAAGTGCCTTCCCAGCTCTGCGACACCCATATGGCAAAAGGGTATTCTTGTTGCTCGTCCTCAGTATTTTCGTTAGTGGTCACAGAGAATAACTCCTATTTAAGGCTTTACATTTAGAGCTCGTGTAGCTCAAGTTGTATTGCCTCTTCTCGGAGGCAGCAGCGTGAGAACCGCTGAATGTGTCATACCACAATGATTCATATCCCGTGGGAGTTCGAGCAACTTCATCCTGCCAGGCTACGACAGAATCGCCGAAGAAACAACATCTCGGGGCCAGGAGGCACGACTGCAGGGCCTACGTGTGCAGCAACACACCTGCACCTGAGCCCAGCGCTGGAGGAGGGACAGCAAAGCCTCATCCCTGGACGTGGCCAGCACTTGGAGCAACCTGGGCTTTAGGGGAAGGTGTCCCTGCCCGTGGCAGGGGGTGGGATAAGACGATCTTTAAGGTCCCTTCCAACCCAAACCATCCTGTATGATGATCCTGTGATACAGATGGCCCAGGGGTTTGGGAGGGATGAGCTCAACCCCTGTGCATCTTGTCTAAGGAGTATCCCACTAAACATCCTCACCCTGCCACCATCCTAGAGCCAAAGACCTTGGCAAAACAAGAAGGAAAAGCTTCTTCTGCCCAGCTGTGTTGTGACACTGCTATTGCAAACCATAACTAGGCTAAGAAAGCTCAGTGTAATATATTAAGCAACTCCATACTCCAAATTAACTCCTCACTCAAAACGCTGTTTTTTTTTAAACACTGGAGAAATTAAAATCATCATCATTTATATTTTATTGCTAGAGCTGAAATGACAAATACCATGAACAAGCCCACAGCTGCGGGGAGACAAGCTACACAACTGTCTGTTGGGGAAAGAAATAACACATCTCCATATCAAGGTCAACTAGAAAGTGGGTTTTGAAGGGCTATGCCTGGGAATAGTCATGGCACTGGATGGCCAGGGCATTCCCCTCTTCCCCTGACCTCTGACACATCACTGACTTAAAAAGCCCTTTCCAGGCTCAGTCCCAGCAGATGAGAAGGGAAACTGAGTTTTCCCCCAGAGTGTCTCCCTGACACCCCAGGAAGCTCTGCTTCCAGCCCACTCCTTGGATGGCCACGAATTCCCTCCCTCCCTCCTCCTGCTCATTCACAGAGCTCAGCCTACACAGCTCCGTTTCTCCAAAGGTCCTGTTATTCTCCCCAAGCTTTTGGGAGGGGCACATTGTGACAAACACTAGACAGCAATACCACCTGACTGTGGCAAGGGGAAAAAAACGAAGCTGCAAACATAGAAAATGATTTGTTTTGCGATTGATGGCGCATCAATTGACCGGCGTTTCCATGGCAACACGCACCGGTGTTGTGTTGGTCCCCCTCCTCCTCCTCCCCTTCCCCGCAGCACAGCCAGCCTCTTTCATTTACAGAGAAATTTAAAGGAAAGACTGTGGCATGCGAGGAAGGCGCTGGACTCTGTGCGCCACACGCCCAGGGTCGTGTCTGCCATCGCCCCACAGCCCCTTGATGCCACCAGCTTGTCAGGGGTGCCACCCAGTGCCAGCCACGGCCGTACCCCAGCCCTACACACCTTGTCAGGGGTGCCACCCAGTGCCAGCCACGGTCGTGCCCCCAGCCCTACGCTCCCCTCCCGTACTCCAGCACTACTACAGCAGGGGAAAGCCCGCTGTAAATAATTCATACCCTGATTTTACATAAGCACAGCCACACAAGCTCTGCTGGGAAGAATGAATAGGGTGATTAATTCCTCTCCCCGCCGGAGGGCTGATTCCAACAGCCTTTGTTCGAGCGCTACAGACACACCAGCAGCGCTGGTCCACGAGGCTGCCTGGTCTTCCAACAGCCCCAGGGTCGCTTCTTGATGCTCTGGGCAGCTGGGAGGAGGATGCCGTGCGTGTCACCTGGCTCATCCTGCTCACTGACTAACCAGGGAGGAGGCTTTCGCTCACGGAAAGAGCCGCGTGTGTGACACCAGTCTGCCCAAAACCCCTCAAAGCAACGGCTGGGTTGCTGTGACAGAGGCAACGCCCTCCGGGCCATGCTGGCTCCTTCCACCCAGCCAGCCTGGGTGACGTCGGCTGTTTGTACACCTTATCCTGAGCGTAGATAATATCACAGCAGTCAAGGAGCTGAGATTCGGCGAGCAGGAACCGGATTTTCTCTAGCTGGTTACCAGCAGGGGCATTCCCTGTGTGGCAGCACAACCTGCTCTTATCTCTCTGATCCTATCCCCAGTGCTGGTGAAATATCAAGATCTCACACTCGATTTGTCTCCAGAAAGGAGCAAAGCTGTTGTTTGCTTTTAATTTCACCCTCTGAAGGAACAAGCCCTCATACAGGATGCTCAGAGGCCGTGAAATGGGTAACCAGAGCCAGGTTCACTGATTTGCATAGGATGCCTATTACAACGCTTTGATTAAATCTTCACAACCCTCCCACCACCTTTTCCATTCTGACTACTACTAGGTCAGACTTTCCTTTCATGTCCTTGCTACTCAGAATTGCCATCCAGGCTGAATTCTAGCTAAACTTCACAGCACTTCTCTTAAGTTTCCCAAACAAAGCCCTTTTCCAGGCAGCTTTGGCTTATGCTCAAACAGAAACCAACAGAGTTCGTTGGAAGGAAATGGGAAGAGAAAATGAAAGCAACACGTTCATAACTACACAGTCATCACAGTTGGCTGGGCTGACTTCTGGACAGACAGACACTTCCTCACTTAGGCAACGGATAGTGAGTCAACATCACTCTGCCATGTATTCAACGTCCTCACTGGGAAATAGTGACTGTTTACAGTTCCTTCTTCCCCACCGTGAAGGCTGCAGCGTGTCCCCATGGCTCACAGCGAAACATGCAGCTGGGAAACTCCAGGCTTCCCATTTGTGCAGAAGAAAAAGGCTTCTGTTAAATTAGGGAAAGGATGGCTCAGCTAAAACCCCCTTCAAATCCTGTCACTTGTGCCTGATCTGCCTGTATTTCCACAATCCCCAAGGTCAAATCCTGGTGCCCTAGGGAGCAGGGATAGATGGAGTGTCATTTTGGTACCCAATGCCCATCAGCTGTCCTGAACAGACTGCTGACAAGCAAAGAATGTCTGCAGTGAGGGCTCTTCGTGGGACTCAGTAGAACAGAAGTGTGTACGGGCAGCAACACCCCACTGGGGCTGGGCCGCCCCTTCCTTTGCTGTCCTGGGACCCAGGTGAGGACAGGCAGGACAGCAGGTCCCAGGGCCATCCCATCTGGAACGCCATCCCCAGGACTTGCTGGGGAAAGGCAGCATCCTACTAGGACAGTGGGATCACCCAGCTGTCCCAGGACGTGCTGGGGACAGGCAGCACCCCTCCGGGGCAGGGTGCCTCCTTTCCCCGAAACATCCCAGTATAGATGGGTGGGGCAGCACCCTACGGGCACAGTGGGTTTCCCCCTCCCCAGCCTGTCCCAGGACGGAAGGGGCAGCATCCTCCGGAGAGAGCAGGTCCCTCCTCCCCACGCTGTCCCAGGGCAGAGGGACGGGGCAGCATCCTGCGGGCACGGCAGGTGCCTCCTGCCCAGGCTGTCCCAGCACGGAGGGGCAGCACCCCGACGCCATCCCGCACTCACCCGCAGTCGGGGGCCGGGCACCAGCGGCAGTCGGGGTCGGCGGCGAGGCACCGGCGCAGCATGAACTCCTCGTACTTGGCGACGAGGTGCGGCGAGTCGTGCAGGAGGCGGCGGATGTCGGCGGGGTTGAGGCGCTCGCTGCACTCGGGGCAGCAGATGTTGACGCGGGACTCGGTGATCTCGATGCGCAGGTACTGCCGCAGGCAGGCCCCGCACGACCGGTGCGGGCACGACAGCAGGCGCGGGGCGTTCTCCGCCGGCTGCCGCACCAGGCACAGCGGGCACTCCAGCTCCTCCTCGCCCTCCGGGACCACCGGCGCCTCCTCGGGGGGCGGCGGCGGCGGCGGCGGCGGCGGCGGGGCCCGTCCCGCCGCGCTCATCCAGGCGGCGCAGCTTGGCCGGGGAGGGCAGGTCGGCGCCGCTCATGGCGCGGCGGCTCCGGGGCCGCGGCGGCGGCTGAGGGAGCCGGGGGGGGGAGGGGAAGGGAAGAGGGGAGGGAAAAGCGCGCGCGCCGCGGCCGGAGCCCCGCCCACCCCGCGCGTGCGCGCTGCCCCCCGCGCGCCCCCCCCCCCCCGCTCGTCACCGGCCGGGTTGCCGTGGCGACGGGCGTCGCGCGCGCAGGGCGGGAAAGCGGCGGCCAATGGGAGCGCGCGGCTTTGGCGGGCTCGAGGAAGCCCGGGAAAGGGAGGGGCGCGCGTGCGCACAGCGGGGAGCGCACGTGCAGGCGGCGCGAGAGCCCCGCCGTGAGGGGGCAGGCCACGCCCACCGCCCCGTGAGGGGGCAGGCCACGCCCACCCCGTGAGGGGGCAGGCCACGCCCACAGCCCCGTGAGGGGGGATAGGCCACGCCCAGCCCGTGAGGGGGGATAGGCCACGCCCACCGCCCCGTGAGGGGATCGAGTGGCGGGGGGGGGTGAAGGGACCCCCTCAAGGAGGGGCCGAGGGGGGGCAAAGGGACCCCCAGGAGGGGCTGGGACACCCCACAGTGACCCCAGGTGAGCTGGGACCCCACCCTGCCGTCACTTAAGGGGCTGGGACACCTCCACAGCTGAGTCCAGGTGGGTTGGGACCCCCCCGCTGTCACCTGTGGGGCCGGGACCGCCACCCTCAGTAAGTCCTGAGGAACCGGGACACACACCCCCCACCCCGCTATCACCTGTGGGGCCGAGACCCCCACCTTCAGTAAATCCTGAGGAACTGAGACACACCCCCCGACACACACAGAGTCACTTGTGGGCCCGGGACTGTCCCACAGTGACCCCGGGTGAGCTGGGACCCCCTCATATTGAGTCCAGGTGGGTTGGAACCCCCCTGCTGTCACTGGAGGGGCTGGGACCCCCACCCTCCATGAGTCCTGAGGAGCTGGGACCCCCCCCCTCAATGTCACCGGAGGGGCTGGGACCCCCCCCTCCTCCCCCCTGTAAGTCCAGGTGAGCTGGGACCCCACCCCAGTGAGTCCAGGTTGGGTGAAACCCCCTCGAGGTCACCTGAGTGACCTC
>JAYRBT010000064.1:4465856-4488629 GCA_036023395.1 Myiotriccus ornatus
TGCCACTGCTCCCCTCAGCGCCCGGCTTCCCTCGGCCGCCCAGTTCCCCTCAGCACCCCCAGCTCCCCTCGGTGCCATCGCTCCCCTCAGCTCCCGGCTTCCCTCGGCCGCCCAGTTCCCCTCAGCACCCCCAGCTCCCCTCGAAACCCCAGCTCCCTTCAGTTCCCCAGCTCCCCTAAGTGCTCCGGACTGCCCTCAGCTCCCCATCTCCCCTCAGCGCCCCGGCTCCTCCTCAACACCCGGCCCCCCTCGGTCCCTGGCCCCCCTTACACTTGAAAGTACACAAAAGATCAAGCATCAAAGAACATGTGAAAAGAAAACGTGTATTCCACATGTTGCAACACCCTCACCGGTTCCCCTCAGGTTAGGACAACCCTCTCGGACACATGGTTGGGATTCTTGGGGTGCCCTGCGTAGGGCCAGGAGTTGGACTCGATGACCCTCATGGGTCCCTTCCAACTCAGATATTCTATGATTCTATGACTCTCCTTTCAGCTCCCCATCTCCCCTCAGCACCGTGGCCCCCCTCAAACCCTGGCTCCCCTCAACATCCCTCCCTTGGCACTGCCACGGCTGTGGCGCTTGCCCAGAGCATCTCTGCCTGCGCCAGGGTGGCCATTCCAGCCTTCTGGTCTCACCTAGGGCCTGGAATGGGGGGATTCTTATGGCTGGGTTGTGCAGAAAAAAAGGTTTCTGTTCAAAACCCCTGGGGCGGTTTGCTTTTTAACATGGGTCTTGTTGGAGGCGGGGGTCTATAACCTCAGGAGCCCCCTCTAAATGCATTCGCCCCACTAGAGCACCTTGTCCCTTGCTGTGTGTCCCTCCTTTATAACGTTTGCAAAGATCATGTGGAGATTTACTCACCCGGGGAACTCCTCTCCGAGGAGTGCCAGGTTCAGAGGCACTGAAACTACAACCCACATTCCTACTGCAGTCATGCAGAAAGTTAAAAGCCTCCGTTTCCTTCCAGGGTTCCCCCGTGCCCACAGGGGTCTGCCAGCCTCGTCTCCCATCCAAAGGCAGAGAAGCTAACGCGAAGGACACTGCTTATTATGCAGAGGAGGTGAAGCAGAAAGATCTGCTGTGTCTACGAGGAGCCTGTTAAATCAGCACAGAAGGGGCTGCCTTCCCTTAGACTGTCAGCTCTGACTGGACAGACTGTGGTTATTCATGTGACAAGTGTGGCTCCATCACTGTCTCTCCCAGCTATCGCTGTTCCTGAAATAATTTCTCTCAGGAAAGCCTGTTTGCATTGTTATTACCAGGATCCCTCCTGGCTGCCGAGAGCCCTTGTTGGTGCCCCTGGGATGGGAACAAGGAACCGAACCCGGGCTGACAGTTGGAAGCACCTGGATTTCAGTGCTTGTGCTGCCTGATTGCTGTAGGCAAAGACCCTGTGTCTGTCTGCACAGCAGGGATAATGTTGTCACTTCCCTGTCTGATGGGTGAGTGAAGGCATAAGAGCACAAATGAAGCTTCCTCCTCACCTAAATACCCTTCAGCAATCGTGCTTTTCCCTTTGCTTTTCCACATTAATTCTGTGCCTGCCATACACCCTCTCTTACTGCTTATCCCAAGATGTCTGCTGCACCCAAGTCCTTCCCTGGAGGTGACATTCCCCAGCTCATCTGCTGTGCTCCAGCATTCCTGCCACAGCACACATGGCTTTGGACCAGCTGGAAGTTTTGGACCACACTTAGGATTGGCCTCAAAGTGGTAAATTCCTGCCTGGGATCAAGAACCCTGTTAACTAGCAAGGTAATTTGGCAAGGGAGCCAAACAGCTCTGCTCCATGAGAATCTGGGATGCTACAAGGGTGTCTGTGGAGCACACTGTCCCTGAGCAGTGAGTTGCTGAGCTCTGGTCCCTGGCAGGTCGTGGGCAGGCATGAAGATGCTTTAGCATCTCCCTGACACTTGTGATGTGGAGCTCCCAGCGGGAAAGGACCCTCTCCCCATTTCACTGTTGGGAAAGGAGCGCCAGAGGAAGAAAGGAGAGATGTTATATTGGTGTAAAACAAGATTATATTGAAATTAACCGTTCCTGTCTGAGGCAAGCCAGGTATGAGGCGTCTTTAAAGGGCTGTCGCTGCCCATCTGTAGCAGAGACTGTCTCGCTTTGATGATTTCACTAGAAAAATCACACTCTTGACTGAAATAGAGAAACCTGAACAAGACTCGTGTGTGGGACGGATCTCCCAGACAGCGCTCTGCCAGCTCAGCCCTGCGTCCTCTGCAGCGCAAGAGCACAGACTGTAACTAATTGTGGGAAGGTTTCAGCTCAAAAGCTAATGTGAGACAGGCCTGAATTACCAGTAGTGCAGACACAGAGAGACAGAGAGCAAAACCATCTGGAGTTCCTGGGAAAAGCATCGGCTTTGCAACGTGCTGATGGGGCAGAAATGACTCTTCATTGCCTTATATGAGGAAAATCATGATACAAACAGGGCTGGAGGAGGCCAGGGTAAATCCAAATGACTTCAGAACCATCTCTTCCCTTGCTCCCAAGCTGCTCAGACCTCTTGCCAGTCTTTATAGGTTTGAGGGAATTCAGTGCTTTTATGGAGCTCGGAGACACAGAATTCCAACTGACCAGACCCCGACATGGTCCAGACATACCAGCTACTTCAAAATAAATTCTCCATGGCCAAGGTGTTTCTACGTGGAGAGTTTTGATAGCCTTTGCCAGGAGCAGAAGCTCCTGCTCAGCAAGTTCCTGACTAGGAGTTTGAACCCGGTAGTTTGTTTTGATTCAAACTTGGGGGGAAAAAAACTTGAACAACCCAGCCAGGAACCAGGGCTGGGAAGCCGGGAAGGAGAGGGCAGGGAATCAAGCTGCCAGGGAGGAAAGGAAAGAGGCTGATTGGGAGTCAGGTCAGATCAGCCCCTCCCCGGGGCTGCAAGGAAACAGTCACCAGCCTGACTGTTTAACTCAGGGATATTTTAAAGATAAACTGAAAACAAACAAATGAAAAAAAAATAGGAAGAGGGGAATTCAAATGCTGCAGCGAATCATTCCACAAATCCCAGCTCCAATGGGCAAATTTGCTTCTGCTTATGCTGGCAGAAAGCTGGAAGACTGCTGACTTCCGACCCTGCTGCTTAAATGAGGGCAGGATTTGGCACAGGCCACTTTTAAAGCTGCCTGAAAATGCCATATCTCCCAGGAAGGCTTCCAGGGAGAAGAAGGCTTTGTCCAGGCACTGGTTGGAGCCACCCCACACCGCCTAGTGCTGTTCCCAGCCTGGATGGAGCCACTGGGGGAGGCTGAGCTGGGCTGAACCTGATTTTGGGAGGCACAGGGCCCCTTTCCAGAGAAATACCGTGGCCACCCACACCCCAAACCCCCCCTGCAACGCAGTGACAGCTCTGCCGCTGTCGAGGAGGAAGAGTCTCTGATGATGTAATGAAAATTCCCCTTGGTAATTCAGAGAGTGAAAGCAGAGGGTGCCTGCCGGGAAGGGATTGTGAAACTCAGACTGGGAGTATTTGCATGGAGGAACTGGGGGTGTGCCTGGCCGGGAATATCGCTGTGGTGGGACACTGGCAGGAGGCACCTGATAAAACAGAAACTCCAGCTCCTACCACATCCCCTTTGCCCACCCCCCTGCCGTTCCTGATCACCCAGCTATCACAGGTATGGTAAATACCTGTTGCTCTCATCCCTGGCCTGCAGGACACAGAGGGATGTTGAAACAGCTATTTCAGGGCAGACAAAGATTCAATCTGCCTGAAACCTCCGGGTCATTCAGGCACAGAGGTGTGAAACCTTCCCTGGCACAGACTGTTTTCTCTAGAATTCTGTGGGTCTCCTCAGGGTTTCTTCCACATTTCACAGATGGGGATGGGGGGGGTTACTCACAGGGCACAGGCTGTGTTGTAAAGCAGATAGAGTTTAGAGAAAATCCAGCTCATGTCGCTGCTCTCTGAAATAGCCACAGACACAAAGAAATGAGGGAAGGAGGGGAACAGCTTTACAGCAGGAATTCTTCCTTGTTTTCGGACAGGGGCACTCAGGAGTGAGTCAGCTCTGGTTTCCCTGGGCAGGCTGAGACCTTTGGCCCTGCTGGGGTGGGACAAGCAGGGTTGTTAAAGGGATCCAGGCACATCAGGATTCCCCAGTGCCAAAATGCAGGTGGCAGTTTCAAGGGTCTCTCTGCTGAGAACCCACCACAAGGCACGGCCAGGTACATGCTGTGACTCCTGAGAGGTGCTGTACTCACAGCATTTAGAGGAAGGTGACAGGGACAGGCAGATCCAAGTAGCACTGAGGTATTTTAAACCTCTCAGAGGTGCAGTGCAGGGTGTCTTCCCAGCTTCCTGGCCTGAAGAGTCCTGGCAGAAGCATGTGGCCCTCCTCACTCCTCTTTTTGGGGTCCCAGCTCTGCTGTGTGCAGAGCAGGGATGTCAGTCTTGCTGTGTCCAAGGGATTCAGCAAAGCTGAACCCCGAAAGCCTTGAGCTGTGTGGCGAGGGACACTGTGCATTCACGGGGAGCAACTGTGGCTGCACCAGCTGAAGCTCATTGGGGTCATTTTCTGCCAGGGCCCCAGGGAAGCACTGTGTTGTAATGACATGCACTGGGATCGTTTGTCAGATGGAGATGTCATTAACGGCCCTCATGTCTCTCCAGGGAAGACACCAGTGGCTGGGGAGGGCTCTCCCAGTGCGCACATTGCTGGGTCTATCTAGTTAGTCCGTGTTCTGTTTGCTTCTCGTGGTCCCCTGAGATGTGTTCAGGGAAGGAAGAGATGATTCTGCTTGGACGTGACAAGGACTGACATGCTTTTAAATGAAGGGGAAAAGGCAGGAGATGGGAGCCTTGGGATCAGAAATGCAAGGCTCTTCCAAGAGGATTCGCTCTGGTTTAGTCTGTGGTTACACCTCCCCTCCCCTCCATCTCCCCATCCCACTGCGCTCCCTCCTAACACCCACACACACAGCAATCTTCCACTCCCTGCTGTGACTTTCTGGCGAAGATGCTGTCATGTGAAATCCTGGGAGAGAGTTACCACATGGAGCTCTCCGAGAGCACCATCCCTTGCAGAACAGGCCTGCAGACGGAGGAACGCTGCGCTCCCCCTCCTCGAAATCCTGAGCGCTCTCGTGGAGGGGGGCAGCGGGGAATCATCTTGTAAGCTTGGGAGCCGCCTACACACATGGCAAGGCTTGTCAGCAGCTGATAAAAGAGGTGGGAGGTGGGGAGATTTTGAGGGGGAAGAATGTGGAGGCTCTCATGCCCACATAGCTCCCCATCCTGTCTCCTGCAGGGCTCCAGCAGCTGGGATGGTCATGGGCCTGACCCCATCAGTGACACACATGCACTGAGAAGAGACCCCAGTTAGGGACTCACATAACTACTGTCTACTTCAGCAGTGACGTAAAGGTGTAGGAAGCATTAGGCAATTACTTATAATAGGAATCTGACATGCTTTTTCCCTCTACAAAAGAAGCATTTCCTTTTGTAACGAAAGCACAGGCTGTTCTGAGTTCTTTGTACACCTGCGCACTCACGGCTTTGGGGATGGGAGTGACACCGATCCCCGCTCTCGAGTCGCTCTTACCAGTGACCTGCTACCCTTAATGATGGGGGATTTATAACTGAGAAGGTTTAGCACAGTAGGGTGCTGCCATGAGAAAAGGGCCGGTCTGATCCCTACGGTACCAGGGAACAGCCCGGCTCCCTCCTCACCAGAGCTGTTAAACAGACAATTATGTGTTTGGTGTTGGCGTAAACACAGGCAAATTAGTCACTGGAGGAAACCCCAGTGCCTGTGGTGGCTGGCTGTGGGAGAAGGTGGTGGTGGCAAACACCTGTGACAGCAGAAGGCACCTGCCTGTCCTGGGCGCAGTGTGATGGGTGGTGGTGGCCAAGCACACCGGGGAGAGCCAGGTGCCACCAGCAAGAGGAGATGGCAGGGCAGGGCAGGAACCCAGCACTGGCTCTGGAGTATCTCCCTGATGGCAGCTGTTTTTCGGGGTGCTCAGCATCTTGCAGGACACGGCAGAGGCAGAGGCAGAAAGAATCGAGGTGAAATCTTCAGGAGGACCATTCATGGAGGGCTCAGGAAGAGTTTGTTCTGCCCTTCAGAAGGCAGATGCAGAAGCCAGAGCTCTGCAAGGAGAACAGTGAGGCACTGGCCTGGTTTCCAGGAAAGGAGAACAGTGTGTCACAGAGAAGGCATTGAAAAGACCTGAGGCTTCTGCCTCAGCTTTCTGACTTACTCCTGCAGACACGTGGGTGTTTGGGAGTTCAAAAGGCTGGACTGGAGGCTGTCCTGCAGCTGGCAGAGCACAGGAAGCTGTGGGCTTCTCCAGAGCTGCTGGAGCATAGACCACAGTGTTCCTGTCTCTGCTGGAGATCCCTGCTCGGCTCAGCATCTCTCCCTACAGCGCTGACCTTTGCAGTGGGAGTGTGGGAATCTGAGCGGGATGGGAAAGACTCGATACAAGGCACTAGCTCAAGTGCCCAGATCCCCCAAAAGACACTGGCAGCCCTTCAGCAGCATCTCAAAACATCACAGGATCTCTGACATCCTTTCCAAGCTGCTGCATCCCACAGCACAGGTAGGGCTGGGCACACCACACGTTTCCTCCAGCCGACCCACCCATTTCCTATTTTCTGCAGACATGACAACTAGTGAGTTAATCCTGCAGGCCATAAACTAAGCTGTATTAGCAGACACCATCTGTCCTTTTTCATTTGCTGATGCACGACCTATTTTGCTGTGTAGTGGAGCAGGCGCTGCAGTTTCGGGGCTTGCATGTTGCAGTGTCCCTGTTGCCAGGGTATAATCCACTGCTCGCAGTGACCTGCTAATGGGAGAAAGCTCCAGTGAACTGAGCACCAGTGGGAGCTGCTGTCGTGGGCAGGTGGTGGCTGAAGCCTGTCCCTGTGGCTGCTTGGCCTCAGAGGAGGTTTGAGCTTCATTCCCACAAAGCACCAGTTAGCACCTGGGAAGGGAAAGGTCTCAGCAGAACTTCCAAGGACAAGAGCATGACTGCCCTCAGCAGGGTCTCACCTGACCTGAAGCCCCTTCAGCAACGGCCACAGGGAGGATGCTGTGAAATAACACCCTCTTAGAGCCACCACCCAAATTTCAAAGCCCTGGGGCTGGGGACACAGAAAGCAAAATAAAAGTGAAAGGGGCTGTTCACTTTGGCAAGGGGGGAGACACATCTACACTCCCTCACTTGCCACGGAGAGACCTGAATTGTTCAGGTCTCTTCAGGATCATCTGTGAGAGTAGGGGCCCTGCTGTCTCCTCCTGGGGACACACACGTGGTACTTCTTTCCCTGAGGAACAACCCTTCACTTTGTCTCAGAGGCAAAGTTTCCAAAACACACCAACCTCGGCACCTGCAGGAGTGCCGTGACACAGGGATCGTTCTCATACCAAAGTGGGGTTCATGGGAACAGGCTGTGGGGTGAGCTCAGACTCCAGCCACACTGCTCTGGCCTGGGGTAAGTCCCGTGTGTTACAGAACTGAGCAATGGCAATCACACCAGCACAGGGAAAGAGAGGAAGAGAATTCTTTCTTTAGCCCTCTGAGGGGATCTGGTCACGTCTTGGAGCAGCCTGGTGACCCTTGTCTGGGTACAGAAGTACAGACATCGTGAAAGGTCATAAAACCATCAGGATTTTTCCAAGCCAGTTATCGCTATTTGACTTAACCAAGTCTTGGGGCAATTCCAAAGGTTAGTGCCTTGCTGCAAAAAGCCTCCTGAATTTACCAGCTTTTAATTTAACTCAGCATGGGTGGCAGAATTTTTCCTTAAATTCTGAAAGAAAGAGCCAGGAAATTCTGTTGTTTGCTGTAAGGAATCAGGGAGGGAGCTGAGCACAGGGACTGGGTAACAACACACTCATCTGTTACCCAGAACCAGGATGGTCACTGCTTGCTGACCTCTGCTGGACTCCCAAAATCAGCTGGGGAATTTTCAGCTTCCTGTCTCACTGCACAAAAGAGGAAGAGAGAGTGGAAGGGATTATTCACACTGACCTTGGCCTTAGCCAGACCATTTCTTTCTGAGTTAGCTCAGTTGCAGCATCTGGGCTTTCTGAGGAACTCTCAAGCTGCTGGGTAGGATGTGGCCCAAATGCACCCACTTCTGTGCCATCAGTGCCCTCTGAGTAGCCAGTGCTGGGTGGAGTCATTCCCTTTTCCTGCTAGTCTTGCTCTTTTCTCTGAGAAAGTGGCTTAAGCTCTGAACCCTGGGCTTTCCTACCCTGCTGCAGCTGAAATCGGTGGTTACTCCTGCACAGTCTCACCACCTACAGAGAGAGCTGACCCCTCTGTCAAGCTCTGTACCCACAGCTTCCAGGAGCAACTGCTGTCTCCTTCCTGCCTCTGCTAAGCTTTGCCCAGTGGCAGAGTGCTAGGAACAGACTGACAGTTTGGGGTGTAAACCCCCACAGCAGGACTGGTCCCAGCGCTTCTTCTTTCTTTCTTTGTGCTTTGGGAAGAGAACAGACTCAAGAATTATACTGATCTGAGTCCAAGAACAAACATTCCCCCTTCACAGGCCACAGCCTCTCCTGTGTCATGTGAGGAAGAGAAGCAGGGAAGGGCAGTGCTTGCAGTGCTTTGCCAAGACTAGAACGTGCCCAGATCTGTGAGTACTGTCAGGAGCCTGGGAAGAGGAAGAAAGAGCCCATGTGGTCAGCCCTGGAAAGGGCAGTTCCTGCCGAGAACTGGCTGGGGAACATTCCCATTTTCCTAACCAGCAACAGCTGTCAAAAGGGGAAAGAAGAGTGATTGTGGACCCTGCCAGCATCACCTCTCATCTGCAGCCGGGATGGGAGAGCAGAGAGCTCCCAGCACAGCCCTCTGGCCCCGCAGCAAGGAAAACCTGTGTCATTTTCCAGAGGGCTGAGCCAGCACTAACCAGGTGGGAAATTTTGAACATGTGCTTGATCAGGGTTCCCTTGTCTCAGCTGAGATCTTTCCCCAGCCCGACCCTTGGCTGCTGATTCAGTCCAGGGTTGCTCCCCTCGTGCTCTGCTCTCTCTGCGGCTGAACAAGGGGGGCAAAGGGAGAGGGGACCTGTAGTTTGGTGTGTCCTTCATTCCTGGGCCATCATGGAAAGGCAAATGGGTTTTGTTCTGCTGGGGTTTGCTGCTGACCCACTCCTTCCTTCCCCCAGCCTGATACCATGACCACAATCTCTCTGACTTCTCTTCAAGCAGGACCCACCTTTACCACAGCCAGGAAATTCCTCTTCTCCCTCCCTCATCTCCCTCACCCCTTCACCACCATGAGAAACCCTCTTCTCTCTCTGAGGCTTGTCATATGTGGGTTGCCTTAGCCAGTGTTTGAGCAAATTACCCCCTGTGCTGCCTGAGGCTGGGCTGTGCACAGCAGAAAACTGAGTAGGAGGTTTCTGGGGCGATCAGTGTGCACCGAGACCTCAAATGCTTCTCTGAAATCCGGCCCTGCTGCTGCTCCAGAGCATGCTTCCAACAGAGAGGCAGAAGCTATGACTGCATCTCATCTGCCCAGCCTGGCCATCTCTGATCCAGGCTGCCATCCCAGTTCCCCCAAGCACCAGGAAAATCCAGTGCCTGACACTGAAACAGCAGTAGCTACCAAGAGCCTTCCAGCTGCCTCTGAGTTCCAGGATCCCTCCCCAGCTCAGCCCTGCAGTCTCTCAGGGGGAACTGTCAGCAAAACCAGCCCTATTTAACCAAAGTAGAGGCAGCCTGGCTTTACATGGCCTCCCTCTGCTTTTCCCTGTTCCCTTGGCATCATTAATTCTTGGGGAAAAGCCTCTCAGGGCAGCACCGACTCCTGCGCGTCCCCCTGTACGTGCAGCTCAGCCGCAGCAACACGCTGGGGTTCACGTAGCTCTGGGTCCTGCCCCAGCTATTCCTGCCCATTTTCCATGGATCCCCTGCAGGATTCACAGCCCAGCACCCAGGGGTGCTGCCTATCCCCAGACCAGTGCTCTCAGCATGGGATGAGCAGCAAAACTGCAGCTGGAAAAGCTGGCAGTGGACGTGGAGCAGAGCCCTGTCCCTGGGCTGAGGACCAAGAATGCCTCTTTCCCATCAGACACGCCAAGGCTTTGAGCTCTGCCAAACCCCAGTGTTTGTTCCTGCCTTTGGCAAGCGAGGGATGGCAACAAAAGCATGTGCGAGGCAGAAGGAGTTCAGTGAAGGAGGGAAGTGGGTTTCTCTTGGGTCTCGGTGACCTTTTCTGGTTTGGAAAGAACAGAGATGTGCAGAGATGCTCACAATGCACAGCAAGGCTGTTTCCACTGCCACAGCAGCAGAACAAACCCCGTGGCCTCCTTCAGTCACAGGAAACTGGAGCCCAGAGCCACAGCCCAGCCTTTGGCTGCTGGGGGTGGAACCACTGGAAATCCAGCTCCAGGGAGTCGGTGCCTTTGCCTGTTTGCAAGGAAAATTTATGTGCAGCCGTGGAGCCTTTCTATGGGCACCTCGTCTTCCAGCCCTGTTCTCTGGGATACAGCTCCTGCTGCGTGATGGGAACAGTTTTCCTTCGTCTGGCACTGGCTGAGCCAAGTTCTCTTGGAGCCCATGGACTGGGAGTTATGTCAGCAATGCCCTTGGCCACGAGGATCCCATTGACTCTCCTCACCTCCCTCCTTAGAGAAACAAGCACAGAGAAGGAGCTGCTGGAGCAGAGCCAAGAGAAGGGCTGAGACTGAAGAGTCCAATAAATCCAGCAATTTCTCCATGTGCTTAACCTCAGAGTGAAAAAGTGACGCTGGCAGGAGGAAGGAAAAGGAGTGGGGCTCTGTGCAGGTAGGTCAGGAATGCACCTAAATCCTCCCAGAGCTGGGAGCCAGGAGCAGGTTTATAGCAAAGATAGAAGAGCTGATTGGGAAAGCTGATTTGGCCAAGGGGATAATATTTCTGTTGGGAACCAGGGAACTATTGATTACTCAAGTAACCTCAGCCACTAAACAAACAGCTACCTCAGCAGAGAGAAATTTCAGCCTGCGTTTAGGGAGAGGATCGAGGGGACTCCAGGGCGGCCCAGGCAGAAGTGGGAATGTGTGTTCCACTCTCCTTGACTCAGCTGCTGCCCTGCTGCCCCGCCTGCTCCCAGTGGTACCAGATAAGGAGTGAAAACAAACACAAGGTAGGCGCCTGTGAATGCCCCAGCCACGGGAAGGGCAAAATGTTCACTGCAGCGGAGTCGTGGCCAAGACGGACTGTGGACTAGGAAGGATTAAAATGTCTCACAGGACCTGGCTCAGCTCCCAGGGCCTTCTCTGGACACTGGCACAAGGGCAGCTCCTCCCGGCGCTCCAGGTCCCTGCAGAGGCTCAAAACTCCCCGGCTCTTTTCCCAGAAGGGAGCACAAGTTCCCATTTATTGCGTTTCATTATTATTGTGTCTGGCAGTGACAGCCTGTGATAGGGACCGAATGCACAGGTAAGAGCATGGCTGTGAAAGGGGGTCACATGAAGGCACTGGGAGCATGTCAGAGCCTCAGCTGCTGCAGCTGATGTGCAGATGCCAGACTATGTAATATTCACATGATCGTCCCTTTTGCAGTGTAGGCAAGTATGGGGGAAAGCAAGGAGAGCCAGCTGAGCCACGGAGAAAGTCAAGGACTGGGAGGGTTGATTTGGCCCTCCTGCTCGTAGGAGGTTCTGGTGCCATTCCCCCCCTAAAATTTTGAATAACCTTGGAAAAAAAAAATCAAGTCGAAACATGACTTTGAAAGCAGTCCCGCTGCCAGTCGTGCAGAACCACAACCTCAGGGACTGAAACTGCAGACCAGCAGCGCTGACTCCTCCCTGCACCCTCCCCAACCTGGCCCTGGGAGCCTGGCTCCGGCCGTGCCCGGCGAGGTCCCGCTTGGAATGCCGGGGCCTGTCCCGGGCTGGCTCCTTCCCAGCACAGCTGCCCTGTGTGGTGCTGAGGGCTGGCACAGAGCTGCTCAGGGGCCCTCTCCTCCCTGCCTGCCCACGCCAGAGGCACAGGGCACAGCTGGCCACGCCACCCCGGGGGTGACAGCACTGCCTGGCACCCTCCACGCATGGGGTTCCGACCCCTGGCTCCCGCAGAAGCCCCACAGAGCAGCACAGGCTGGTGCTGTTTGCAGTTTCCATGCCACAAGCAGCACCGTGGCCACCTGAGCCACTCCCAAGTGCTCCCTTTACAGACCTGGCTTCGTGGGCAAGGATCGTGCATCACACAGCAATTGCTTCCCTAATTAAAGCTCGTTACTGCAGCTGTGCTCTCTCACAGACTCTCCAGCACTCCTGGCTGCATTTCTCCACGGCCCCACCGCTGCCCCCTAGCCCTTCAAATGACTCCATGAATGTGTTATTTCAACAAAATGGTTGGGACAGGAGCAGTGGCCTCTCCCTGTGGATTTCAAACAGGGTTTTTACTTTGTGCCTCTTCCATCTCCACCCCGGTACCGGTTTCTGACACCAACAGGAGTTACCAGCACTGGGCTTTTGACCCCAAATGTACTTTCCTCACTCAGATGCACACCGAGGATCCTTACAGGCCCAAATCAGGTTAGCACAGATGAGTGGGTGCTAACAAACTCACTTTCTAGTTTGCTAATGCTGCGTGTAGGCGTGGAGTCCCTACATCGTGTGGAAGCGGAGCTGGTGAGCCCACCAGCTTTTTCAAGCATTAAGGAACTCCTGGATTAGGAAGAAAGATGAAATTCCCCCCGGGGAGGGGGGTTGGCACTGCTGGGCTGCTGCAGGGCACAGAGGTGACCGTCACCCTTGCTCCCTCCGCCAGCAGATCAGATCCCGTTATGCAACCGCTGTGCTAAAAGGCAACACGACATCCAGAGAGGTCTCAAGGATTTCGTTATTTCACCTTCCAGCTCTGCAGATCCCCAGGATCCACATTCAGAGAGTTCCTGGCAATGGTCATGCCCCTGGCTGCCTTTCCCAGAGCTCCTGCTTGCTGCACAGGCAGGGTGAGTGCTGAGGCTGCTGGAGATGTGCAGTTTGGGATTCCCACCCCAGCCTCGCTTCTGGGATCAGTCCCAGTGCTCCAGCTCTGCTTACAGCCTCCTCTAAGGTAGATGTAGCTCAGGGGACAAGGCCTCCAAACTTCTGATTCATTTCATCAATGACTGGTGCTCTAATCCCTAGGGAGAACTCTGTTCCCCTTTCCTAGAGAGGGACCAGGGCTGCTCCCCCATCCCTCCAGCCTGTTCTGGAGGCACAGGTACTCCTGGCTCTTCCCAGCACAGTGCCAGTGACACACGCTGGTATCCTGAGGGGGAAGCATCTGCACCAGTTTCTGCACCAGCCAGCCAGGCTCTGACCTGGTCTCGCTGTCCAAGAGCCAAGCCCTGCTGTGCCAGGCTGTCCGGGCATTGTATAACGTTCCTGCTTCCCAGGAGCCATCCCGCAGCCCATCACCCAGAGCGCTGCCGAGGCAGGCGCTGGTCCTGCAGCCGCTCGCGGAGCCCACCCTGACCCGCTGCCCCGGAGCATCTCTTACCTGTCCCCGGAGCCCACTCCCGGTGCAGCGCTCTCCCCTCCGCAGTCTCCCCGCTCTCCCTTTCCCACTCCCCTTCCCTCTGCACCACCTCCCTGCGTGATGTCAGCGCAGCCCGGCCCCCGCAGCCTCCCCAGCGCACCCATCGCATCCCACTGCTGCTTTCCCTGCCCAGCGGTTGCCACAGCGACAGGAGGGGGAATCCCATCCTCCGGTCCTCCACCTCCCAGGGCCTCGCTTGGTATCACCCACTGCAGCTCTTCCTAAAGAGACGCGGGAAGGGCAGGGGGGCAGCAGGGAATGGCCAGTGATGGCCTTGGCCCGATATGCCTGGAAGGGAAGGGGGAGCAGGGGCAGTCACGGGAAGCAGACTCAGAGCAAACAGGCTCTCACCTTATCCACAGTTCCACCCGTGCCCCCTGAGCTCTTCCCACCTTTCCACCCCCTCCCTTCACTGCTCCCAGCCAGTTCTTTGTCCCTCAGCCCCATGTGCTCGCTGGTTCAGGGCTGTTCCAAGTGCACCGTGATGGCACAAACTACCCCCAGACCAGGATCCGGGCAGCAGAAATCTCTGCAGTGACTCCTCCTCGCTCCCACGTCAAGGTCAGAGATCAGGTAACGATCAGAAACTTAAGACCAGCTCCAAACCAGACTGTCAGGAGTCCGTGGGCTCATTACCACTAACCACAAACCTACACTGAAAGGTTTTCCTGCGATTCCCATCGCCGAAGGTTTCGTTGGGAAGGCAGAAGGGCAGATACATTTTTAGGTCTGCAGCACATTTTTAATGGAAAGAAATGGCCCAGGGCTTTCATCCCTCCCCCCATCCAAGATGCTGTTTCTTTTCAGCAGAAATATTGCTGCATTAGAGAACAGGTCACTTCCTCTATCAGTGAGAATTCAGTGTCCTATTTGATGCTGGTCCTTGTGCTATAAATAGGAATTTCCCCCTTTTATAGCTGCTGAATAATTGTGTGTATGAAATATGAACACAGTTTTCAAAAGAGTGCCTGATAAGCAGCTTGCTGGAACGAAATGGTTGAGCAGAAGGAATTTACAGCACCTGCAGAGCATCGTGTGCTGTGGAAAACATTCAAGGTCAGCATGAGAGAGACGGGTCACAGCACAGATCCAACTCCACAGCATCCCAACAATCCATTTCCCACTCCACACTCAGGTAAGGATCACCTCAGAGGAGCCAAGGCACCTCCATCCCACAGACCAGAAAGCCAGGAGGAGCAGGCAGAACAGGTTTTTGAAACAGCAGGCAGGGAGTAGAGGACACAACGAGGAAGAGCGTAGTTTAACATCCAGCATCAAAAGGAACAAGGGAAGGATGCCACAAACGCCAGGGAGGCACAAGCTTGGCTTCAAAAGAGGGAGAGTGGCAATGGGAGGTACAAAGAGGTAACAAAGACACCTGAGCACAGAGACTGAATGGCGGAGGAGCAGGAGAGCCCAGTTATGCTGGGAAAGCAGTAATTTCTGGAGGAAATGGGCATATACAGCCCAACCCTTTCTGGTGCTGGGCCACGGTGCCTGAACCAAAGCCCTGAACACGAGCAGGGCTGCAAGGAGTGTGGATAAACAACTCTCCTTCAGCACATCAAGAGCAGCCTCCTCTGGGATACCTGTGGGTCAGGGTCCCTGGGGAGGCAGGAGAAAGGGAGAGCAGGAATGCTCTCATTCCCTGCAATAGGACAGATTCCCACCCCCCCCTTGTGAATTTAGAGAGGCACTGGTGGAGGAAGGGAAGCAAGGAGGTCTGAAAGGCAGAAAGCAAATGAGCAGAAACAGAACACACAATACGTGGCTTCCAGTTGCTGCAGGAAGAGACAAGAAAATAACATCAGCTCCTCCACACACTGGAGATGCAAAGGGAGGAGGAAAAAAAAAAAAGGAATTACATCAGTTGAAATACCTGCAAGGAGCTCTAGAGAGAAAAACAGGATACAGAGGGGCTCAATGCTTTCAGAGTCACGCATGAACAGGAAAGAGAACCAGCAAAAGGCACCATTGCTATGGTGATCTGAAGCATTGGACACACTCAGCAAGGAAAAAGAGATAAAAGGAATTACAAGCCACATTTTCAGCTGCACAGAACATCCTTGAGATAGGATCAGGCCCCAGGATCCACCCAGCACAGTTGTTAGTTGATGCTGTCATCTGCCTCTTCATCCTCCACGCTGTCTGCAGGTCAAAGAGGACACAGCACCAGATACAAATGTAAAGGGGTTATTTTATTATTGATTCAGAGGTTAGACAAGGCACCATTTGATCTAAAAAGAAATGCAAAAAACACACCCCCCCCCCAATTAAGTGTTATTTTTGCAGGCAATTAAAAAGGTCTCTTTTGCATTTCTTCAGCACTGTGTGAATTCCAGCTTGGTCATGATCATAGAAAAGCCACCCCATACCCAGGTAAGGCAGGTTTGGACTAGAGCCACAGCCCCTCTTCAGCAGCAGAGAATCCTTGAGAAGTCTCTGTGCCAGGGTTTAGGAATGCAGCAGAACAAGAAAAACAAAACTTCCAGGAAAAACCCATGGCATCTCTTTCTCCTTTCCATTTCAGACACGATGCATCGTTTGTTCGTTTTGGTCCTCGTTGACAGGAAGCGACTTTAGGAAAATCACAGCAAACCTTTCAGCGGCCTCAGGGTACCAAGAGCCCAGGAGACAAGCCCTGAAAGTCCTGGAGAAGCCTGGAATAGCACCTAACCCTACCCTCCAACAGGTCAAGGACCTGCAGCTGATCCAGGAGAGGTGTTTCCCTCTCTTGTTTTGCCTCCCCCAACATGATTTCTAAGGGGAAGGCCACCTCTTCTTCACAATGATTCTGCCGAATAAGAAATCCATCCAAAACCCTACCAAATCAGCCCCCAAACCCCTTGTTTGCCACCTCCTTTCCCCCCCCTCCCATCAATCATAACCCCCCACTCCCAGCTGCCCTCCCTGCACCCCAAGGGAGGGCTGCAATGGGTGATGTAGCAGAGTGTGCAGCGTTTGGTGGTGTCTCATCTGGTTCACGGAGTCACTCAGCTGGAATAAATGGGAACAAAGAGAAAAAAAAATATTTAGGGGAAAAAAAAACCTAAAACCAAACAAAATGAAGCATGGCTTATGGCAGAAAGAGGCTGGTGAGCTGGATGCAAAGTGAGCACAAGGGAGGAAAGGAATGGAGAGTGGAGGAACATCTTGTTCTCACTGTAGAGTAAAACCCTGACCAAATCCAGGCATGCCAAGTGGCTGGAACCTTTCCCTGCCATTATGGCAGCATGGAGGGAGCTGCAGCTCTCTCTGACTCTCTCAAGATAAAAGCTGCTTCTACTCAGAATGTGTTGACAGTCACTGAGACACCAGCGCAGCTCTAACACACACTTTCCCCCTTCCTGGAGCACAGGAATCCCATCCCAAAGGCTATCCCGACCTCCCAGCGTGCTGACATCGGGGCTGCCCTTCCACAGGAAAGCCAGAGACAAAGCAAGGGCCATCTGGGAATCCCAGGGGACTGCAGGCTGCTGACACCAGCCCTGTTTACTTCCAAACCCTTTCTCCCCAGTCATGTGCTTTCAAGAGAAAGAAGTCAACAGCTTTCAGTTCCCCGGTGTCATTTCCAGTTCCCTGGAAGGGAAGAGGTTGTTTCCCTGGAAAGGATGTATGAGGACAGAGAGGGATTTTCAGACAAAGGAGAAATTATCAAGAAAAAGAGCAAGGGATTCCTGAGGATTAAGCATCTGCTCGAGCTCAAAGCAGCTCAGTGCACAGGAGGGAGATGGGCCATTTCCTCTGGAGAGGAGGGTACTCAGTAACTCTCAATCAGCAAATACACATGGAAGGCCAAAGGACAAAGTTTCACCTGGGCCAATCTATATTTACAGCGGGGTCCTCTAGGAAGGGCTGGAATCCCTCATGGACAAAGGTCAGTGCCAGCCCTGCAGTGTCACCCTGAGAAGACAAGGCACTGCCCCCCCAGAGCATCCTCAAACAGAGAGCCTGAGGGAGCCCTTGGATTTGCTCAAGAAACAGGAACATTTCCATGAGCTCCTAATGAAGGTCGTTAGCTCAAGGGCATGTGGAGCCAGTGGTTAATAATGCTGTCTCTCAAGCCTTGAGAAATCATTTGTTTTGCAATAAGGCTTTATTATATTTAGACTTTGGGATCAGGAGAAGCTCAACCAACACATCTTCATCTCCTTGGTCAAAACCAAGGCAGGAGTGAAGAGATAAAACCCAAGTCCTTTTCTTATCCTCAGGAGATCCTGACCTGCCACAAAGTGACTGTGAAAGTCTAAACACAGACTCCATGTTGTTAAAAAGAGCAAGAAGCATTAATTTGCTGTATTAGGGCCCACAAATGACAAGAGGTTGAAAATCCCCCCCACGCTTTCTGCCCCCCAAGTCCCATCAGCACAGGAAGACAAGGCTGTGCTCTCAGGTAACCTGCCATCCCACAGGGAATAAAACACATACAAGGAGAACACGTTGTCACCCAGCCCTGAGCAGCAGCCAAACTGTCCCTCCCATGGCTGCCCACCCAGCGACACACACAGCAACCCCACGTTTCATTCCTGCACCTTCACATCCCCCTGGGAAAATCCTTCCCCCATTACTCAATCCTGACCTCCAACCTTCTTTCTCCTAGGCCCCTGTGGAGCAGCCAAGAGGAGCTGGAAGTACAGTTCCGTCCAGGGAGGTGCATTTCTGGGATGAAACAAAAGCTTTTTGACCCAAAAGGGTGCAGATCCCATTTTTGGCAGCCGGAGCCCGGGCTCGCTGCGGCCTCTAGAGGCCAAAATCTCCCACACCCGCAGACAGACGGACAGTTCACATAGAGCGAGAGAGAGACCGTTAACAGCTCGTTTAATTAGAGAATTAGCACAGCCTTGGGCTGCATCACCTTGTCCCCTCCTCTTCTATCTGTTCAGCTCTTCACCCTCCCTGGACCCAGAGACACAGAGACAGAGAGACAGAGGGAGAGAGAGAGAAAGCAGAGCCCCGTGCTGGGACGGAGCCCTAAATGAACATAACCAGGTCTTTACATGTTGCTCTCGAGAAGGCTGCCAGGATGCTGGCAAACACCACGTCAGGAGACTGGGAGGCATCCACGGCCGTATGGATCCCCCTCTTGCTGTAGTAGGAGATCAGGGGAGAGGTCTGGGTGTGATAGGACTTCAGGCGGGTTTTCAGGGCGGTTTCGTTATCGTCGGAGCGGCGGATCAAGGGCTCTCCAGTGACCTGGGAGAAGCAAGGGGACAGTCTCCAGCTTGCTGCAGCCTGGCACGCTTCCCCCCTTCTCTCCACAGCTCCCACAACCCCTGCTCCCCTCCTCCAGGCCGGGCTAAATGCGGAGCTGCAGAGGCGACTCCCAGGTCTGCGGGGGAGACGGAGAGAACCCGGGGCAGCCAAAACAGATCCCGGAGCGGTCACTGAAGAGAGGAGGGTTCAGCACTGTAGTCGTTCCCCCACACAGCACTCTAGGAGCCCCGAGAGCAGGCACCAGCTACAGTTGCTCCCCAGGATGGAAACCAGTCACAACCCACCGCAACTTCAGTTGTGGACAGAGTCCAACAAGTTCTGAGGCTGGCAGAGCCCGGGCCAGCTCTGCAGCACATCCATCCCTTCATCCATCCCTCCAGGCCTCGCTCCCCGCAGTGCCGTCGGCTCAGGCTGCCCAAGCAGTTCCCCACGCTCCCCAGAAAGCCAGGACAGAAGGTACAAGAGAAGGAAAGAAATGAGTTCTTTTTCTCCAGGGAGACTGCAAAGCATCAGCTAAACCCAAAGCAAGGCAAGCTGTGGGCCCTGGGAGCTCACATACATCGTCCTTCATGGGCTCTTTCGGGGGTCTGAACTCCTCGTGATACGAGCGGCCACTCGCTGGGTGAATCAGCCTGAGACAGAAATAAGTGTCAGCAAAGCAGAGGACAAGATCTCCTGAACCTGCCATTCATCAGCACAGGAACATCTGCGACAGCAACACGATTTGCCTTTCACTTGTAAGAAAATTCTCTGTAGTTATTTCTGTACCGAGGGCCTCTTCAGTTTGGAAAAGCAGCTGCAGCAGGAGATGGAGAAGGGATTTTTACTTCCTGCTTTGCTGGGGAAGGGGTCTGGCTCCTGGAGGCGTGAGGGTGACACAGTGCAGCAGAAAACACATCTGACCTTAGACAGCAAGTTCACTGGTGCCCAAATGTGTGCAGTGTCCTGCTTAAGGGAGCAATAACAACTTTAGAGAAGGAAGACCTTTAAGGCTGAGCTGGGGGCACCAAGGATGCTGATTCCTGTCAGCAATCCCTAATTTATAAGGCAAGGGAGGGGCTCTGCTCAAGGCTGATCGAGCCGTGGGAGAACAGGCAAGGGATCATGGCAGAAATCTAAGAGAGACCAGCACCAGGGCCAGCCCTAAGCACTGTGAGGACAACCTGGGATCTGAAATCAGGATGCCATTCCACAGACTAGGAAACCTCAACCGGTGCACCGAGCATGTGGGAGTGAAGCGTTACCGTCCAGTGATCCTCCGGATCAGCAAGGAGTCAGGGATGCTGAACTCAATGACCGAGTCGAGCTTCTCCCTCCTCTTCTCCAGGAGCTCATCCAGCTGCAAGAGCAAACACCCACCTCAGAGGGGCCGAGGGCCCAGGGACCCCTGCCTGCAGGGAAGGAGGTGCCAGAGCAGTCCCTGAGCAGGGTCTCACGTACCATCTCCGCCTGCTTCACCGTGCGGGGGAAGCCATCCAGCAGGAACCCGTTCTTGCAGGGAGGGGAGTCCAGGTTGTTCTCAATCAGCTCCACCACCATCTCATCGCTCACCTGCAGAGAGGGGAGATGCCCGTGGTCAGGAGGTACACCCTGAACTTACACACAGCTGCCTCCAGAGCTGCTGCACTCACGGTGGGACTTTTGGGGTTGTCCTGTGCAGGGCCAGGGGTTGAACTCTATAATCCTGGTGGGTTCCTTTCAGCTCAGGATATTCCGTGACTCTGTGATCCATGTCAGTGCTCAGGCTGCTTCAGGCCCTTCCTACAGCGAGAGGCAGCAGCCACAGCACAGGGCACTGCTGTTAACAGGGTGAAAGCTGCGTGCCCATTCCTGCCCACGTCAGGGAAGCACTCCCAGCCATGACTGCCGTGGGAAGCACTCCCTGCCATGGCTGCAACACCAGGATGTGGCCAATGAGACCTTTCACTCCAGGAATACTCCACAGCCTGCCAGGGACTTGGACCAGTGCTGTAACCTTGCTGTTACAAAGGTTGCTGTATTTCAAGGAAGACTGTCAGCTCGAAGACAAACTCCTGAGATTTTTTTTTTTTTTAAAACCAACTCACACCAGAAAATTTCAACATAACCTTGATTTCCTGTTACTTTGTACCTTCACCCACACATCCCCCTCGGGAGGCAGGAAGGGCAGAGCAGGCAAGTTGCTCATTGACTCCCATAAACCTTGTGTGAAGGTAAAGGCCCAGTAGTTGCTGACAAGCTCTGGCTTCGCTGGATAGTTTTTTCCCATCCAACAATCTCGGCATACCGCTGGGATTAGTGCCTTTTCCACACTGCAGCACTAACAGATGCTGCAGCTCCAACAATAGCTGTTTATTTGGGAGCAGCTCTCCTCAGCAGCGCTGTTTTCTCCAGCACACACAGCTGGGACCCAGCAGGATTTGGGAACCAGGCTGTCACAACACACGAACAACAGCCCCCACAGGCACAGGGGGGAAGTCTGGGTGAAGCAACAAGTCACTTCTGTGCTTTCCTGATTACACCCTTCAGAGAAACAGCCCCTAAACATAAACCCATCCCAAACTGCTGTGCTCCCAGCTGAGTTATCACAGAGCCAGAGCGCAGAGCTGCGGGGTGTCCCCGTGGAGCAGCCTGGAACACACACACACGTGGCAGATACCACCAGCCTCACCAGATAACACCCCTATCTTTCATAACCAGCCGGGTGTTGCAATGAGCTCTGGGCAAGAGCTGCGATAAGCCACGTCACTCTCCCCATCTGGGGCCTGCAGAGGCTCCCCGGGGTGTTACGAGCCCGTGACAGCCGCAGAGATGCCCGAGATCTGCCCCACACCGGGGCAAGGCGCTGCAATTTGTGGTTCCTCGAGTCTCCCTGAGATAGTTCAGTCCTTCTGGTGAGATAATTAGACCCTCCTCAAGTGAATGTCAGAGATTCTAACTCTTGTCTCTGGGGCACCCAAAGTGCCTCTCTCACTCAACACCTGCTGTGACTGTCACAGCAACACCTTTAAGTTTATTTTCGCCACTTATGCAAGAACTGGGATGGAGACAGACCCTCTGAAGTGATACCTGGAGTCCAGGTATCATGTGGAGAAAAGCAGGAGCAGCAAAGCACAGCTGCAACATCCTGCAGCTCCAAGGATACACCTTCACCTCAAACAGTGCTCAGAAGCCAGCCAGAACCCACCCTGTGAGCGTAAAAGCAAGAACCACCCCAGGGACAACAGGCTGCTGCTAAGCAAAGAGCAACTCTGAATAGGAAGAATGTTTTTATAGGATGTTTCTCCTGCAGGACAACAGAAGGAAAACCTCCACCCCTGCCTTCACCCTGCAATCTGCCTTCCCACACTAGTTAGTTTTGTCCCTGGGAATTCTAAACAGGAGGCGGGTTTTGTCTGCTCTCATTCCAGGTGCTGCCAGCCCACCTCCCCTCCCAGCGCACCCCCCACGACCCACCAGCTTCCCAGCATCCATGGTCTCCTTGATCCGCTTGCCCAGCTCGGAGCCCGAGGCCACCATGGCCCGCAGCATGTCGCCGGTAGCCAGGTGGCACACGCAGTAGGTCTCTGCGAGCTTGGGAGCCTGCGGGGGAGAACAGACAGCGGTGAGCGCTCCGGGGATGGCACCTCGGCGTGGCCGGGCGGGGGGAGGCTCAGCCGGGGCTGGGGCGGACAAGGTGGGGCCTTGTCCCCTTGTGGCAGCACCGGCACGATCAGCGAACCGCCAGCACGCGGCAGGGCCCGGCGCGAATCCCCCCGAGCGCTCCGGGAGCGGGGTCGGGACAGCGGGTCCCAGCGGGCCGGCCCTGCTCCGGGACAGAGGGATGCGGGACGAAGGGCCCCCGCAGGCGGGATACCGCCGAGCCCCCCCCTCCCTCCCTCCCTCCCTCCCTCCCTCCGCGGGAAGCGAGGCCCCGCGCAGCGGGAACACGCCGCATCCCCTCGGCGAGGCCCACGCGGCGGCCGCACGGGGGAAAGGCCGGGCGGGCCGCTCGCCTCACGAAGGGGGAGGGACGCGCCCCCCCCCCCCCCTCCGCCGCGCACCCATCCCCGCTGACCTGCGTGCCCTTGCCGGCGCCGGGCG
>JAYRBT010000064.1:4488729-4502540 GCA_036023395.1 Myiotriccus ornatus
CAGTTCTAAGCCGGCTGCTAGGCGCCGGGCGGGCCCAGCAGCACGGCGCGGATGCCGTGGCGGAGCCCCGGGGCCGGTGCCGGGCCCTGCCCGGCCGGAGCGCTCGGAGCCATGGCCGCCCCCGACTGCGGGGCCGCGCGCGCCGCGGGGCGGGGCCGTGCGCGCGAGGGGCGGGGCTGTGCGCGCGGGGGGCGCGGCCACGCCCAGAACGGCCCTGCGGGGGTTTAAGCGGAGTGGGCGGGGTTATGCGGGGCGGTGGGCGGGGCCAACCGGCGGTGGGCGGGGCCGCGGCGCCGGGCCGTGTCCCGGTACCGGGAGCCGTGTCCGGTTCTGTCCAAGAAGGACATTTTGGGGCTGGAGAGAGCTCAGGAAAGGAGGTTCAGGGGGGAGCTTCTCGCTCTCTCCCAGCTCCCTAATAAGAGGGTGTTGCTAGGTGCTGGTGCGCTCTGCCACCAGGCAATTAGTGACAGGAAAAAAGGAGTATTCTTAACCTGCACCAGGGGAGGTTTAGGTTGGACATTAGGAAGAAGTTCTTTACAGAGAGAGTGATCGGACATTGGAATGGGCTGCCCAGGGAAGACATAGAGTCCCCATTCCTGGAGGTGTTTAGGAAGACACTGGATGTGGCACTCAGTGCCATGGTCTAGGTTAGGTCAAAGGTTGGACTTGATGATCTCAGAGGTCTTTTCCAACCTAATTCCTTCTGTGACTCTGTGGTTCTGAGCTCTGCTTGCCCCGGCGCTGCGTGAGCTCAGCGTGGGCTCTGCATCACGACACTGCCTGGCACATCCAGGAGGGACCGGCACTGCAGTGCCCCTGCTCTGCCCTCAGTGCAGTGCTCTCTGCATGGCTCCCCACACCCCACGCAGTGCAGTCCAGGACTGGTGCCAGGCCAGAGCACCGGGAAAACATGCCAGGATCTCACAGGAGACAAGAGCTTCCTCGGCCCTGGTTGCCAGGAGAGTCTGTGGCAAAGCCAAGATCACAGTGTTGAATACAGAAACCCAGGGTAAGTCTGTCCCTCTCACCTCCCCAGTGGGGGCAACGACCCCTCCACACACAGAACATTGGCTCCTCAGCAGCACCAAGGAGGGACCTGCAAATTAGCAAGAAGAAATAAAAAAAAAAAATCCCTGCTCAGCCCTGGCTGTTTGTGGGATGGAACAGTGCAACCATTTCCAAATGCAGCAAAGGCAGCACTGATGGACCAGACGAGGCACCTGCTTTTATGGCAGAGCTGGACCTGCTGCCGGGGAACCCACCAAAACTGGCAGCCCCTCAGCAAGGGTAGGATGGGTCCCTGACATCTTCCCGACTACCTCCTGGCTGCCCTGCCGGAGTCCCAGCCAGACAGGCACTGCAGGGAGCCTGGTTTCCCTGGCATCAGCATTTCAGAGGTATTTTGGGCTCTCTTCCCCCCGGGGGTCCCCGTGCACAAGGAGGCGCAGCCACGTGAGGTGGCCCCGCAGCAGGGCCGGGCTGGGGGTGAGCTGGACGGGGTGAGAACCCGGGGTGACTCCTGGGGGGCAGCCCCGGCCCTGGCAGGGGGTGGGCGAGGTGGGGGAGTGTTCTCCAAGAGGGATGCAGGATGCTCGGAGGCAGCTCAGCCAATAGGGTGGCTGGATTTGGTTGTCATGGCTACGGTTGGGAGGCAGAGCAGGGAGGGAGCGCTGGGAGAGAAGGGGTGCAGAGCCCCCCCATCCTCTGCAGGGGCTGGGGGCGGGCAGGGAGCTGGGGCGGGACAAACAGACGCCGCTGGGGCTGGTTCGTTCTCTCGGGAGACCCATGACAGGATCTGTTTAAATGCTTTCTGAGGTAAGGGGGCTCGGGAGGGGCTCTGGGGGGAAATGTCTTGCCTGGCACAGCGAGGAGGGGGCTGGTGAGGGGTGCCTGTGGCTGCTGAGTTTTGGGATGGCGGGGTGGAGGGTGCTGGCAGTGCCCCTCGCCCAAGCTAACCCCTGTCACTGCTTCTCCCCAGAGCCCTGGGGCCCCCAGCAACAGCCACATCTTGGGGTGCTGTGGGAGCCCTGCATTCCTCGGGGAGCCCCCCTGACAGCACGTCTGAGCACCTGGGAGGAGAACTGGGCCGTGGTAAGGAGGGGATGTCCAAGGCTGGGGCACATGTTCCGATGGGAATGACCCACTTCGCTGCTTCCCTGCCCCGTCCTGCTGCTTAGTGATGGGATGTGAAGGGTAAAGCTGGAGGAGTTGCTCTCCCTTCCTGAGTATGAGGCCCTTAGAGCTTTAAAACCATGTTTTTTCACCTCATTCCCCAGCTCTGGAATTTGCTGGTGGGGCTTGCTCAATGCATTACAACATCCTGCTGCTCCGGGGTCAGCGTGGTCTTTCTCCCAGTGCCTCCCCCAAAATGTTGTCAGTAGATCTCTGTGGGGAGGAGTTGCTGTGCAGCTCTGAGAAATGAAACCTCTGTCTCCTGCTCCCTTCAGATCAGAGAGACCATGTTCCTGTAAGGGCCCTGGAGCTAGACCTGGATTATCAGAGTGGAAGTGTTCCCTGCTATGTTGTCAGCTCTCCGGGTTATGGGACAGGCTGGATCCAGGGCGGGAGATTGTTAAAGCTAAGTGTGCGAGCTCGAAGCTGAAGCTCTGCTGGGACGAGCCAGCAAACTCTGTGCAGCTTAACTGTCCCCTGGTTCCACACCCTGTGTCATGAAAGAGCCACGGCAGGGATCCAGACTGTCCTCAGGTTGGGCGCTGTCAGCGAGGGGCCTGTGCTCTGCCTCTGTTTTCCTGGGGCTTGTGTGCCTGGGAAAACGGGTCCATGAGAATAGAAACCATAAGGGATCCTCACCACAGCAGATCCAGCTACATTCCAGAGCGTGAAGGGACACATCCTGGCACACAAAGGCCTCCATCCCCTTTGCGGTGCAGTTGGCTTTGTTGTTGACTGTGCTGATGCCCAGACTGCTGCTGATGGAGACGAGACTGCTGTGTGCCAAAACACAGCTCTGAGCTGCAGAGAAATGTGTCTCCTCCCCCAAAATAAGATGCTTTAACCCAGAGCAGGGCTCTGCTGAGGCACTGGTTTGGAGCAGAGCAGTGCTGCTATGGGAGGGATGAGTGGGAAGCACCCCGGGGTGCTGATGATGCTTCTGGACCCTGCCCTTAATATTCCTTCTTTTTCCAGTGAGTTGCTTACTTAGAATCTATACCCTACTCGAGGAAGCTTTAAAGGAGCGTCATCACCCCCCAAACGTCCCACCATGAATGGCTACCTGAGCGAATCCGATTTCCTGATGGTGGAGGAGGGTTTCACCACCAGAGACCTCCTGGAGAACCTCCTGGGGGAGCCGTGCCAGGGGGTAAGGGCTTCTCCGCCTCCAACCTTGGAAGAGGCGCTCCTGGAAAGCTTCTGCTTACTCCAGCTTTCCCCTAGAGCGACCAGCAAGCCTTCTTCGTGGCAGACCTTGGGGATGTTGTGAAGAAGCACCTGCGTTTCCTGAAGGCCCTGCCCCGGGTGAAACCCTATTTCCCAGTTAAATGCAACGGCAGTGAAGGAGTGATTCGGCTGCTGGCAGAGCTGGGGGCAGGCTTTGCCTGTGCCAACAAGGTAAGGATGTGGGAGGACAGCTCCAAGTGAGCATCCTACAAGCATTTGTGGGAGAGTGGGAGAGCTCACCCTCCTTTCCTAAGTCTCCACTCTCTAGGTGACATTTACGGGGGCAGGAGTCTCCCTCTGCTGTCAAAAGTCTCTATTGACACAGCCCATAAATCCCTGTCCTCTGTCTGGCAACTCAGGCTTGTTCCCTTTGACCAGCATTCCTGTCTCTGGATCTGGTGTCCTGGCTGGCAGGTGTGGCCATCCAACTCCTGGCGTCTTTAAGGCTGAGCCTAAAGCTCCCTGCTCCCTCCTCCTCGTCATTTGCAATAGCCAGATTTCCAGGGAGGAGCCAAATTAAGCCACTTACTCCTATATAATTAAATAAGATGTGTTTCCAGGGAGGGAAAGTGCAAGAGTTGTCACAGCTCAGCCCAGGGGTCACATGCCGACCCTACACCTGCTAAACCCACCTGTTTCCTCTCCTGGCCCCAGGCTGTTTTAAACACCTCACCACAGTCTGTCCTTGCCAGGACAAAGCCCACTGTGATCCCTCGGAGCTCCTGCAGCTTTTCCTTGGAAAAGCCCAGGCCGCAACGCTGACGCTCTGCCCTCCCCAGCGCCGGACAAGCCCCGGGGCTGGTGGTGGCCACGAGGACCTTCCTGTGTGTGTTCCGTGTCCCTGCAGGCTGAGATCGCACGGGTTCAAGGCATTGGAGTCCCAGCTGACAGGATCTTCTACAGCAGCCCCTGCAAGCAGGTTGCCCACATCAGGTACGCGGCCAAGCACGGGGTGCAGCTGATGACCTTCGACAACGAGGTGGAGCTGAGCAAGGTGGCCAGGAGCCACCCCCGTGCCAGGTGGGTGTCTGGCAGCACCACTGGAGGGGCAGCTGGAGGAGGAGCTGGGCAGGGGGCTGTGGGGTGCTACAGGGGCTGAAGAGGAGGTTGCAGAAGGTTGGTGTCGGTCTCTTCTCCAGGGGTGACAAGCGATGGGACAAGAGGAAGCAGCCTCAAGCTGTGCCAGGGGAGGTTTAGACTGGATATTTGGAAAAACTTGATCACTGAAAGGGTGGTCAGGCATTGTAACAGGCTGCCCAGGGAAGTGGTGGAATCACTATCCCTGGAAGTGTTCAAAAAACACGTAGATGTGGCACTTGGAGGAATCGTTAGCAGTGGGCTTGGCAGTGCTGGGTTAATGGTTGGACTTGGTGATCTTAGAGGGCTTTCTTGGCCTTAATGATCCCATGGCCCTGTGATTCCAAGCCCCCTCAACACGGTGTGGCTTTGCTGTGCAGGATGTTGTTGGGGATCACTGCTGACTCCAGCGCTTCTGTCCACCCGAGCATGACGTTTGGGACCACGCTCAAATCCTGCCGGCACCTGCTGGAGGCTGCCAAGGAGCAGGCTGTGGAGGTGGTTGGCATCAGGTACAGCACGTGGTTCTTTTTCCAGAGGGGTGCTCAGCCCCTGTGGATCAGGATACGGGGAGCTCTGCCCTGCTGGAACAACGCGGTGCTCCACGAAGCCATCGGCTGCTGTGGGTGGGAGCGAGGGGAAGGCAGGGATTTACAGGGTTTCACCTTGTTGGAGCCACTTTGGGGCAGGTTTGACCCTAAGAAAGGCTTTTTGGGGCTCTCTGGGTCTGTCCAGGTGGTTTGGCTTGGGGTGGCGTGCGGGAAGCACGGGGCTGCCACCAGTGGGTGACAATCCCAGTGCTGTCACTCTCCGGGGACAGTCAGACCCTGCTGAAATGGGGTCTGTGCCCTCAGCTTCCACCTTGGCAGCCGTGGCCTGGAGCCCCAGGCCTTCGCTCAGGCCGTGGCTGCAGCACAGCTGGTGTTTGACGTGGGCACAGAGCTGGGCTACCAGATGCGCCTCCTGGACATCGGCGGGGGCTTCCCCGGCACCGAGGACACCAGAGCTTGCTTCGAAGAGGTACCAGCACCCGCCCTCAGCGGGCACAGAGCGGGGCTGGGGGCTCTCCCTGGCTCTGGCTCGCCGTGGGATCCCTCTAACCGAGAGGGAACCTCTTCCTCCCACGCAGATTGCCGCCGCGGTAAACTCTGCCTTGGATCTGTACTTCCCGGATGGCTCCGGGGTGGAGGTCGTGGCCAGGCCGGGGCGGTACTACGTCACCTCCGCCTTCACCTTCGCTGCCAGCATCACTGCCCTGGAAGAGGTCCCCGCGGAGCAGCCTGGCTCTGATGGTAGGTGGGACAGTGGGACAGTGGGACAGGCCCACCTGAGTGCCCGATGCGCCCCCTGAGCCCTCTCCTTGCTCGCCTTCCAGAGGAGGAGTCGGGCGGCAGGAAGAGCCTCGTGTATCACCTCAACGACGGCATCTACGGCGCCTTCAGCTGCCTCCTGTTCGACAGCCCCTGCCCCAGCCCGCGGCTGCACAAGGTGAGGGGGGCTTTGCCCCACCCAGGGGGGGTCCCTCACGCCGTGTGGCATCACCCCCTCACGCCAGAGCGGAGCAGCCTGCGGGGAACCCGTGGCCGGTCCCGGGCTTGGACCCCCGTGGTGGGCGGACACGGGACCGGTCACCGCGCCCAGCGGGACATCGCCATCCCCATGGCTGCTCCCCTTCCTCCCCCAGAGACCCTGCCCGGAGCGCCCCTCCCGCAGCAGCAGCCTCCGGGGCCCCGCCGGGCGCGCCGAGGATCGCATCGCCGACGGGCTGGAGCTGCCCGAGCTGCGCGTCGGGGACTGGCTGCTTTTCGGGGACATGGGGGCCTACGCCGCGCCAGCCCCGGCCCAGCTCGGGGCGCATCCACAGCCGCGCGTCGCCTACGCCATGTCCCGCCTGGCCTGGTAAGGCACGGTCGGAGTGGGGGGACGGGCATGGGGCCACGGGCGGCTTCGCCTCCGGCTGCTGTTCTGGATGTGAGGACCCCGGAGATTTCCCCTTCCCGTTCACGGGGGGGCTGCTCCTTCCCCCTTGCTCCCCATCGGGTGTCTCCCACTCGCAGGAAAGCCGTCCGGCTCTTCCAGGGAAAGCCCCCCCAGGCGGAGGACGACCGTGAGAGCCTCTGCACCCCGCTGTCCTGCGGCTGGGAGATGGCAGAGACCCTCTGTGTGCCCCCGGTCTTCGCTCCCGCCGGCATCATCTGAGCGGGGACGGCGCGGGGCGAGGAGCACCCGCGGTGGGATCGGGCCTGGGACGGTACCAGGAGCAAAAAGGTCCTGCAGTGGGAAAGTCCCTTGGTGGGGAAAGGTCTCGTGGCTGTGCTGGAGGAGGGAAAGGTCCCCCGGCAGCACCAGGGGGAAGGGGGTGCCCTCCTGCCCCCGGCACTGCTCCGCTCCCCCCGGGACTGCGCTGGGAACTTCCGAGTAAACCCCGTCCCGTGGATCCTGCCCCATAAATCCTGCTCCTCCGGCTCATGTGGGGTGTGTTTGGCAGGTGGGCGGGGGGTGCCCAGCAGGTTTGGGCTCTTGTTTTAAGAGGGATGGTAATAAGTGGTGTCCGGCGTGGCCGGGGGGGTGGGTGAGGGAGCCCCCTGCAATCAGCGCTTTAATGAGGTTTTGCTCATTAGGGAGGGTGGGGCTGTTCACCCAAGCCTTGTCTGGAGTGACCCCTACAATTTTGGGGGGGGCATGGGGGGGTGGGTTCGGGGTGTGGGTGTCACCGCAGGGAAGAGCCGTCTCCCAGGTTCCCGAGCTCCCCTCAGCCCTAAGGAAGGCTCCTGTCCTGGGGTGTGTGCGGGGGGTCCTGCACAGCACAGCCCCTCTGAGAGCAGAAAGCCAGGGACTGGGAGAACTGGGGGGCACTGGGAGCCCTGGGAGGGCACTGGGAGGGCACTGGGAGGACACTAGAAGGGCACTGGGAGCACTGGGAGGGCACTGAGAGGGCACTGGGAGAGCACTGGAGGGACACTGGGAGCACTGGGAGGGCACTGGGAGAGCACTGGAAGGACACTGGGAGCACTGGAAGGACACTGGGAGCACTGGGAGAGCACTGGAAGGACACTGGGAGGACACTGGGAGGACACTGGGAGCACTGGGAACCGTCCAGCGCGGCCGCCAGGGGGCGCCGGGGCGCGGCGGATCCTCCGGGCCGCCAGAGGGCGCTGCGGCGCTGGGGGCGCCGCTCCCGCCTCTCCTCTCTGTCCCCTCCCACCCGCCCGGCCGTAAAGCGCAACGCGGTGCCGCGCTCGCAGTCGCGCTTGGCGGCGGCGGCGTCGCGCGGGGCCGGTGAAGGACGGGCCGTGGGGGGTGTCGCGACAGCGGCCCGTGTCGCGACAGCGGAGCGCGCAGCCATGCCCTTCTGGGACCTGCAGAAGCAGCTGGGCATCGATGTGGACAGCTGGCTGCTGCGGCAGAGCATGCCGCAGCCCAACCGCAGGGCCGCCGTGTGCCACGCCTTCGAGCGCGAGTGGATCGAGTGCGGGCACGGGCTGGGCCAGACCCGCGCCCGCCGCGAGTGCCAGCCCGAGTACGAGGACTTCATGGAGTGCATGCAGCGCGCCAAGATGGTGGGTCAGCGCGGGGCTCGGGGGGCATCGGGCTGGGGGGGGTCTGGGGGGGTTATGGGGGGCTGAGGGGGGTGCGGGGTCTCTGGCGGGTCCTGAAAAATAGGGGTGAATTGGAGGGGGGCACCTGAAGCGCTGGTCGGGCTGGGGAGGGGGTGCTGGGGGGCCTGGGGAAGGTCTGGGGGCTCCAGCTCAGGGGGATTGGGGTGGGGTCTGGACCCCCAGCAGCCCCTTCCCCGGTGGTGGCTGTGGCTGCCCCATCTCCCTGCAAGTGTCCAAGGCCAGGCTGGAGCAGCCTGGGATGGTGGGAGGTGTCCCTGCCCACGGCAGGGGTTGAGATGGGATGGGCTTTAAGGTCCCTTTCCAACCCAGACCACCCTGGGATTCGGGTCAGCCCCTGGAGGAAAGCCTGCCTGGCCAAAAGCATCGGGCTGAAAACCCAAATCATCATCAGCTACAAATCCTGAAAGCCCCGGGATTTTTGGGAAGAGGCTCCAAGCCGGCTGGGGAGCCCCAGGGCAGGGTTAATGTGGGTTCCAGGCCCTGCCCTGGGGACCCCCCTGCAGGCTGTGACCCCCCTCCCCTGTCCCTGCCAGGTCAAGAGGCTCCAGACCATCCTGGAGCAGCGGGACAAGATGATCAAGGAAGGGAAGTACACCCCACCTGACTACCACAAGGGCAAGGACGACTGCAGGCCGTGATTCCCGGGCTCCTGATGCGGAATTCCTGCCTGAAGAAAACCCACAGGACGCAGGGGTGGGGACAGACCCCACGCTGGGCACGGCTCGGGCAGTAAATTCCCTTTGGAATGTCCCCTTGGCTCTGTCGTGTCTTTTTGGGGGGAGTAAAACCCGGTGTGAGGGGCTCTCCCCGCAGCTGATTTTCCCCGAGGGGGATTTGGGACACCCTAAAACAGCGGGAAAGGGGCTGGGAATGTTGCCCTTGAGGGGGTCAAACGCCCCTGGAGCCAGAGGGAGCTGCATCCCTCCTGCAGGATAAGGATTTCTGCTGGAAACGAGGGGAATAACCTCAAAGAGTTGGAAAACATGCCAAAAAAACCCAAACATCAGCTGTCCAAGCTCATCCTGCAAAACTGGGCTGTTTCCAGCAGTGAGAGGAGAGCTCCATTATTTCCACAGAGTCCCCTGGAAGAAGCACTTCCCTGGATTTCCCCCCATTCCCGGGCAGGCTGTGGCAGCCACGGCCTCGCAGGTGCCGTCCCAGCGGGGTTTGGACCTTCCTCTGGGATTTCTGCAGCTCCTCATCCAGCCCCTCTCCCTCAGCTCCCTCCAGACCAGCCTTCCCGAGCGCTGCTGGGAGGTTTCTCCCTTCCCCCAGGCCCAGATGGATCCGTTGCTCCAGCCCAGATGGATTCCCTGTGCCGGGGCCGAGTCAGGGAGCTGCGATTCCCCCTGGCACAGCCCCAGATTCCGGGTCTGGGTTCAAATCCTTCCGAGCCAGGGACTCAGGACTGGCTTCTCCCCGTGCTCAGGGCTCTCTTGACCCACACACTGCCCTCTGTGCTCCCTCTATTTTAGATAATTCCAGAGATAATGTTCTTTTTTTTAAAATTTTTATGAGTCTTGATATTTTTCTCCCATTTCCTGCCCGTGGCAGGAATAATTGACCCAAGACCCCCCTCCTGGTGTGATTCCTGCCCATCCTGGCGGTTCCCAGATGGAGACAGGGAGCTGCTCTCTGCGTGTGTAACGGGCTGATAAATCCTCAGGGATTTTGTTTGCTGCTTTGAGTATGAAAACTCCGGTGGTGAGGAGGAAAATTTGGGTGAGGATGTCAGCACTGGGGTGGATCTTGGCATTCCAGCTGCGAGAGGAGGCAGGAGGGAACTCCTGGGGTGGGAAACACGGGAGGGATGTGGGCAGAAATGTGGATGGTTTCAGGTGGAAAGGCCCTGGGGGGCTGAGGAGCTGCCAGAACAAGTAAATGATGGATAAAGAGGGGAAAATTGTGCTGGGCATGGAAGTGGAGCAGTGACACGTGAGCCATCGGCCACGGAGTTATTTATCCGCAGGGAACAGTTGTCCTGGGGGCATTTGGGAGGGCATGGGACTGTGTGGATGTGGAACCGTGGGGACCCACATGGCACCTTCAGGAAGCACCCAGCAGGGTTCCAGGACCACGATTCCCCAGGATCACACCCAGGGATGGAACTTTGGGAAGCAAGGCCAGCCAAGAGGTCAAACCTTTGTGACCTCCGTGCTGTGTCTGCACCCCCCCAGTTGTTCATTGTCATGGTGGTTAACTATGCTTTCCTTTCCCAGAGAGACACTGAGTACTGTGGACGGACCAGGAATGTGGAGGGGGCTTTGGGAAGCAGCAGGATGGCGGGGTCTGCCTCAGGAATGACTCTTCTGGTGGCGGCTTGACTGTGACAGTCCTTACCTTGGTGGCATCACAGACCCCTCCCGGGTTGGAAGTGAAGGCTGGCAGCGCCTGGAGCTGCTCCACAGCACGGGCTGGTGCTCCCGGGAATTGCTGGTTGGGGAAAAAAAAAAACCCACCCAACCAATCCTGTGATTGGGAAGGGTTGCTTTTCCAGGGAGAGGAGAAAAAAAAAAAACAACCAAAAAAAACGGGCTCAGCAAAAAGCCTGGCAGCCTGCTGGTGGTGAGGGTGACTCATCCCACCGAGCGGTCCAGATGTCTGAGGGAATACTGGGATGTGTCTGAGCACTCCTGGCTCCCGAGTGGCTCTTTAGAGCCTCTCAAATCCTAATTGCTCTGGCGATCGGTGTTATCGCAGCCAAGGGCACAGGACGATCCATTTGCCGGTAGTTAAAAGCTCTGTCAGGAATTTCGGCCAACAAAGAGGCTAATCAAAGGCTTGATGAAAACGATCAAGTTCTTGGAGAGATAAAACCCCCCTCCTCCCGGCTCTGGTGGGAGGAGAGCGTGGCCGAGGCTCTGGGCAGGCAGCAGCGATCGAAAATGGGTCCGATGCTCCTGACCGAGTTCCCCCGGGCACAGGGATTTGGAGCATCCTCGGCTTTGGAATGTGGTTTACCACAGAGCCCTGATCAAGATCCATTTCCAGCCTGTCGTAGTTCCAAATTTACATTTTGCTCTTTGCTGCCTTTTTTGTCGTCTTTTTGGCTCGGGGTGTTGCCACGTCCCCGGCTGGGTGGGAGGCCCAGGGGGCTGGGCTGGGGTGGGAGATCTCCATGGGGAGCCACTTCTGCTGTCGGCACGGCCTGGGTTGGGCAGGAGCTGGTGAGGGCAGAGCTCCTGTCGCTCACCGGCTGCTCTCCCAGCACCGTCCCTTCCCCTGTCCCCATTTTCCTATAACCCCCAGCCACCAGGAGTGGGAGCTGGGGGGTCTGGGTGAGCCTCCACCTCCTGCAGCACCCTCAGCCCTGGATGTTCCAGGAGCCCAGGCAGCATCTGCAGCTCCTCTGCCTTGGAGAAGGGGAATAAACAACTCTTGGGAGATGAATAATTTATCAAAAGTCGAGGGAAAAGGCAGGTTTTATCCCTGGGCTTGGGCGAAGGTTTTAATGAGGGAGAGAGGACAAACCCCGGGGCAGAGCCATGTGCTGACTGATTCTCACCAGGAGACATCCCCCTGCAGCCCTGTGGGTGCCCAAGGTCTCGGCACCCTGGGGTGGGTGTCCCACGAATTCCCACATTCCTGCTGTGCAGCACAGGAACGGGGAGATCAAATGATTTAGGGACGACCCCCCTACCCACCTCCCCCCTTCCACCTGAAATAACAACTCCCTGTCTCCACGTAGGCAAAACAACGCACCATCTTAACCCAGATCTGCAGCAGGAATAATCCAGCACCCCCCGGCGCTGCGAGGGATTTTGGGAAACGCGTTTCAGGTGTGAGATCCGCACAGGCTGGAACAGGCACCGTCTCCCGGCCGCCCTCGCCCCTCCGGGGTTCAGCAGGGCTCGGGTTTGCTCCCAGAGCACCGTGAGGGAGGAGGCTGGAGCCCGGCTGGTGACACCGAGGGGGTGACAGAGGGACATGTCACCCCCGGAGCCAGCGCCGGGCTCCCCACGTGTGCTGTGAACCCTGTGTCACGTCCTGGGGGCAGGCAGTGCCTGGTCACCATGGGGGTGACCAGGAGTGTCACAGCGTCACCCTGGTGTGAGCCAGGAGCCGGGCTGTCGATGGCTGGTCTCATGGGGCCATCAGGTCTGTCACCTCTGTCACCTCCGTGCCCCGCAGACACGCGGCTGAGCCGCCCAACCCGTCTGGGAGCTTTGGGAACGGCGCGAGCGGCGGCGTCTGGTTCTTCGGGCACTTCCCTCCTCCCAGCGCGTCTGAGGCTGCTGGCGCTGGTGGGATGAGCCTTCCCCGCTCCCCAGCTCTCACAGATTTAGGGGTCCCTCGTCAGGATGGGAACCACAGCCCCCACTGGAGCACATTTATCCATCAGTGTCCAGTGTGGATCTGACCATGTTCTCCAGGGGGGCGAGACCTGCACGGGGAGGGAAGAGAAAGCGCTGCTGGGGTGGTGGAGCTGGTGCCAGCCCACCAGGGCACCCTTTTCCAGGGTACCCTTTACTCTTCCCCCAGTTCCTCAGCACCAGTCTGGCCTGGCTGCAGTGTTCTTGGGGCTCCTGTTGGATTCCAGGAGCTCACACCCTCATTCCCAGATGGAGCTCGTGTCGTCGAGGCCTCGGCTGCTGCGTCTGTGGGATCATCCCAGCGGTGCATCCACACCTGGGCGGGTTTTGGCCGAGTGCTCCCTCCCCATCCCTGACCGGGCCAGGCAGGGCCGCAGGGCAGCACGTGCTCCTCTACAGCCACATCCCAAGCGTCCGAGAGCACGGAGGTGTCACCACACCCCACGCCCGGTGTCCTCCCACCCCCTCGCTGGAAGTGCTCAGGACAACAACAGCCACCGGGAAGCAGAAGGGACGTGTTGGGATGAGACCCGAAAACCGGCGGGGGAGAGATGCCCAGGGGGCAGCCGGGTGCGCCGAGACCCCGGGGGGACTGGGGCGCCGGGCTGGGCCGGGCCGTGTGCGGCGCCGCGGGAGCAGCCGCGCTGGCCCCGGGCCGTGGCACGGGGCTGGTGCTGCTCGTTGGGCCCCGCCGTCGGTGCGGGGCGGCTGGATCTGCCGTCAGCCGGAGCGGTTTATCCTGCTTCACTCCTGCCAGGCGGCCGGGGCCGTCCTGCAGCTCCGCCACCCCTTCGGGCTGCTCCTGGTGTCCCTGCCCGCGCCGCGCCTGGCACTGGGACAGATCCGGCTGGGGCTGGGATGCCCCGCTGCCCCGCAGGTGAGGCCCTGGGCAGCTCACGGCTCTCCCAGCACGGCCCTTTGCGTGCCTGTCCCTTCTCGTGTCCCCCTTCACCCTGCTCGGGTCACCCCCGCTGTGCTCCCCCAGCGGCTGTGGCTGCTGGCCCCGATCCCTGATCGATGGGTGCTCTGATTACCCTGGGCCCGGGGACGTGCAGGGAGGAGGGATGCTGAGGGCGCGCAGGAGGGTCTCGGGGGGCGGGGGTTGCTGTGTGGAGCGCTGGGAGCTGATGGGTGGTTTGGGGGGGAACCCCCTGTACAGTGGTTTGGGGAGCTGCTGAGCGGCTTGGGGGGCACCCCCTATTTAACGGGGGCGCGGAGGCAGCAGGCGCGGGGGTGCCCTGAGGAGCACGGGCAGGTTGCGGGGGGTGGGCACAGGGTGGGATCCCCGAGGGGGTGCCCGGGGCCGGACCGGGGGTGCCCGGGGCGGCCGTGCCGGTTGTGCTGGGGCGGGTGCGGGGGCGGCGGGGCCGGTGCCGGGGCTGTGCGGGGCGGGAGGCGGCCG
>JAYRBT010000064.1:4522819-4556405 GCA_036023395.1 Myiotriccus ornatus
CATTTCTCTCTGCTGCTGCTGCACGCCAAGGCCGGCCGGCCAGGAGCTGGCGGCAGCAGCTGGGATGAAGCATCACTTCAGGGCACAGCACAACCATGAGCTGTGACCCTGGCTGAGCCCATGGAAGGACCAGGACGAGATCCTGGGTGCTGTGGGGAGGGTGGTGTGGGTGCCCTGCTCCCCAGGCCACCCCTCTCCAGTGGAAGGGTGCTGGTGCTGGCTGGCAGAGCGAGCTGCCGCTCCTTCGCCTGCCTCCCACCCGGCGCTAATCAGGTTTCACACTGCTTAGTTTGGGACATCTAATGAGATCAGGGCTCAAGGTTGCTGCCTGCCCTCCATCTGCGGAGGAAGAGGAGGGAGTCGGCTGCTTCCTTCTCTTTGACCTCCATTTCTCAGAGGAGGCTTTGCACATCTCCTCTTGTAAGAGGCAGCTCCACCACCTCTGTCCTTGTGTTCCTTATGACCCTGAGCTGTGTTTTGGAGCGCACCTGAGGGGCTGAAGGCAGAAAATGGGGGGACACACAGCTTCCTGACGGCACTTTGGGTTGACCTCCCTTTGCCTCTGTGCTTTATTTGTGAGGAGCAGGATGAGGGCACCAGAGCTGGGGGCTGCCAGTCTGGCCATACCAGGGCAGCCCAGTTGAGGGGAGCCCGGCCCTGACACCCCTGTTGTGTGGAGCCTGTGCAAACACAGCACCCCCAAACAAAGCCCAGCCAGTTCCCACTAGCCTAACGTTTTCCTATTTCTTCCGCTGCCAAGCAGCCTTTGGTTGGCGTTGGAATAACAAGCCTCTTTGCGGAGACACCGGGTCTTTTGTTAGCTGGTAGAAAAGGAGTTTTGATGCTGGCCATCCCTCCACCCCCCGGCTTTCCTGCTCCCTAAGCCGCTGCTGTGGGAAGTGCAAAGCTTGGACTTGAGCGGCCGGGGATGATCCAGCCCCTGTGGCTCCGACTCAGCTCCCTGCAGTTCTCCCTGGGGCTCAGCTGTGCCTGGGGTGCAGCTCTGCACCCCAACCAGCTGCACCGCTGTGGGGTCTGGTTCCTCCAAGAGAGACTGGGGCCTGGGACTTTATTTTGGGGATTTTTCCAGGATCCGGGGCATTCCTGGTGCTCAGCTCCTGTGCAGGCAGCGGGAGCAGGTGCTGGATTCAGCCAGGGCTTGGGCTGCTCTCCGGCACAGGGATCTGCTGGGGCTTCCATCAAACTTTGTGGTGGGTTTTTTTCTGGTGTTTTTTTCTTCTGTTTTGTTTTTTTTTCACGACTTTTTCTCTACACTATCGGGGTGTGCTGGGAATTCCGGAGCAGGTGTTTACCCAGCCCCGGAGACGGCGGCTCTGTGGAGGTGTGTGGCGTTGTCCCCGTGGCCGGAGGGGCAGGGAGGGACCCGGAGATGGCATCGCCTTCCTCCTCCTCCCCCGGCCTGGGAAAGATGCCACCTCTCCGTGTCAGCACAGGCCCCTGGGAAGGCGTGCGGACGTGTGTGTCCTCTTGCACGTGGGTGTGCGAGCGAGCCTTCCTCTGCCTGGAGCTGGTGTTGCTCACTCCCAAAAAGATGTGGTGTATTCTGCCCTGACATGTTTGCTGTTCCTCTCTCCGTGCATCCCCGTCCTCCACCATCACCTCATCCCTCTCACCCAGCAGCTCCACGTGCATCCAAGGCGGCTCCAAGCTGCCCTCGCTGCTTGGCCGTCTGCCTCTGGATGTGCAGCCTTTATCTGTGTCTGTCCCTGTTCCCTGCTCCCCCTGCCCTCTCCTTGCAGGACGATGGCACTGAGTTCATACCGGCTCAGGGGAGTTCGGTGCTTTCCCAGAGCCGGGGTTACGTGGCCGTGAGTTTCGTGGCATCATTCAGGGAGCAAGTGCCGTATGGCTCCCTGCCAGCGTCCTCGCAGGGGTGACGAGCCAGGGGAGGCTTCCGAGAAGTGGAAAGGGATGAAATAATGCCTGAACTTGCTGTGTCAGCAGAATCCCAGCGGCCTTGGAGAGGGCGGATGGAAGGAGGTTTGTCATGCTGGGAAAGAAGCGGTGAGATCACCCTCACCCCCTCTCCAGCGTGACTCGCTCACTTTTGGGCCAGAGGGATGGAGAGGGATGGATCAAAAGCCTGGACAGTGTTGGGGAGGGTTGGAGTGAGGAGTGTCTGGGGTGGCATTGCATGCACATGGCTCGTGTGTGTGGATCCGCTGGGATCCGTGTTGTGGGAGACAGGGAGCTTCGGTCACTTTGGGGGATACATGGAGGGGTGGGTGCCCTAGCTGCACGGGGAGCAGCAGGGGTGGAAGTGCTGATGCCTATGGATTTCCCTGGGAAAGGTGTTGAATCTGGAGCACCAGAAAGTGGGCTCAGCCAAGGAAAGGAAGCTTGAGCTTCCTGCTGGTGCCTTGGAGATGCTGACTGCTCTTCCTGCAGGAGCTGTGGGGGCCAGGTGAGCCTCCCTGCTCCTGCTGTGCAGGGAACAGTCTCCTTTTGGGTGATTTGGGAGATTCTTGAGGCCCTGTGTTCTCCTGTTGGCTCCATCCATCTTCCTGGAGTTGCCCCCCTTGGGTGGCCCCTGTTGGGATGTCAGATTCCTGTAGACCCCATAACTGCTGGTGTGCTGGGGGATTTGCCCTCCAGCCTGGGAGCAGAAGTTCATGCCTAGCTCTGCTGCTGGGGAATGATTAAGCTGTAAGCAGGTGGCTGTCCAGCTCAGCTGTTTGCCTTTGCAGAATGAAAGCCGGCAGGAATGATGTTTGCTTCCAGACTTGTCTCTTATCCCTGCCCTCCACCTCCATATCCCACAGCAAGGTGGTCCTGAGGGTCCTGTCCCATGTCCCCCCCCAACCCCCAGCCAGGGCAGCAGCTCTCCTGTGGGAAGGGAAGTCTTGGTTTTTTTAAAGATATTATTCTAATTTTGGTGCCCAGACGTCTGCAGGAAAGGGGAACATCTCTGTTCCTATCATCAGAGCTTCCTTTCGCTGTTTCCTCGGAGTTCTGATTTTACCACTGAGGGTGGTGGGTGGGGTCCAGGGTTCCTCCCTGCAGCCCCTTCGCTCTCCCCTCTCTTTGCTGCGTCCAGCCGACCTTTGGCAGCCTGGGCAGCTCCTCTGTGAGTGGTTTGCAGGCAAATATTGATCTGTGCTGCCCTCACAGCGCTGATCCAGGGGGGGGTTGGTGCAGAACAGTCCCCCAAGCCTTGGGCTGAACGAGGCTGCTCTTGTTAACACGGGTGAAGCTCAGCTCAGGCTCCCACTATTCCCTGTGCAAATGGGGAGCAACAATGGAGTACTCAGAGCCAAAATACCTATTTGCACAAAACCCCGCATTGGGGAGGTTGGTTTGCCAGGGCCACGAGAGCGTTGCTCTCTGAGAGCTTGCACAGTCCCATTTTTTTCCCCCTGGAGCCAGGGTGGTGGTGCCAAGGGGGCCAGCATGGGACCCTGCAGATTTTTCCCCGTCCCTCCCAGCGGGACCGCAGCCGCTTTTGGGGGGTGACGAAAGCCAGAGGGAAATGTTTGACGTGGGGAATGTGCCCGCCGTGCCAGGAGCCGGCGGCACGCGGGCAGGGCTCGGCGTCGGGGCCCGCATGGCGAGGGATCCACCGGCTCTGCCCGCACACGCTCAGGTGATTCACCGGCAGCAGGGGAGGACTTTGAGTCGAGGCAGCGGAGCCCGTCCCGCGGGGCTGTGCTGGGGGATGTGCTGGGCAGCTGTGACCTGCCTTCGTTCCACCTTGTTTTTAACAGCCCAGATCAGAAGAAACGTCATCTTTGTTCTGACTTTCCTTTCCCATGGCTCCTGGCGCCGCGGGCAGGGTGGAGCGGGGCTCCGCGCCCCGGCAGGGCCCTGCCCGTGCTTGCCGCGGGTGCGCCGGCACAAAGGGGTGCGCTGGCACGTGCGGGTGCGCTCGGCAGCCAGGGATGTGTCTTGCTGGGCTGTCTGTCTGCCTGCCTGTCTGTCTGTCTGTCTGCAGCTGCCTCTGCTGCGGTTTGCGAGCGGGGCGTGATGCCGCGGGTTTAGCCAAGGGGGGAAAGTCCAGGGGGGAATGAGCGCGGCTGAATGTCGGTGTGGGGCATGTGCTCCCTGCCCCGGCTCAGCGTTAGGGCTGCAGTGGGTTTGCTCCCCTCTCCAACCCAGCCGGGCTCCTCGCCCCGCTCCAGAGCAGGACTTGCCCCTGGGAGCAGAGGATGGTGCTGTCTCTGATTTACCTGGGCATCTCTGATCAAAAATCTGGAGTCTCCTTCCCCTCCTTGGTGATTCTCAGCCACTGCCATAAGTGACTGGGATTTTCCCTTAAATCTCCCAGAAAAGAGGAAAAAACAACAAAAAGGGGAAAAGCATCTCTGAGGAAGCACAGCAGGAAACCTGGCTCCTGTCCTGCAGTCACGAGTTTGTGCGTGCTCAGCACTGCTGCTGGATGGGACCTTTACTCTGCTGTGGGGCCAGAGTGGGGTGACCCTGACGACCTGTTAGGGCAGAGAAGCCTCCCAGGATCCTCCAGTGCACTCACAGCTGCTTCCATGTCCAATCAGGAACCAAGTGGTTCCTGCTGCAGGTGATGGGGGACTGGGGTGGGCTTGGCTGAGGGTCAGTGAGAGCACCCTTGGGCACAGGGAGTGCAGGCAGAGCCCTGGAGTGATGCTTCATGCTGGCTCAGTGCTGCCGGGTGCCAGCTCTGGCTCTGGCCGCTGTCCCCAGTGCCATCCGGTGGTGCCCGCTCCGGCGTTTCCACAGTGCCACCTGGCTGCCACCTCCCGGGGCTGGGACACACACGGCCAGGGCCAGAGTTCATGGGGCCTCGGGTGCCTCTTGGAGGCCACGGGACCCAGGGGATGAAGGAGCGCCCCAGTGGCATCACCCACCCCGTGGCAGGGTGCCTCCACCCCCTGGACGGTGCCGAGGAAGCGGGAGCTGTGCCCGGCTCCCGTGTGCCGCTGCCCGGCAGCTTCCCTGGTCATATAAGGAGATGCCGGAGCCGGGAGCCGCGGCGACCGTGTCGTCTGAGCATTACTCACTGGGGAGGCACATGGAGGGGGAGGAACGGCCCTGGACACCCAATGCTTGGCCAGAGCCAGGGGTGACTCAGCTCCGGGCAGGAGCACGGCGGGACCAAGGCAGGGTCTGGGGTCTGCATCCCCAGAGCTGCCCTGTGGGGTACCCTAAAACCCAGGCAAGGTGCTGGGGGGGGGTCACACCATTCCGGGTGATGCACAGGGGTGCAAAAAGCTGCCCAGGGCAGCCTGTGAAAAAGGGGGGTGTGCTGTAAGGTGGGGACCCCCCTGTAGGAGGGCACGGCCTCTCTGCTCCCCAAATTCCTGCGCGGGCGGGAGATTCGTGTCCTCTCCCCACCCCTTTCCTTTCTGGGCTGAGGCGACGGTTGAAGCCGTCTTGCAAGGAACTAAAACGGGCTGTTTGTGTTTTGGGTGCTGGGGTGGTTTCCATGGCAAAGAAGGGGAGGGATGCAGCCTCATGTTGCGGGGGCTGCATCCGGGGTGGGTGGTCCCCAGAACCCTAACGAGTCACCCCGAAACCCGCCGTTGGCTCTCGAGACACCCCAGATCAGCCGCCTCCTGCCTTATCGCCTTCCTGCAGTGGCTTGTGCTGAGCAGGGAAAGGAAAGTGGGGTGATGGTGTTAAACCGAGCAGGATGAAGTGAGGGATCTCAGGAACTCCCAGGGTGTCCTGGTGCAGCCAGAGGATGTATTTATGTATAAAAATATATATTTATATAAATATATTCAGGAGGTGGACTCGATCCTTGTGGATCCCTTTCAACTCAGGATATTCTGTGGCTCTATGACATTTTTATATCTGAAGTCTGTTTATATCTAGAAGTAATATATATATTTATAGGTGATTGTATATATATTCAAAGCTTCTTTTACCTGAAGCCTTGCCCAGCTGGAGCAGCTGGCAGTGCTCAGTGCATTTTATCAGCCTCTCCATGCAGGAAGCACCCAGGAAGCACAGGAGCATCTCGGCCCCCATGGGTGCAACTGGAATGAGGGGATGTGGGGAAGCAGCTCCTGCTTCCCGGACCCTTTTCTGCTGGCACATCCCAGCTCCATCACATCACCAGCAGCCATCTGCCTTGCAGGGTGTTATTTGCCCCACTCGGGATGGACCACGGGCCCATTTATGGTGGCCTCGTGCCTGCTGGTGGGTCATTCCTCCTGCAGCCCTAACACAAAGCAGACGGCTCTGGATGAAAACTATGCTGGGATATTTTTCATCTGGGCAGGGATGAAGCTCTGGAAAAATGTATTGCAACAGCGCCGAGCCCCGGGGTAGCTCTGTATTTTCTATTGCCCGTCTCGTTATCCCAAACAATGTTATTGCTCATCTTATTCCTACCTCCAAGCCCTGTCCAACCTGGCCTTGAACACTTGCAGGGATGGGCCGTCCACAGCCTCTCTGGGCAACCTGTGCCAGGTTTTGGAATATTTCAGGCTGTGTTTGGGTCTCTAAGGTTTTGCTCGGTATGGTTTTTTTTTGGTGAGCCTGACCAATTTGTGGCTGCAGGATTTGGGGAGCTGCTCAGGGTTATAAATATAATGTAAATCTCTGTTTGCGCCTGGGTGACGCTCTGGACCTCGTGGGGTTTTCCAGCTGTGGAGTGGGTGCTGCAGGATGACATCTGGTGTGGTGCCATCCCTGTATGAGATGGGGCTCCTGACTGGTCAGTAAATCCTAAGCTGGGATTCCTGACTCTCTCATCAGTAAATCCTGAGCCAGGCTGATGTTCCGTAGGTCTGTGCTGTACCATCCTCACCTTAACAGCTTCCTCTTCGCCACCAAGCATCAGCAGAACAACCTTCTCTTGTCTGAGACCTCTGGGGAAGGTAACGGCACAAAACGAGCCTTTAATTCCGTACAACCTTCCATCCAAGAGCAAGTTTCTTCCCTCAGGAGCTGGTGGGGGGACGTGGTATGTGATGGGCTCTGAAATCAATCCAGGCTTTGTGGGAGCCTACCCGCCCTGTTTGCTTGTGGTTACAACGGCAAAGGGGCTGGGGAGGCACCGGCTCCTCTCAGTTTCCCTGTGCCATCCCTGTCCCGCTGCTGCCGGAAGCGGTTCCGAAAAGAACTGAAACTCCGAGTAACGCCCAGCGTGGCGCAAACCGTTAGTAAATAGGGTTGGGCTGCAAAGCCTCACCGTGCACGGTGTGATGCTGCAGGCAAGTGGGACACCTGGCTGTGGGACAGGCAGGGAGGTGGACAAACCTCTGGTGTTAGAGCATCTTTTGGGGGTATTTCCCCAGAGAGCGTGTCCTGGCAGTTAACCATTAACCTGGGCATCCAGGGAGGGTGACGGGATTGTCCTTTGGGTTCTTGACTCCCAGAAGCCCAAATTTTGTTCTTGTTCCTTTTGTCCCCTTGCTGGGCAGAGGGTTTCCTGTGAGCAGGGGGTGTTGCTTGCTGGGTGCTGCCCTGGGGTACCGAGCCCCCTGGGAGCCCCTCGAGGTGCTGCCTGCATCTCCCAGCCGCTCCCCCTCGATCCCAGCTTCCCTCAGTGTGCTGGCAGGGGATGCTGCTGACTGTCACCCGTTACAGGGGGGGTGAGTTTTTGTGCCCCCCCAAGCCCCCCGTGAGGATGAGGGTGTTGCAGCGATGCCGACACGGCAGCGGCTCCCGCCGATATCCCCTCGCCGCGGCCGCCGGAGCCGCAGCCGACCTTCCAGCGCGGCTGGGAATGGAAATCGAGGAGATGACGTCTCTCCCCGCCGAGCGGGGGGGGTGGACGAAGTTTGGCCGCGAGAACTCCGAGGAAAGATGTTTGAGCCGGCCTGACGCTCACTTTGTCCCTCTACCCGCCCCCTCTTCCAGCTCCCAAATCTCCCAGTCCCAGCGGCGCTGGCTGTCCCAAGCCCTGCCAGCTCCGGGGAGACACAGCCAGCTGCAGGCAGAGGCGCAGGCAGGAAGTTTTGGAAGTTTCTACAGGCAGCGGCTCAGCCCCCATCCCCTCGCCCTCCCGGCGATGCCAGACTCCGGCAGCCTCAGGAGAGAGAAATTCGGAGCCAGGCTCGGGATAACGGGCCGGGAATAGGAGACGATGCCTCTGTCGGAGAGCTCCTATCTGCCGCCCGCCGCCTTTGTCCTGAGCCACGTCCTGGGCATCGCCGGCGTCCTGTACTGGCGGAGCCGGAGCAGGGAAGGTAGGGGTGCTGGGGGGGGCAGGGAGGCACTAAGATGGCCGGAGGGTCATGGATTGTTTTCCTTCCCCAGGAGCTGTTGGCAGTGTCTGGGCAGGGACGTGGCTGCGGGAAGGAGGGAGGAGGACACGGCCATGGGGATCCTCCCGGTGGCCTTGAGCCCTGTGTGTATGTGTGGGGGGAGCTCAGAGGTTTTAGCGCCTAAATTTGGCCTCGTCACCCATTCCCAGCCCCATGTGGGGCTGGGGGCAGCTGGGTCTGGGGGGTGGTCTCGCTGGGGATGAGGCTGCTTTTTGTCTGGCACAATCCCACGACACGTGGCTGGGTTCTGCCTCCTAATTCTGCCCCCGTGTAGGGGAGCGTCACTCCCACCCCTGGCCGTGACAGCGGCGTCTCCGGGAGCCACCGGCACCGGCAAGACGCAGCCCCCGGAGCTCCTCCCGGCGCTGGCACGGCCTGGCCGAGCAGCTGGGGCTGACCCTGCCTCAGTTTCCCAAAATAGGGCTTGCACATGACTGCCCAAGGAGCGTGAGGATTCGTTACAGGGATGTGCGATAGCTCCAAGGCCCCGCACAAGGACTCGGTAGCTCCTTCTGCCTCCCAACCTCTTCTCCTGGGATTTGTTTGTTTTGATTCCTCCCTCTTTTCTTTCTTTTTTTTTTTTTTTTTTCCCCAGCAGTGCTTGTTCTTGCCTGTGCCTCTGCATGGGGCCTCTTCCCCGCGGCCGTGACCGATTCCCCCTTTTCTTTCCCTTTTTCCATGCAAAGGGGCGGGACTGCGCGGCCTCGGCAGCGCGCAGGACTTTTCCCTGGATACTGTTTAGGGATACACTTCTTCCTTTCTCCCTCTAAACTACTGGGAGAGGGAGATTAAGAGTGCATTGCACAAACAGAATGCACTGTCACCCACTAAACCCAGACTTGCTGCAATTCCTCCTGCTGACCTGCCGTTCCTTGTCCATTTAATTAATCTCCCTGGCCAGGCAGTGTTGTCCAGGGATGTGCTTGGCTCCATCCAGGGACCTCCTGAATGCTTCCCAACTTGACTGTCTCTTCCCCATGCCGACCTGCTGCTTTGCCCTTCTTGGAGGGGTGTATCCCCCCACAAATCCATCCCTTTTGGAAAAAATCCTGGAGCAAGCGTTGCAAGCAGCAAGTATATTCAATGTCTGTTTTCCTTCATCCCTCCTTCCCAGAAAAGGGCAGGTGAAGCCCATCCCATGGGCACAGCATCCTGGAAGGGTTGGGCCATCTTGCAGCAAGTTTTTTGCCCTGTGATGCTCACCCAGCTGTGCTGAGCATCCGCCCCCCTCTCCTTTGCATCACCGCTTCTCAGGTGTCTCCCTCATTAAATATCTGGGTGTTGGATAGTTTTCCACCACAGGTATCTCTTGTGCATTCTTCCAGGCTGAATCAGGCTCCGTTTCCTCTCCCCGGGTGAAAGGCTCTGTAAATCCCGCCTGGTTGGCTCTGTTGTCATGATGGATTATGTCAGCTCTCAAGTTGGCAGTCAGCATGTTTCAAATACCTCCTGCTCCTCAGCCAGCCAGGTTTTTTTGCATATCCCCCATCCTAACAGGACCAGGTTTGAAAAATCCCCGCGTATTCCCATTCTTCGCTTCTCTTGAAGTGAAAGCAGTGGGTTTCAATGCTTAGAAATTTGATTTTTTGGTAATTTTTAAGTAACCAACCCCTTTGTCACCCCAAGGTTGTCTCTCACAGTTTAGTGCCACTTTCACACTGAGTATGGGCTTGGAGATGTCCTCAAGCTTATCCAGCTTAGGGCCCTGTCTGAGATTTCCCATATTCCTTCAGATTTAGCAGGAATTAATGAGCAGGGGCAGAAAGTTTGTGAGCCACTTCCCAACTTTATTCCAGGAGGCTGAAGGAGCCTGTGGGTGACATGAAACCCCCTGGGTTCCCTCATAAGGATGGCAAAGGGCCATCCTGGGGAGCACACGGGATGGAGGGTGGCAAGCCAGGGTTAGGATTAGGGACAGTGCCTGGCCAGGCACCTTCTATCTTGCTGATTCCTGGGGCTGGGACCAGGCTCTGGCAGCAGCAGCCTGAGGCAGGAGGAGGCACTCGGAGATGGAGTGTGAGAGCGAGCAAGGCCAGCGATGATGGAGGAGAGATCCATGGGGGAGCGGCAGCTCCTGGCCGGACGTGTTGGGAGCTGCTGGGGACAGGCAGGCTGCCAGGATGGAGGCTGCCTCGGGCAAACGGGAAGGGAATTGTCTGAGCAGGGTGTTGTGGTGGTGCTGGGGGGGTTCTCTGGCACCCAGTGCCTGTGGGAGCCATCCCTGTGACGATGGGCCCTGAGCTCCATCAAGATGGTGAATGGGAGTTTTTCTTTCCGTGCTCAGCTGATGCCTTTGATTTTGGAGCACTGGAAACCAGCTGTGGGGCAGAGTGGTTTTCCCTGTTCACCCTCGCTAGCTGGGTTCACTCGTGGGACCAGCAGCAGAGGGAAAATTCCCCAAACCACCTTGCCCTTGTGTGGCCACCAATGTTCCTTGGTCCTTGCTGTGGGGGATTCTGTCCCTCTGTGGGGGATTTGTGCTGCTGTGGTGGAGGGCAGACAGTGGCTTGGTTCCTTTGGGATCCCCATTTTTGGGGATGAGGTGGGCTGAGGCTCTTGGTGTCTGAGAGGAGGTGGGGAGGGAATTAAACCACGTGCATGCCCTCTGTTTGCCGATGATGTTCCCTGTGTCACTGCCACCAGCCTTTGCTCCATGGCCTGTGTGTGAGGGGACCTGAAGCTCTGTGGTTGCTTTTCCTGCTGCTGGCTTGTCTTTGGAGTGGGACAGATTTCCTTAAGCCACTGTAACCTTCCCTCTGGCCACGCCCTACCTGCCTGCTGCCCAGGCCATCACCTCTGCTCACTGTCCCTGGCTGGCGACAGGGTGGTTCTTGGTGGCTGGGGCCAGCAAACCTCTGCTAGATCAGGGAGGGGACGAGCATGGGGGGATTGCAACCAGGGAGGGGATGAGCATGGGGGGATTGCAACCAGGGAGGGGATGAGCATGGGGGATTGCAACAAGTTGTTTGTCAGGGTGACTCTGGAAAAGATAAGCCAGGGCGAGATAAGCTTGCAATGCCTTAATATTGTTAGTAAGCAGTAACCAGCATTATTATTAGCTCAGCTGATAGTGCGGGTGCGGGCTGGGGAGGTGTAATCTGGTTGGAGCCCGGGAACCACCCAAAGGTGGTGAGACAGGGCAAAAAAAAAAAAGGAAGAAACCCCTCAATTTCTGCAGGACATGGGAAGAGGGAGCTGGCCGAGGAGCTGCTGGCCTGTGGGCAACCCTGGGATCCAGCACTGGAGGTGCCTGGCTGCAGACTGTCCGTGTGGGACTCGGTGATGTGCCTCCGTCCCTGCGTGCTCCGTGCGCTGCTTGGGGACATGCTCTCGCCTTCCCGAGGCAGCACCCTGGCTCTTTTTGCCCTCCTGGCTGGGGCAGCAGCCGGCAGGAGGGCTGCAGGGGGATTATATTTAGAAGAAAAGGAAGAGAGGTGCTGATAAGGCGGCCCCCGTTATCTCCCCGCGTGCCGAGCGAGGCTGCGCCGTGTCCCGGCTGCAGCGCTTCGGACCCGGGGCATGATTTGGGCAGGAGATGCAGGCGGGAGCGGGGAGAACAGCCCAGCATTGTCCCTCCTGTCCCTGGTGCAATTAACTGGAAAACAAGACGAGGAAAAACAAGCCAAGAGCCGGCCAGCAGGCAGTGCCCAGCTCTGCGGGGCGAGCCGGTGCCCGCACCCCCAACCCGCCGGTTGCCGGAGCTGCACCACACTCGGCACCGCTTCTTCCTCACGTGCTGGAGGTGGCAGCTCTGCCCTTCCGTGCTGGGAGTGTTCCAAGCTGCTTTGCCGGCCACTGGGACCGTGGGTGAGGATTTTGCTGGCACGGAGCTGCCGGGCTGGCGGGGCAGCCTGGGCTGGGAGCGCCCGGAGAAGCGCGAGGAGCCGGGGGACAGCGGGCAAAGCAGCCGTTGACATCGTGGTGAGATTTGAGGTGATAGCCCGGAGGAGGAACGGCCTGTGCCCGAGCTGGGGGCACCAGGGCTAGGAAGTGGTGTGGTGGGAGGAGCTGCGGTTGAGAACTCACCCATCCGCACCCACCGGGGCCGAGGTCGGCGAGTGGGTGGTGCCGCCAGAAGACCCTTCCCCAGGAGCCAGGAGGCAGCTGCTGCTTTGCCGGGACCCAGCGCTCCCCATCCCGGGCTGGGGCGATGGAGAGGCGGCATCTTTCCGGGGAGAGGAGGCGGCTGAGCGCCTGCCTGGTGTGCCGGATGTGCTGCATCGGTTAGTACCCCACCACCCTCCCCTGCCCAGCCTGGGGGCAGCCCCCACGGGATACACGGGATACGGGGTATGGAGCTTTATCCACCCTGAATTAACCCCAGGGTTGGGAAGGGACCCAACACCGGGACTCTGGGAGGGTCTGGCGAAGGAAAAGTCCCTGAAAACACGTGAGAGTGACACAGCTCCCTATGGCTGGCGGTGCCAGGCAGCAGCTCCGAGGCTCAGCCGCATTGTCCCGGGAAGCCGAGGCTGGAGCCTGGCAGGATGGGAAGTGAGGGTGGATGTAGTTCAACCAACGGCTGGTTTTCTGGCACCTGGTGAAGCGCCTTGGCCCGGGGATGGAGCGGGACATTGCGAAGTGACGTGTCGCCGTGTGCCACGTGTTTGACTGCGGCGCTTTCAGGAGGGGAAGCCGTGGGGTGGAGGAGGAAGAGGAAGGATGTTGGACGGTGCTTTCCAGTCTGCGTGGATGGAGATGTTGGGAGGTTTTCTGAAGGGCCTCTGGGACTGTGCAGAGACTGTCAGTGACCCCCCGTCCCAGGGAGTGGGGTGTGGGGCTGTCTGACAGGACACGCGGTGTGGATGGCGACCTCCGGCTGAGAGATGCTGTTTTCTCCCTTTTCTTGATTTTTGGCTTAAAACTAAAGTGAAGGGTGCTGCTGCCTGGGGGACCCTGATGTCAGAGGGGTCTCTTTGGCGAGTGAGGCTCTTCCTTTCCCCGAATATCCCAGGGATCCCCTGGGCTGGATGGGACAGTGCTCGGGAACCTGGGGTCATGACCTGTGGGGTTGGTGCTGAGGAACTTTTTCCTCCAGGGTGCTGTTGTTAAACCCAAGTGGTCCCACCCAAGGCTGGCTGCTGGGGTTGCCCTGAGTCTTCCTCGCTACCTGGGTGTGGGAAGGTGGGAGTTGAGCGGGACCCTCCAGTGTGCGTGGCTCATCTTGTGCCCTCTCCTTTCGTCTTCTTTGCCTTTGTTTTTCATGTGATACTATTTTTTTCATGGAGCAAAAAGCCTGCCCAGAGCTCCCCCACTGCTGCATGGCATCACCACAAATCTCCCATCCTGTCACCCCGCCACCCCTGGGGATGGGACCCCCTGGGGGTGTCACCCATGTTGTCACCCTATCCCGCTGGCGTTCAGAACTCCCAGTGTCTGGCTGGGGCTGAGCTGTGGGACAGAAATAAACATTAAATCCTGACAATCCAATGAACCAAAAATACAGTGACAGAGTAAGCTGCTAATTGCACACCCTGGCGGTGCCCGGGCGAGGCCTGTAGTGGGACATCTGGGGGGTTTATATAATGCCCTAAAGCCTTCCGGGAGCGGCCAGGTCAGGGGGACACCCTCCTAAAATGGGGGGGCTCAGGCAAACCCCCCCCTCCCTCCCTGTGCTGCCTGCAGAGGGGCTGAGGAGGCACAGCGGGGACACATTTTGGGTGTTCAGTTGGTGCTGCCAGCTGCAGTTACACCTATCCCAGTCATCGGCGCTGTGTTCATTAAATAACATCATTCTCACCAAGAAACCAGTGTATTTCGTCCCAGCTCCTGTTTCCCTGCCCGAGGGAGACGTTGGAGCCTCGTGAACGGCCCTGTCCCGCACTAACCCGTGAATAAGCCGCCTCTGTTCCCTGTGCCGGCGCGGGATCCGTCCTGGCAGCGGCGGCGATCCCTCTGTCTCTTCCCCTCATTTCAAAGTCATTTGAGTTTCTGCATGAGAACCACTGACCAAGAGCTGCCTTTGTCTTCTTTTGACAGATGAACGGGACAGAGTCCAAAAGAAAACCTTCACTAAATGGGTCAATAAACACTTGATGAAGGTAAGAGTCACGCATTTTATTATAAAGCTGGTTAAATGACCTTGTGTCTCTCTGTTCCAGCCCAGGACTGGCAGATAAATACCTTTTAAGGTTTTTAAATTTTTTTTTTTATGTCTAGGACTGTTTGATTTCAGTGTTCATGCATGTCTTTACTCAGAGCAGAGCAGGATGTGCTGGAAATGTGCTGGAGCCTTTGGAGGGCACTGTATCATCACCACACAGCCCTTTTATTACCTTTCCCTCCTGGGTACCTGGTCCTTGCTTAACAGGAGGCTTGTGCATCCTCCCTCATGCCAGGGAGAAGGAGGTTCTTCCTCAAATCACCTTGCCAGGGAAAATGGGCTTTTTTGTCTTTCAAAGGATGCTCTTGCATGTGGAGGAGCCCCAAAGAGTGCCAAGGGGCACGTTTTTAAGCAGGGTTAACATGGCACCACAAGGTGCCTCCTGCTTTTCTTGGTTAGTGCCGGGTGGGTTTTAATTAATTCTTTATTTGCTGAAAAAAACCCAAAAAACCTCAAACCAAACCAAACAAAAAAAAAAAAAAAAAGGAAAAAACATGGCTTGGGCACAAGGTGTCCCAGCTGTGTTTTCCTGCCAGCTTTGCAAAGCTCTGTGCCAAGCTTTTGGCTGCTTTCTAAATCTTACAAAGGAGGGAAAGACACACAAATCTTGAGGCTGCTCTGGGAAAACATCTGGGGACTCCCAGGAAAGTGAAACCCCCGGACAAGGTCTGGGTGTCTGGGGAAGAGCAGGAACAGAGGCTGGATGGGATCAGCTTGCTCCTGTAGCTGTGCTGCCCATGGAGACCTCCTCTGCTCCCGGGTGCAGTCTGGGTGCTGTGTTTTGGGAGATGCTGTAAGGCATGTGAGAAGTTAAACCACCGCCTCAGGAGGAGCTCCCCTTCCCACAGGGATCTGTGTGCAGTATTATGGGATTACCTGGAGTACAGATGGTTTAACAGTTTGATTTTTTGCGTGTAAAACTGGCAGCAGCTTCTGCCAGGTCGTTTGGGAAGGGGGAGGCTGCTCTCCTTGGCCGTAATTCTGGGATAACAGTTTGAAACGGCCTGATGGCTTTTCCCCTCCCCAGGTGCGCAAGCACATCAACGACCTCTACGAGGATTTACGAGATGGCCACAACCTCATCTCCCTCCTGGAAGTGCTGTCGGGAGTGAAGCTGGTAAGTCTCCAGGGATGGACAGGGATGCTGGAACCAGTCCCCGCCGGGCCCCCTCCGTTCTGCCCCTGCTCCCCTCCAGCCATCATCCTGTCATTTCTTACGCCATAGTTTTGTTTTCAGACGTCTGTCATTGTTTCTTTTACTATTGTTGCTGTTATTATTTATTATTATAGTTATTATTATTATTATTATTATTATTATTGGGTTTATTTTTTATTTTCACTCAAAGCCCTGTCCCCTAGGCTGGTCTCTTGGATACCACCGAAGCAATCTGGTTCTGGTGCCCTGGGTAAAGCCTTCTTTTTGCTAAGTCTTACACACCTTCATCTTCCAGTCTTGGCTCCAAATTTAAAATCATGGATAATAGCGGATCTGACTAAAAACTGCTTCTGTGGCAGCGTGCCCAGCAGTTTAACTCAGATTTGACACTCCTGCCCCGTGCTCAGCTCCTGCACGAGCTGGGTTTGTAGCAGTCAGTGGTGCAAACCTCTTCTCGTGGAATCCCCCCTCCTCCTCCTCCTCCTTCTCAGACTGACACATTCCCTCAGCTCCAGGAAGAATCCCGATTGCTGTAACAGGGTAGCACAGCAGGAATTATTTTAGTTTTTCCCAAAAATAGGATCTGGGCAAAGATCTGCTACCTCCCTCCGTTACCCTCCGGAGACGCCAAATCAGTTTTTGTGGGGGCTGAAAAACTGGATCGCGCTACTCATGATCCACACAGCTCCCTGCTCTTCAGCTTCCAGAATCAGGAGGAAATTCCTTGTGCTGGAGCTCGGAGCGTGCCAGAGACCCAGCCGCCTTCCTCCCTTGCTCTTTTGTTTCTCCTTGCACCCGGGTGTTGCATTTTTGGTTTCCGTTCTGTCTCCCTGTTGTGTCGCCCTCCCGTCGCCGTCCCCCCCACCGTCCTCCTTAGCCCGTAGAGCCGCCAGCTGAGCGGAGCCTTCGCCTGGTGAGAGCACCGGCCTGGTGCCGTGCGAGCAGCGAGGAGCGTGAGGAGGAAGATGATGATGATGAAGAAGTAGGTTGAGCCTGTCCCGGATGCAGCGTATCCCTGGCAGACGCTGGAGTGCCGTCAGATAGTCCAGCGCAGCCCAGCCTTCCCCTCCCTCCGGTTTTAGCCGTGGTTTTGGATAAAACCCGCTTGGGGCGGTCGCCCTGAGTGAGGGCGTGTGGAGGGGAAGCTGTGCGAGCGGAGCTGCTCCCTCGTTCCGGGGCTGCGTTCCCGTGAGCTGGATTGTCTGCGCGTGCACCGCAGCATCCGCCGGCAGCCGGGGCACTCACCCACCCGGTGTGACAGCATGTGTCCCCTCCACGGGGCGGGAGGGGACAGGGACGGGTCCCACACGCTGCTCGGCCCTCGGGGCCGCTGTGAGGGCTGCTCACCTGGCACTGCATGGACAGGCTCCGGGCACAGGCACTTCCTGGGATACGGGGCACCATCGGCAACGCCCGTGCATGTGAGTGGAGGTGGGAGCCAGCGCAGCCTAGTCCCAGGCAAGGGTCAGCCTCAGGAGGACAGACCCCAAAACGTGCTCAGGTGTAAGAGAAGGTGTGTTTTCCAGCCCCTGCGCTCTGGGGGATGATGCCCTTGTGCATTGTCACCTCCCTGGCATGGTGCAGGAGGAGCTGGGGCTGTAGCACCTTGCCAATGGTTCCCTGCAGGCCTGGGGATGATCCCTTTGCAGGAACGACTCCTCCCCTTGCAGGGACAGCTCCTCTCCTTGCAGGGACAGGTCTTCCCTTCAGGCTGAGGATGGAAGGTGATTCAGAGGACTTGGGGTGTCCTAACAGTTCAGAACACGGTGTCCCTGCCCATGGCAAGGGGTTGGAATTAGATGGTCTTTAAGGTCCTTTCCAACCCAAACTTTCTGTGATTTTCTGAACATCCTGGTGAATCCTCGTATTGAGGCTGGGATCAGGATTTGGGCATAGATCCTCCCACTCCTACTGATTCAAAGCAGACCCAACATCCCATGTCCTTTTCCTGGCCACAGCTCAGCCTGCAGGTACCTCTGGAAATCCCTGACCTGCAGCAGCAACAGGCACAGTCCAGGGTGTCTCATTTTCCCCTTCCTGAGGGATTCAGATGCAGCACCTGGAGCAGCAGACCCTGCCCATGTGCAGGAAGAGCCAGCCTGGGTCTGGAGGGGCTGATGCTGAGGTTGGGGTTCCTCTGCCATCAGTGGGGACCCACAGCTGGACCCTGCCTGGGTCTCCATGTCCTACGTCTGCTTCCACCTGGATCAGTCGGGCTCTGTATCTGTTTGAGTCCATCTCTTTGCTGAGCCCTTTCCCCAACTTGTCTGGCTGTCCATGGGGTGGGTGAGATCCTGCCCTGGGATCTTGGAGGCTGAGCCAGCCCTGCCTGCTGCCAGGCCTGGACAACAACCCTCAGTGTCTCAGCAGAGGTCTAGATCTCAGGTTTTCCCACCTCCATCTCCCTCCGGAGCCTTTCTGCCGCCTTCCAGCAGGATTGTGCAATAGCCATGGCTTTACTTGCTCCAGAATGATGTAGAGCAGGGTGTGTGGCTGCACAGGGGGTCACACCAGCACGCTGACAGCTCCCAGGGGGACCTGGGGGGCCACTGTGCATGTGGGGTGCTGCCAGCCCAGCCCTGTGAGCCTGACCTGAAGCTGCTGCCTCTCTCTCTTGCAGCCGCGTGAGAAGGGGCGGATGCGCTTCCACCGGCTGCAGAACGTGCAGATTGCCCTGGATTTCCTGAAGCAGCGACAGGTAAGGGCTGATAGAGGCTCATCCAGCAGAGCTGGATGGTTTGTGGTTCTTTCTCCTGGCTGGGGCTTGGGAAGGGTGTTGGGAAGCAGCATCAGCCCATGCTGGGGTGTGCCCGTCTCCGTGGTGCCAGTGCTGGTTGAGGATGACTTAAGGGGGGGCTTTTCTCCGTGGGTGTTGTGCCTCTGAAATCCAACCATGCACTTAAAAACTACTGTGAAAATGAGGGACCAACTCCAGTTCTGGGAAGAGGTTTGCAAATGTCACCAACAGTCATGTCTGTGCCCCAAAAGCCTCACTTGGGGGCTCCTCGGCAGATCCTGGTGGTGGGGCTGGGCAGCTGTGGCACATCCATGCCTTCCCACCAGCTCTGGGGGGAGATGTGGCTGCTGGTTCTGCCCAGCCCACACAGCCCTGGCCTCGCTGCTGGCACAGCCGGGTGCCTCTGTGGCATCACCCCTCCAGATGTCAGCATGGACTTATTATCCTTCAGTTTTTGGAGGACAGGCTCCCTCCCCTGGGCTTTTGGGAGCTGCTGGCCCCACCGTGCCTGTGCAGCTGGCAGAGACCAGTCATGCTCCGCACCCCTGGGCAGATCCCGCCCGGAGCAATGGGATGCATCCCGAGACTTGTTGGCTCTGCAGGTGAAACCCCCGCAGCCCTGGGGCCGGGTGTCCTGTTTTGCCTGTTGGGTCAGGTCTCCCCACCGTGATGCTCCCAGATATGCCAAGGCGATGATGATGATGGTGATGATAAATTGTACCAGTTCATGCTGAAGCAGAGACTTTTCTCGCTTGCTGCTGGCCTGAGGGCACTGAATAAATTTGAGCACGTTCCCTACTCCAGGGAGGGTGAGCCGCTTCCAGCCCCACCGCCTCTTCCTCCTCCCCAGCTCCTTGATAGAGACATTTTGCCAAAGGGCTCTGGGGAACTTGTTTCTCCACTTGGATGAAACAGCTTTTTCGTTTGAAGTGTGATGGATGGCCTGGTGGCCTTGCTGGGATGTCTTGCTGGGATGTCTTGCCCCAGACACTCCTGAGTGTGAGACACCACTGAGTGGTGGGGAGTGAGGACTCCCCTAAGGGAGAAGAGCAAGGGCAATGCCTTCATTAGGGCTGATTGATTAGAGCTCGGTTGTGAGCCCGGGATGGAGTTAAACATTGGTCATCCCCTTTTAGCCGTGCTCTGTGGGCTGGAGCTGCTCAATTATGCACCAGTGCTCGGGGCTCCAGGGACGCTGCTCTGTGAGCTGAAGTAAAACCATTAAGTGCTGGGAAAGCACTTCTGGATGGAGAGTGCTGGAAACATGGAAAAATCCTTCCCGAGCCAGGAGATGAGTTTGGCCTTGCTGCCTCCTTGGGAAGTCCTGGGGTGCTCTGTGCCCACTCCCCAGGGAGTGCTCGGGGTGGGACGGCGCGGTGGGGGACACGTCCCCCTGCTCTCAGGGTGGGGCTGACGGGCAGCTCTGACCCTCCCGTGCCTTTTTCAGGTGAAACTGGTGAATATTCGCAACGATGACATCACAGACGGCAACCCCAAGCTCACCCTGGGGCTCATATGGACGATCATCCTCCACTTCCAGGTAGGCTGTGGAAGTTTCTCGCTGGAGGCGGCAGGGTGGGCGGCGGGAGCACGTTGTCTCTCCGGGGTGCCAGCATCCGTGTTCCTGCGTGTCCCGTGGCGCTGCCGGCACGCGGATGGGTCCGGAGGGTCGACACACACTGCAGTGTCATGGAGACCGTGTCGGAGAATAGCAGCACCCTTTGCTCATCGCCTGCATAATGAAAGCATTAATGACGGGCTGTGTGCGGTGGCCTCCCGGCTGGCACCGGGGTTGTTGGCAGTAGCTGTTTGCTCAGCTGGAGGCTCTGGAGAAGAGCAAATTCGGAAGGGGCCACGGGGTTGTCATCCCCGAGTTGTTCCCGGCCCTTTGGGTGGTCGGTGCAGCCACAGGACTTGTCATTGGGATGGAATGTGTCAGCTGTGTGACAGTGGTTCAGGGCAGAGGCGAGAGAAGCTGCCTGACCCGGGACTGTCTCCAGCCATTGTGTGCTAGGGATGCTCTTGGAAATGAGGGTTTTGGGTTTTTAACAGCCTCAAATTATCGTGTTATAGCTTTGATGCCCTCGGGGGGATGATGTGTGGCCCCCAGTGCCACCAGTGTGTTGGCATGTGGGGCTTGCTGAGTGGTGCTGCTGTCGGCAGCTCGTGGCCGTGTGGCGTTGGCTCTGGGGTCATCTCCACTGTGGGCCTGAGCCCGTGGGAGCTGCTGTGTCCCAGCTTCCTGCTGTATCCTTGCTGGCATCTTCCAGACAGGACTAGTGCTGGCTTTGACACTTAAGAAGAAGGAAGATTATATTTTTTTGGAGGATGGGCAGTGCCTCGGGAAGAGGCTTTTGGGAGGAGTGTGGGGATAAGCTGGGTGTGAGGCTGCTGACGAGGCGCTCTTCCCGAGCTTTGGCCCTGGGAAGCGGCCGGGGTCGAGCAGGCTCTGGATGCTGATGAGTCACCGTCATCTCCAGTGGGGCCCTGGCTGTGGCATCTTGTCCCCCCTGTCCTTGCGGTCACCCTGCCCTGGTGCTTCCTCTGCTGCAGGAGACCACAGAGGGCACATTGGGAGGTCCTGGGTCCCCTCCAGGCCTGTCTGGGAGGGGTTGTTGCCACTCTGCCGTGGGGGACAGGGTGGGTGACACAGAGAGTGGAGCCGGTGCCACCGAGCCTGCGCGCCCTGTCCCCGCCTGTGCTAACGGGATTTTTTCTGGGGTTGTAGCTCCATTGTGAGCCTCTTAATCTCCCGTGTCCCAGTGCTGCTGCCTGGGGGCAGGCGGCTGGGAGAACCCGGGAGAGGTTTGTGGTGGGGTGGTGCTAGGGCAGAGCCCAGGCATCATCAGCTCTGCAGGGAGCTGGAGTGGTGAAGATGAGGGGGGGGGTGTCCCCTCCTGCCCTGGGGGGCTTCCCTGTGCCCTGGGAGCTCCTGCGGTCACTGGTTTCCCTTAGTCATCTCCTGGGCTGCTCCTCGTTGAGTGTTTCCTCATTGAGTGTTTTTTCCCTACTTGCTGGGGCTGAGCTCAGAGCTCAGTCCCCCCCATCTTTGTGCCTCCTGTTCCCCAGTATTTGTGACCCCCCCACTTTGGGTTCTGCCCCACTTTGGTTACCCTGCTCTGAGCTGGTGAGCAGAGTTGGGATGTTCCGTGCTCCTCAAACCCCTGCCCTTTTGGGCAGTGTTTGGGGCAGAAGCTGCAGGAGAGAGGCAGGACTGGTGCTGGAGTGGGATTGGGAACACCGCGCTGCCGTTCCTGTTGGGACCCTCCAACTGCAGCTCCCTGAAGCGATGCCATGTCCCCAAGGCACCTTGGGCTGCCCAATCTGTGCCCCAAACTGGGCGAGCCTGGCAGGAGCGTGGGCACGTGAGCTGGTCTTCTGGGGCTCTTGGAATTAAAAATTAAGGAGCAAACCTCCCAAACTGGAGAGAAACACCCCTGCGGAGCCGGTTGGCGAGCATGCAGAGTCACTCTGACTCCTCCCTGCCTTTTTTTTTTTTTCCCCCATTTCTCTCCCACCCCTTCCTTTATCCTACCTTTGCCAACCTTCCTCGGGTTTTGTGTTTTATCCCCCCTTTCCCCACCCTCTCCCACTCCCCTCCTCGCTCCGCTGCCTGATTCCTGCTCCCCTGTTTGTGTTGGCAAGGGCCGTGCTCCAATTACCTCATATTTGGAGAGAAGGACGCCGCAGCCAATCCCCGCTCCCTCTGCTTTTAGGTCAAGTGATTTCTGAACTGCAGTGAGATGCTTTGAATTTGTCTCCTCGCAGCGCCCAGGCTGTAAGATGGCTGTCTGGAGCGGCGGCGGTGGCGGCAGGGCTGGCGGGAGGGACGGCGGCGAGGGGCAGTCCGTGGAACGCCGTGCGCCGGGCGCTTGATCCGATGAAGCCCGGGTTGGGATTTATTCGGGAGCCGGCGACTCGCTTGGCTGCGTTACTGCCGGCACCGAGCAGGAGGAGGAGGAGATGGGGAATTCGCTGGGTTGCGTTAAAGAGCAGAAGGAAAAAGCCGTGGGAAAGGCACCGCTGTCTCCCAAAAAAAGGGTCCGCTTCAAACGGAGGCGGAGAGGGAAGAGGAGAGCGATGCCGGAGGCAGCCCCGCAGGAGGAGCCCCAGGCGCTGGAGGTGGCTGAGGATGAGGAGGCGCCGAAGTCGAAGGCAGCCCCCCGGCAGGAGGGAGGAGAGGAGCCCCGCGGCGGGGACCCCGACCCGTCGGCGCTGCCCCCCGGGATCATCGTGCAGGTGAAGGAGCGCTTCCAGGGGGAGGTGCAGAAGGCTCGCCTGGTGCTGGAGCCGCAGCGGCCGGGTGTGGCGGGAGCTTCCCGGGAGGAAGGCACCACTGTCATCGCCCGCCTGCTGGAGAACCCGGCCGAGAAGGACTGCGAGAAGGCGGTGAGCCGGCTGGTCGAGCTGCAGAGGAGCGGCACCGGGAGCTGCCGGGCTGTGCTGCTGCCCCTGCGCGGGGGGACCGATGGCCACGCCGAGGGGCTCCTGTCCCCGGCCAGCGCCGTGTCCGGTGAGGAGGCAGCGAAAAGCCGGGAGCCGGCGGCCGGCAGCGCCCTGGATGTCTGGGGGAAAGGAGGCAGCGATGATCCCAGCTCCAGCGCCGCATGGACCTGCTCCTCCGCAGCAGAGCCGGGCACCGTTTCGGAGCTGTCTACGCCGTCCCCCATGGTGGATCAGCTGGAAAACGCCAGCGTGGGGAGAACCTCAGGGTTGCCGTCGTCTCGGTCTGGGGAGGGAGATGGGCATGGACTGCCAGCTTCCCGCAGCCCGTCCTCCTTCAGCGCGGCCCGGAGCTCCTCGGGGTACGGCAGCGACCCGGCGCACCGGCCAGCCAAGGGCACAGGAGCTGGTGGGACCACGGTGTCACCCTCTGATGGTGGCCACAGGCTCGCTGCGCAGGGCTGGGATTGGAGGGGGAGCTCGGGGACAGCCGGAGCAATGGTCAGTGTCTGCGTATGCCCTCACCCCCTTTTTGGGGTGGGGTGGGGGGACGTGGTTCAGTGGGCCCCAGATCCTGGTGGCCCCTGGGGATGGTCATCCCAGCAAGGGGCAACCTCGTGCTGAGTGTGGGCGGGAGGACGCTGGTGCAGAAAGCTCCCGAAGCCTTTCCTCCTCCAGCATCTCCTCTGGGAAGGCATCCCTGTCCTGTCTCCTGCTCCTGGCACGGGCAGACTGAGAGCGGCCGTCACAGGAGCTGCTGGGTGCGGCTGGCAGTCACACAGGGTCTCGGTGCCGTTGCTGTCACCAGTGACACACGTGCTGGGTCACTCAGGGCTGCTGGGTCAGGTGTGAGTTTGTGGTGTCCCCTTCCTGCTGCCTGTGCTCAGCTCCCAGGCAGGTGGCAGTGGGTGAACGTGGAGACATGGGGGCTCTGCTGGCTCCAAGGGGTCTCCAAGAGGAAGAGGAGATCATGATACCGTGTTTTGGAGCTTTGTTGCTATTTGGAGGTCACTCTTTGGTGGTGACAGGGCAGGTGATGGTGCTCTTGGGTTTTGTCCAAGCTTTGCACACCCCAGGAAAAGATTTGAGGGGCTGTGGCCCGCAGTACCTTTGCTGGATTAGTACCAGTGTCACAGGCACTATTTGGCCTTCAGCATCCTGCCACCAGTTGCTTGATGTATGAGGCTGATTTTGGAAGGCTTTGGCCCCAGGTCCTGTGAGTTTCCTCTCTCTTTTCTCTCTGGTGCCTCCCTAAATCTTTGTCCTGTCACAGAGATGCGAAGAAAGGAGGGTGGAGCTGGTGCCGCATCCTGCACCTCTGTAGGCGCGTCTCTAGGAGGGTCTCCTGCAAGGATGCTCTCAGGGAAAAGGCCCAGTGGTTGGAGAACCCCAGTGCTGTGTCAGTGGTTAAAAATAAAGGATTTCTCAGAACTGGGTGCTGTCAAGTGCTCCCCGATGGGCAGCAATGCCTGGGTGGGGCACAGCCCATGGTGGGGTTCACAGAAGGGTTCATTCTGCTCTTAATTAAGAGTTGTCAGGTAATTAATAAGGGGGTGCCGAGCAGATGGAGGTTTGTGAGTCTCTTCCTGCTCCCTGCAGACGTGGAGGGTCCCATCCTGCATCCTGCTGCTCACCCAGCTCATCGCCCTATCCATCCTGGCTGTGCCGCCAGGTGCCAGCTCCCGACATCCCTAAGGAAACCCAGCCCTGGGGCTGGAGGAGTTAAAGGCAGTGCTGGCGGTGTGGCAGCAGCTGACAAAGAGCAGTTTTATGTGTGATGAGCGTATCAGGCTCGGGAGAGGGAGGTGAGCTGCAGCATACCAATTACACCGGCAGCATCCGCCCCGCCGGCGGGAGAGACGGATAATCGTGCAGGTCCCCGTCTCCTGCCTGCAAAGGGGTGTCTGACAGCTGGGACCTGTGCAATGCCAGCACCCAACTGGGTGCATTTTGAGGAGGAATCAAGCAACTGGGTGTTTTCAGGGCGGCGGGTGGGGCTGGGTCCTGGCACACCTTCTCCCTGCAGTGCCGAGAGGAGGAATCCAGGGAGCAGCCAGCCTGCGTTGCCTTTCCACAGGCACCCCGGAAAATCTGAGCGGCTCACATCCTCCCCTTTGTCTGCCCCTTAATTAAGGGGAGGTAGTTGTACTAATTGGGGAGCTGGAGGTGGGGGAGGGTGAGGGGGAAGCCGTGCCAATCAGAAACATGCTGGCATGTGGAGACACGTGCGTGGTGTCACGTGCCAGTCTGGGATTCGCAGCCGGTGCTGTGCGTCTGTCTGAGGGGTCCGTGACTGTCGGTCTCTTTTGTTGGGGAAGTGGGTCATGGCACCCCTGCCACCAGCACCCCCTGGCACCCGCCTCTCTGGGCACAGCAAGGCAGAGGGGGGATGTGACAGCCTTGTCCCCATCCTTCCCTTTCCCGCCGGGGTGGAGTTGGTGGCCCTGCTCTTAGGTGGAGGTCGGGGAGTGATGTCCTCTCCAAGTGCTTCTTAAGTTGATATTTTTTAAACAGGATGATCCAGGTGTGCCCTGGAGCTCCACGTGGAGCATCCCCTGCCACACCTACAGCCCTGGCAAGGGATAGTGTCAGTGGTCCCTCCTTGGGTGCTCCCTTGCTGCCCACCGTGGGTGCTGTTGGGTGGGAGTCCCAGGTGTCTGAGGGTGCTGGGGCTCCTCGTGGTGGGTGCTGGGCAGGAGGAGCAGATGTACAAGAGCATTGCTGTTGGCACAGAGTGTTTGGGACAGGAAGGGACCCGCCTGGGGCCTCCTCTCTCCAGAACATCACGTTCCCAGTGAGGTGTGTCCCGAACCCTGGCTGGTGGGGATGGGGATGGTGCAGAGGAGTGGCTGCAGTGGTTGTAGGAAGCTGGGGTCTGGTGGTGGAAGCTCCTGTCGCAACTGGGTTGGGCTGCACAGCCAAGCAACACCTCGTACCCCTGTGAAATGGGGTTGGCAAATGTCTGGCTTTGCTTCCCTCACCTGCCTGGATTTCCAGCCTGACCAAACCTGCCACACCGCCGCACCCTCCTGCAGGTCCGGTGGTCCATTCCCAAATTTGCCACCCTTCTACCCCACGGTGACCAGGAGTTTCCTCCTGCCTTTCCTGGCAGCTGCCAGGTCTGGGGCAAGTTCACAGAAACTGGATGTGCCTGGTGGAGCCTTTCCTGCTCCTGCATCATCCCGTGGCTGTGCCACTTCCTTGCAGATCTCCGACATCTACATCAGCGGGGAGCTGGGGGATATGTCGGCCAAGGAGAAGCTGCTTCTGTGGACACAAAAGGTGACAGCAGGTTACATTGGGGTGAAGTGCACCAACTTCTCCTCGTGCTGGAGCGATGGGAAGATGTTCAACGCGCTCATCCACAGATACAGGTAGGCAGGAAGGAGCAGTGGGAGCATTGTGTGGGTGGGAGGAGGGATGAGGATCTCCTGGGGGTCCCTGCCTGCCACAGCGGTCAGTGGTGGTCTGGAGAACTTGAGGATGTGGGTGAGACTTGCAGGGAGCAATGTCATTTCACCTGGAATTATCTCCTCTGCCAGGTAGCTGGGGGGTGGATGCTTGAAATGAGTAACAAACACATCAGTTTGCAAGGAAAAAAACCTGTCTTAATGAGGTTGGGGAGAGAGGCAAAAAAAGAAAAGCTTTTAAACTCTTGAGTGCTGCAGTGGTTACATGTCAGTGTTGCCCTTTCGTTTTCCATGAATAGCAGCACTTCCATCCCTGCTTTTATCCAAGGATCTCAGAGCTTTCCTGAGGGCTTTCCTGGAGGGACAGCAGAGCCCTTCACACCTTCTGCCTTGCTCAGCATGGGCAGTGAGTCAGAGCTGGGGCCAGCAGGGCTGGTTTCTGCCCTGGCTGCTTGGTCAACAGGACCAAGAGGTTTTCCCTCACAGCCTGAACCTCCCCCTTCCCACAGGGAATGAGCAGGGGAGGTGCTGCAGCCCAGGTCCCCTCAGAGAGCCATCAGCCTGGGACAAACCCTCAGAGCCACCCATGGCAGCGATGCCCGTCCAGGATGCTCTGCCCTGGGCACCTCGTGCTGTCTGCCAATGTTGTGACCCTGGTGCGTGTCTTGCAGGCCAGATCTGGTGGACATGGAGAGGGTGCAGATCCAGAGCAACCGGGAGAACCTGGAGCAGGCCTTCGAGATCGCTGAGCGCCTGGGGGTCACACGGCTGCTGGACGCTGAAGGTGGGAGGCTGGGGGATGTGGCTGGTGCGGGGAAATGCTGACCTTTCCACCCACTCCTGTTCCTCACTGCCTTTTCTGCTTCCCCATTGTCAGATGTGGATGTCCCCTCTCCGGATGAGAAATCCGTGATAACTTACGTGTCTTCAATCTACGATGCCTTTCCCAAAGTCCCTGAGGGAGGAGAAGGGATCAGCGCTATTGTAAGTGTTGCTGTGGTTTGGGAGGCTGGGAAAGCGGTTTGGGAGGCAGCTGGTTGGTGTGGGAAAGGCTTGGAGGTTCCCTGCAGCAAGTCCCCACGGAGACTTGCCCACCAGCAGTGCTCTGCAAAGACACTCTCACCCCACAGGAGGTGGATTCGAGGTGGCTGGAATACCAGACCCGCGTGGAGTCCCTCATCTCATGGATCAAGCAGCACACGATACTCATGTCAGACAAATCCTTCCCCCAGAACCCTGTAGAGCTAAAGGTAGGTCCTGGGCAAGGTCCATCCTCAGTGTCCTGTGTGCTCGGTGCCGAGGGAGGGCTGGTGGCATTCCCCAGGGTGGTTCCTGATGAGCCTCTCTCATCCCAGGCACTTTATAACCAGTACATACACTTCAAAGAAACCGAAATCCCAGCAAAGGAGCAGGAGAAAGGAAGGATAGAGGAGTTCTACAAACTATTAGAGGTAAGGATCATCATGGCTACCTGGGGGCTTGTAGGTGGGAGTGTTGTGCTTTTAGCAAGACTTAAGTGTGCTCAGTTCAGGTTTGTTTTGGAATGGAGAAGTGTGAATAACCCTCAGAGTTAATGATATAGCGAGCAGCAAACTGTGGGAGCAGAGGCAGAGCTGGTGCCTTATAAACCCCTTTCCTCACTGCAATCCCTAACCAGCTCAAGGAAGAGGTGGGAAATGCCAATCTGTTGATGTTTTCCCCAGGTATGGATTGAATTTGGACGCATCAAGTTGCCCCAGGGCTACCACCCCAACGATGTGGAGGAGGAGTGGGGCAAGCTCATCATAGAGATGCTGGAGCGCGAGAAGCTGCTGCGGCCGGCGGTGGAGAGGTTGGTGCTGTGGCTGTGGAAGGGATGTCTCCTGCTCCCCTGCCCAGAGGGACATCCCAAGCCTCTGTCTCATCTCCCTCTGTCATTCCAGGCTGGAATTGCTGCTACAAATCGCTAACAAAATCCAGAATGGTGCTCTGAGCTGTGAAGAAAAACTCACTCTGGCAAAGAACACACTACAGGCTGTGAGTGGGGGGTGGTGTTTCCCCCTCCTGATTTTATTTTCTTCTTTGTTTTCCTACTCTTCTTTTGTACCTTTCTCTTCCCTTCTCTTCTGCCTGGGGTGGTTGATTTCCCTAGGCAATGTTCCTTTCTCTTCCGCCCTTGAGCCTATCCCAGAGGGGCTAAAGGGGGGGTGGTGGGTACCTGGTGAACTGTGGTTGTTGTGGAGGATTTTGGGGGCAGGCTGGCCAGGGAATGGTCTTGCCTTCTGGGGATGGAACTGTTGAGGCTGGACATCTGCAGAGGTACTGGTGTGGAGGAGAACAGCACTTCTGGGAAAGCTTGTTGTATAATGAAGCTTAAAACCCCCAAAATGTGTTTTATTTGCCTGAAGGACTGGCAGAAAGGACTCGGTGGCAGACCCTGGGTAGGGAGGAGGTTTCTGAAGAGGGCTTTTTTGTTCTGGGAGAAAGAGATGTTGGTTGAAAGGGTTGGGAGCTGAAAATGGTGATCCCATCTATCCCTAGAAGCTCTCAGTTCACCTGCAGCAGTTTCTCTAAGGAGATGTCCTGGGTGGGGTGTGAGGGATGAATTCATGTTCTGCTCAAGTTAATCCTGTGGATCAGAAGGTTTTTTTCAGTCTCAAAGCTGATGCTGGGCTGCTGTTGTGCTCTCCCTGCCTCTCCTGGGCTGAGGGGACCCAGCCCTCAGTGTCCTCTCTCCTGGTGCAGGATGCTGCTCACCTGGAGTCAGGCCAGCCGGTGCAGTACGAATCCGACGTGGTCGTGTACCTGCAGGAGTGCGAGGGGCTCATCCGCCAGCTCCAGGTGGATGTGCAGATCCTTCGGGATGAGAACTACTACCAGCTTGAGGAGCTGGTGTTCAGGTGAGAGGGACTGTGTCCGAGATGGAGAAACGTAGTCAGGGGCTGCCCGGGGCTCCTCTGCTCTGTTCTGGGGAGGGAGGGAGCGTGTGTGTGTCTCCTTCCCCATTCCTTGCCTGCTCCCCCAGGATCATGCGGCTGCAAGACGAGCTGGTGACGCTGAGGTTGGAATGCACCAACCTGTACAGGAAAGGCCACTTCTCCACCCTGGAGCTGGTGCCCACGTCCACGCTGAGCACGACACACTTGAAGGGCGAGTCCCTGACGAAGGGGCTCCACACCTCCTCGGCCTCCTGGTTCAGGAAGCCCATGACCAGGGCAGAGCTGGTGGCCATCTCCTCGTCTGAAGATGAAGGCAGCCTCCGGTTTGTGTACGAGCTGCTGGCCTGGGTGGAGGAGATGCAGGTGAGTGCTGGGCCAAATCTCCTGCCTCTGCTCACGCTGATGTGGGAAGGCAGGAAGCTGCTCTGGGTGTTTTTCCTGCCTTTGTCTACGGATGATTGCTTTGGTGGTTCAGCGTTTCTGGAGAGCTCTTTCATCTTGAGATGGGTTTTCTCTCTTGTGGTCCTGCTGATCAGTGGGTACCAGGGGAGCCTTTCAAAGCTGGAAGCAAATCTGTATTGATGCAGTCAGCTGGTCTTATGTGGGTGGGTGGTCTTGTGTAGGCTGTCTCAAAAGTCATTCAGTGGTGGAGCACTGGCTTAGGATCTTCTACCAGGACTGGGTCGTGTTTGTTCCCTCTGAAGTGACTTGGGAGGTTTCCTTGCCCTCGTGTCCTTTTGGGATGAGGTCCTGCAGATGAGGAATGCTGACTTGAGCCTCTTGGCCTGTTTCAGATGAGACTGGAGCGGGCAGAGTGGGGGACCGACCTTCCAAGTGTGGAATCCCAGCTGGAGACCCAGCGGCACATCCACACCAGCGTGGAGGACCTGGGCTCCAGCGTAAAGGAGGCCAGGATGTACGAGGTATGGCGGGGGCTGGGTGACACAGTGCGTGGCATGACGTGTGCAGGGGGGTGAGGGCATCAGGGTCAGCTCTGGTGGGTGAAGGTGCCTGGGACAGAGGTGTTTTTTAAGGGTGGAGCTTCAGAATTGACGCAGTGCAAGAGACTGCTGCCCTGAGCCAGCCTCTCCACCTCCTCTTCCTCCCACAGAGCTGGGGGAGAAAGATGTAGGGATGGGGTTTCAAGTGATGCCATCCTGTGTCGGGTAACAGGAGCATTTTTTGTCCTTCAGGGCAAGATGTCTCCGAATTTCCGCGCGAGCTACACGGAGACGCTTGGCAAGCTGGAGACGCAGTACTGCAAGCTGATGGTGAGTAGGCTTCTAGAACTACCCCAGCTGGGCTCCATCCCTGCTGTCCTGCTCCTGAGCATCCCTGTTCCAAGGCTGGGGAGGGGGAAAGACACCCATTGCCTTCAGAGCAGGGAAGGGGAATGATCCTTCCTTGTGTCCAGGAAACCTCGAGCTTCCGGCTGAGGCACCTCCAGAGCCTGCACGGGTTTGTGTCTCGGGCCACGGCCGAGCTGATCTGGCTGAATGAGAAGGAGGAGGAGGAACTGGCCTATGACTGGAGCGACAACAACCCCAACATTGCAGCCAAGAAGAACTACTTCTCAGTGAGTGGGATGGTGGGATGGGCGGGGATGCTCTCCTGGTTGTGCTGCTGCTGTGTTTGATCTGCTCTGGGACCTTCAGCTCCCAACAGACCTGAATTCCCCAGGGGCTGGATGCTCCCTCCCGAGTCACTGAGCTTGTAGCTCCTGAGTGGAGCTGATAAAAGTTCTCCCCAGAGCAGAAAGTGCAAAAAAAAAGCATGTGTTCAATTGAATTTCAATCAAAAAGGCATCAAAAGATGTATTTTTAGTTCTGTTTGGAACTGAAGGCACATTTAACTAGTGGAGGGGAAGTAAAGCCTGAGCTAAAGAGGAAAATTGACTCCTCTTTAAAGCAGTATAAATAAATTCCCATCTTTCCACAATCACACTGTCTGGAGCTAAAGAGGTCCCCGGGCAGGTTTCCAGTATCTGTGTTACATCTGCCCTGGGTGTTTGGCACATGGGAGGCATTCCCGATGGGAACGGGCTGTGGTGCTCCCACAAGCTGTGCTGGATTCCCTGGGATACTCTGGTATTCCCTGCAGCTCTTCCACGCTGTGTTGGTTTGGACACGTGGTCTGAGTGAGGTTGACCCCCATAGGTGAGATTTGGACTTTGCTTGTGTCCTTCATGCAGGAGCTGATGGCGGAGCTGGAAGAGAAGCAGGACATCTTCTGCTCCCTCCAAGACACGGCCGAGCTGCTGTCCCTGGAGAACCACCCAGCCAAGCAAACCGTAGAGGTGAGCGGGCACCTGGAAGTGCTGGGAGATTCCTGAGAACCAGCTGGCAGCAAATCTTCTCATCTGGGATTGGGAGACTTGCTGTCCCACCCCACAGTGCCTGATAAAGTGTTTTGTGGCGGCAGAACATCAGTGCAGTGATAGAGCTGTTTTGTTTTGGGAAGTGCAATGAGAAGGTCGAGGCCGTTCCCAAATAATCCCCACCTCAAGTTAAGACACAAATACACTTGCACAGAGCATGAGCCTTTCCTGCAGCGAGGTGATAGAGGCAATGGCCTTGGCTGCCCTGGAGTCATTCAGGCTTCCAGGGATGCTGTGGTGGTGAAGCAAAGGGCTGCAGGGAGCTGTTTCTCCCGGAGGTTTCTCTCTGGGTTAGGAGAAAGCAAACCTATGCATCCCACAGCCCCTGGAGTTGTGTACCCATGGGTGTGTGGGACACCGAGATGTTGGTGGTCCAGGGTCTGCCATCTCCTACTCTTCCTGCCTGTGTCCAAGCCCTCCTTGCTCATTTATGTCCCTCCTGCCCGTGTCCTTCCCGTGACCCTCCTGGCTGTCAATGCTCCTTATCCATCTCCGTTTTCCGTGTGTTTCCCAGGCGTACAGCGCGGCCGTGCAGACTCAGTGGCAGTGGATTAAGCAGCTCTGCCTGTGCGTGGAGCAGCACGTGAAGGAGAACGCTGCCTATTTTCAGGTATTTGGGAGGGGAAGCCCAAATTCCCATGGTCACCCTCGGCTGAATCCCACGGCATGAGGTTCCTGTCCTGCTGTTCTCTCTGGGGGAGAGGGAAGGAGGATTTGGAGTGCTCAGGGTTTCTCCCGAATATCTCTTAGCTGCTCTCTGGGGGTGACTTGCTGGGGGGAGAAAAGGATCAGCTTCCCTGTAGTGCAGGTTTCTGTGACCCTTTTGCCTTTGCAGTTCTTCAGCGACGCCCGGGAGTCGGAGACGTACCTGCGGAACCTGCAGGACTCCATCAAAAGGAAGTATTCTTGCGACCATAACACGAGCCTGACGCGGCTGGAGGACCTGCTGCAGGACTCCATGGTGGGTTCTCTGGCATCCCACCACCCTGGGATGACTTCTGGTCCAGCAGCACTGTGTTTGGGGCACCTCTTGCTTCCCAGGGAAAACTGGGCTCTTTCTTCCCACGGTTTGATGTTAACGTGGTTTGTTTTTTCCACCTTGGTCAACGTTCTGCTCTTTCTTGGAGCTGCAGCACGTGTTTGTACGTGGCTGTGGGTGACCCCAGCTGTGTGGTGGCTGGATCTTGGTCACTGCCGTGTAGAGGCACCATCCAGCCTCTCTGTGTCCTCAGGGTGCAGAGCGGGTTCCCTGTGCTGCCTGTGCGAGCTCACGGCCTGACCTCTGAGCTGGTTCTGCCCCATCCGTGCCCATCGTGCCACCCTGGTTGAGTTCTGCTGACAAAACCTGCAGGATGCTCCTGGTTCTGCTTTTGAGCTGGTGGGGTGTGGAGAAACGCCTGCTCTTTATCCAGCCCAAATCCCGCGTTAATCCATCGCACTGGAGCGGGGGAGAGCCAGGGCAGCCCGGCTGTGCCAGGGCTTGATCTCTGAACACGTGGCCTGGCTTAGCTGTGGCACAGCAGAGAGCAGAGGCCAGGCCATTGCTCTGTCATCTTCTTGTCTGAATTGGCCTGAAAGAAAACGACCTAAAAACAAACCTCAAGGAGCAAAGCAATCAGCTGGCGTTTGAAACCAGGGTCAGGGGAGGATTTGGGCTGTGGGTTAAACTCTGAGCTGCTGGTGGAAGGGCCAGGAGGTGACATGTGAGTGGTGTGGAGGCAGGAATCACTTGGACTTTGCTCTTAGTGCACACCAGTGATCCCCAGTGTGTCCCCAGTGACACTGGGATGCCGTTACTGGGTGTTTGTGATGGGGCCATCAGCACTGTCTTCTCTCCTGGAGGCCTGGGGGCTCCCCCCATCCTCTCTGCCATGGTCTCAGGGTTGTCCTGGTCTGTCCTCCAGCACTGCCAGAACAAGGAGCAGCCAGCCTGGCTCCTGGGGTGTGTGTCTGGGAGCCCTGAAACACCAGGAGTCTGGGCAGGTGCTGTCTGGGGTGGGAGAGGCTGTTCTGGGCAGCTGGAGAACGGCCGTGATCTCAGGACTGGGGCAGCTGCCCTGAGCTCAGCTTTATTACTCTTTCTTACCTAATAAGTTAAAGTTGTATTTCTTCCAATCATGCTCCCTGGGACAGGCACAGGTAGTTTATTTAATCATTTATTCTTTTCTTTTTCTTTTTTTTCCTTTTTTTTTTTTTTTTTTATTTTTTAACCATTAAATTATACTCCAC
>JAYRBT010000064.1:4556415-4569247 GCA_036023395.1 Myiotriccus ornatus
TCCTCTGCAGCTCCGGGGCTGCGTTTATCAGCACTACTGTGTGGTTTTGTTGGGAGTGGAAACGTCAATTGTAAGTCAATATTTTTTGCCTTTTTTTTTTTTTTTTCTTTTTTAACCATTAAATTATCCTCCACTGTCGTCAGCACACTAACCAACCCCAGAGTACCGAGCATGAGGGAGGACATTTTCTGAGATCCTTTCTAAACCTTCGCAGCCAGAACGGGCTGAGCTGCCACTAATCACACGAGCCGCCGGTGCCGTGATCCGCACACGTCTCCACCGCCGCCGGAGGCTGTTCCGGGGGAGCTTTGCCACCAATCCCCTGGGTTTTCCCATCACCAAACCCAGCAGGGATTTGTAGGAATCAGTTACGCAGTGTTTTCCTCCGACCAGCGGATTTCTCCCCAAACCCAGAGGCCTGTGCGGTCACTCCACCGCGAGCCCCTTCTCCTGGGATGTTTTATCCGCGTAATTCATCGTATCCCATTCCAGCCATTGGTTTCAACATGCCTTCATCCTTTGCTTTAGAGAAGGGAGCATGCTTCCGTGGTCTCTCCTCCAGACAACTCAATGTCTCTGGCTTTGGGCTGGAGCTTGTCCTGCTCTTGGCCCCTCACACCTCCTGGGACTTTAATTTTGGTGTATGTTGTGTTCTCTGTTTTCGCCCTTTCAAAAGAAAACATTTTCTTGTCCAAGCAGCCAAAAAGCCAGAGGTGTGCATGTGGCTTTGCAGGGCAGTGGGAGTAGCAGTGGAGAGGTCCCACCCCATTCTTCCTTCCATCCCATCTGACCCCTCTTCCCATCCCGTCAGGGCAGCAGGATCCTCCTGATGTTTGTTCAGCCCTTTCAGGCCAGCGTTGGGGTGGGGGGGTCCCGAAATGCCTGGGAGAGATCTCCCCTCCTCAGCCTCGAACAACCTGTCCGTCGTCCTTCTTTCTGCCAGGATGAGAAGGAGCAGCTCATTCAGTCCAAGAGCTCCGTCGCCAGCCTGGTGGGACGATCCAAAACCGTCGTCCAGCTCCGGCCCAGGAACCCGGAGCACGTTGTGAAGAGCACGATCCCCATCAAGGCTGTCTGTGACTACCGGCAGATCGAGGTGAGGGCTCGGAGGGTGTCAGCAGAACTCGCAAAGGGAAGGCAGGGACGAGGCAGGGGAGTGACACCAGCGACGGTTTAGAATGAGCTCCACAGTGTCTTGTCAATGGGAAGCAGGAACAGAGTGGGAAGACAGAAGGAGGGAAATAGCACGGCTGTTTCTCTTGGAGCGGATTTCCATGTCTCAGATTTATTCTGGGCAGGAGCTGAAGTCCTTTCCCCCCAAGGAGGATGGGCTTCATCGGCCTCAGCCAAACAAGCACGTGGGTGGCAGCCAGCTGCATTTAACTTGCTTGTCCCTTCCTCTCCAGGCACGAGCGTCCTGCACTGCTTGGCACTATTCCAGGCTTTTGCTTGATTAAAATATATCAATCTGTGTATTTCTGGGAGCTGGCTCACCCCCAGGAGGGAGGGTAGCAGTGGGGGCAGGCGTGTGTTGCTCTGCTGCTGGTTTCTGATGGGCTGGTGGTGTCGGTGCTGCTGCAGATCACGATCTGCAGGAACGACGAGTGTGTCCTGGAGGACAATTCCCAGAGGACCAAGTGGAAGGTGATCAGCCCCACAGGGAACGAGGCCATGGTGCCTTCTGTCTGCTTCCTGATCCCCCCACCCAACAAAGAGGCCATCGAGATGGCCAACAGGTACTTTGGTGGGCTCCACCACGGCGGAGTCACGGAGATGGGATGGTGGCATGGGAGGGGACAGATGTGGGGTGGGAATGGGAAAGAAGCTGGGGTGGAGGAACAGGAGTGGGTGGCACAGCTGATTTATGGCAAGGAATAGAATCCCTCGTTGTTCTGGAGCTGTAAATTCCCCAGCACTGCTATAGCGGCTTGCAAAAGAGAAAATGACAATTCAGGAGGAGGGATCCCCCCAGGGATCTCTGGCACTGACCAGCAGGAGCATCACTCCCGGTGTGCTGCCAGACTGGGATCGTTGCACTGACAGGGTGGCAGTGAGGGCTGGAGGATTAATGGGGTCAGGGAAGATCCAGGGCTCATGATCTACTCCTTCCCCTTGCAGGATAGAACAGTTGTACCAGAAAGTGATGGCTCTCTGGCACCAGCTGCACATGAACACAAAGAGCCTCATCTCCTGGAACTACCTGCGGAAGGACATAGCCCTGGTGCAAAGCTTCAGTGTGGAAAAGGTAAGGAGAAACTTCTGTGCTCAGCTCTGGGGTTGTGTTGCTCCTGTCCGGGCTCCTTCGTGTGGCAGAGGAGAGGGGGAAGACCAGAGTGCAAGACTGGAGAAATCAAGGGTTTTTACACCTTGAGCAGTGGGAAATCCTGAGCTTGGGGGTGCTGTCCGGAAGGATTGCAGTTTTTCCTGACAAGAAGAGCATCAGGAGTTTGCTGCTGAGCTGAATAAAAGATAAGGAATTGTGGATTGAGCGTTTCACTGGGCAGTGAGCGCAGCTGTGGGGAGGCACGAGGCTGATGTCGAGGGTTTGCCTTTTCTCCTCTGGAAATACTCACTTGGCAAATGAAGGTGGTTCAGGTGGGGAGGGTGGCTGCAGGTGATGTGTGCAGGAAGTTGTTCCTGACATTTGGATGTGCTGCTTTTCCACTCACAGCTCAGATCCTTGGCTCAAGGGGAGTGCCAGCAAGCCCTGAAGAGCCTCCAGGCACACTACGAGGATTTCCTGCAGGACAGCCGGGACTCAGAGCTCTTCTCGGTGTCGGACCGGCTGCGCCTGGAGGAGGAAGTGGAGTCTTCCAAGGAACACATCCGGCAGCTGCTGGAGTCCATGGAGAACGGTGAGCTTCAAAGGGCTGATGGTTTAACCAGGAGCTGTGGGAACTCATGAACAAAGGATTTATGGGATGCCTCCGTGTTCTTCTTTTCCCGAGCTAGATGGTTGATGGCGTGAGCAGCCGCTCTCCTTATTTCCCCATCCATCCATCCAAGTGTTCATCCCTTGTCCAGCAATATTCCTGCAGAGAAGTCTTGGCTTTGCAGCTTCAGCTTAACTGCTGAGTTCTCTTACCCTAATGTTGTTGGTGATGGATGATCATTAGGATGCATTCCGAGCAAGGGCTTCTTCCTGAGTTTAGTCTTTGGGGAAGCATACATGGTGGTGGCACTTGTGACACCGTGAGTCCCATTAGGACTGAGGATTCCAGCTTTGTCACATGAGTTTCCCTGTGGCTGGACTCATTCTCAGACATATTTGAATGAGATGATTTAATTAACTAGTTTTCCATCTGAGCAGAGATCCCGGTGTCAGTGGAATGCTGTGCTCAGCTCCGAGGCTTCCGGCAGGCCCTGTTTGGGACAGATACAGGCCGGGGGTGTTTGAGCTGCTGTTTTGTTTGTCTCTGACTTGCAGAAGACAAGGATGAGACCGTTGCCAGGACGTACCTCTCAGAGCTCAAGAACATCCGCCTCCGCCTGGAGGAGTGTGAGCAGAGGCTTGTGAGCCGAATCCAGTCCCCGAGCAGCGCCCGAGCAGATGGCGACACTATCCAGGAAAACACCATCCGCATTGCAGAGCAGGAGGTGAGGCCTGCAACTGGGAGATGGGCAGGGGAGGGAGGTGGTGGACACTGGTCCAAAAATAGCTGTAGCTTCTCTGGAGTGAACGTGTGGGTGATGGGTGCATGAACGTGCGGGGTTTGAGGGGGATCTTGCTGCACAGAAGGCGGCAGGAAACCTCATCAGGTGGGCTGCCTGCTTTATTTCCTACCACCTCCTTTGCCAAGGGCAATCCTGCTTTTCCTCTGCCTGTTTGGGCTCTCCTTTCACGTCCCTCCCTCCCTCCCTCAGCGCATGCAGGAGGATCTGCAGCGGCTGCAGTCAGACCTGCGGTTTGTGTCCGAGAGATGCTACAGCTTCCTCGACAGGGCGCCCGCGGGGCCCAGCACCCCCCACCTGCGTGCAGAGCTGGACTTGGTGGTGAACAAGATGGACCAGACACATGGGCTGTCTTCCATCTACCTGGAAAAGTGAGTCAGGATGTTCTTCTGTTCCCAGTACCTTTCTGAACCTGCCCAATTCACTAAAGACCCTTCTTCTGTCCCTCCAACACACCTTGCGCTGGACCGTGACCAGGCTCCATCCCTCCGTGGCAGACAGTGCCAAACAGCCTCACGGTCAAGATCTCTGCCAAATTTTGGACGTCATTGTGCTGCCTCTGTTTGATTTGCCAGGTTGAAGACGGTTGACATTATTATCCGGAACACGCAAGGAGCAGAATCCCTGGTGAAAGGGTACGAGGTGAAACTGAGCCAGGAGGAGGCAGTTCCTGCTGACCTGGCAGCCATTCAGTCTCACAGGACAGCGTTACAGGTTGGTGCTCTTGGTTTGTCAAACAGGGTCCTTCCCTTTCTCTGCTGAATTTAGGCTCGATGTAGCTGGGAGGATTTTGTGCTGCTTATGTGATCCCTTATTGTTTTGTAAAGGTAAAGAAACTGCTGTGGCTTTCTCGTAGGGCACATGGTCCCCTTCATTTTACACTTCCTATAACCTCCCAGTTCTTTGCACGTTAAGGAGAGTGGGAAAATAAACCCATTAACCCCTTCTCAGGCTTCTCAGCCCCAGGCAGGAGGACATCTCTGACCCAAAGTCCCTTCTGCTTTCGCTGGTGAACCGGGGCTGTCTCTTGCTGGTTTTGCAGCAATGGCTCGGGGAAGTGAAGGACAAGGGCTCCGTCTTCTCCACGCTGGAGGAGGAGATGGCGAAGGCGAAGGCGGTGGGAGAGCAGCTGTACCGGCTGAGGCAGGAGCGCAACATCGACCTGGAGCGCTACCAGGAGAAGGGGAGCCAGCTGTGGGATCGCTGGCAGCGAGTCTGCGCCCAGGTTGAGACCCGGTGAGGAACCTCCTGCCTCCTCCCTCGGATTTACTTTCATGCTTCAGCTGAGAGCTGGGGCCTGGCTTGTTGGCGGTGATGTTTTTCCAGATGGGGTTCTCACTGGTGGCTGGGATATCCCTGGCATTTCATCTTCCTCTTACTTATCATGGTTCTCCTCTCAGCCACACGGAGCTGGAGAGCATCCAGGAGGTGCTGAGTGATTACCGGCAGTGCCACAGTGCCCTGATCCATTGGATCGAGGAGATCACAGTCCAGCAGGAGCTGATGAAGCCCGGGCAGGCGGAGGACAGCCGGGTGCTGTCGGAGCAACTCAGCCAGCAAACGGTGAGGAAGGACCTCGTGATGTCTCCGCATGGCTGCTGCCCTGACAGTGTCACTTCTTTTTATCTGTGAGCTTGAAAATATGAAACACAGCAGGGAAGAGGCTGCAGGCGTGAGCTGGGTGTCTGGGAAGTGGAGAAGCTCAGCTTGAGGTGAAGATGAGGTCTTGCATGAAGAAATTGAAGAACACGAAGACTTTACCCAAAAGGGGAGGGATGGGAACCAGAATTCAGCTCACCCTGCCGTGGCAGCTGTCATAGAATCATAGAATGGTTTGGGAAGGGATCTTAAAGACTATCTAGTTCCAACCACCTTCCATGGGCAGGGACACCTTCCACTAGACCAGGTTGCTCCAACCTGGCCTTGAACACTTCCAGGGATAGGGCAGCCACAGCTTATCCGGGCAATGACTCAGACAACTTGTCCTGACAACCCTTTTTTGTTTTGAATTTTATTGAAGGCTTTGGCTGCAGAAATTGAGAAGAATCAAGCCAAGCTGGACCAGTGTCAGAAGTTCTCCCAGCAATACTCGGCCGCCGTCAAGGTACAGTTCCCCTCCTGCACCCGGGTAGGACTGGCTGGGCAGAAAGGGCCGTGGCACAGTTTGTGTCTCTCGTGCTCCATGGTCTCCCCGCCCCTGGCTGTGTTTTCAGGACTATGAGCTGCAGCTGATGACGTACAGGGCCTTCGTGGAGTCGCAGCAGAAGTCTCCCATGAAGCGCCGGCGCATGCTCTCGTCCTCGGATGCCATCACACAGGAGGTAGGAGCACAGCCACCCACCCAACCTCAGCAGGGAGAAACTGTGTCTGTGGGGGGGGTCCTTCGACGCCGAGCAAACCTACGAGCAGTCCCTGTGAAATGAGCTCCTTCTGCTGAACTCTCTTGTGTAAACAAAGTTTCCACCCTCGCTGTTTTTTCCAATAGCCACAGGGGATGGCTTAGTGCTCTAAGCACCAGGTATGACATACGTAGACTCCTGGGAACCCCTGGGAACCCCTGGGTCAAATCCAGCGGGGTCGGCTCAGCCCTTCAGCCTTGTGAGGTAAATAACCAGAGCACCATGCAGCGTTACTGTGTGTGGATCTTGGGGATGAGACCTTTAGGGCCCCGAGGTCCTGTCTGCTCTGTGTGGATATTAAAGATCCCGGTAGCCCTCTGTCAGAGTTGAGCATCCGCCCCAGTGTCCGTGACCGGAGTCTCCCCTCGCTCCAGTGTCGTGCAGCATGGCATGTGTGGCCACAACCCTCCCCATCAGACTTGCTGCATTCCATTGATGCCATTCTGGGTCTGCCAGGTGCCTGGGGGGGTTCCCAAGCCAGAGGTGCCGCATCCATGTCGAGTAACCGTCCATCATTCCGGATCCGCCGGCGGGACTGATGCACCCCCCGTTTTCCCCTCTCTCCCTTGTCAGTTCATGGATTTGCGGACTCGCTACACGGCCCTGGTGACACTGACCACGCAGCACGTGAAGTACATCAGCGACGCGCTGCGGCGGCTGGAGGAGGAGGAGGTGAGGGTGTGGAGCGGAGCTGAGCTCTGTCCTGAGGGTGCAGGATCGTTCCCTCCAGCCCTAAGGACGCTGCTCCCTGTTGAGGTTACGCCTCTCCCTCTTTGGGAGATCCCCTTTGACGTGGTTGTCTTCCTCCCTCCTCGTTTTGCAGAAAGTGGTGGAGGAGGAAAAGCAGGAGCATGTGGACAAGGTGAAGGAACTCCTGGGCTGGGCCCTGGGATTGAAGCAGAGTGTGCAAGGCAGGACGGCTGCTGCTGGGAGCAGAGAGCTGGGTGACATAGAGAAATCCATCTCAGAGCAGCAGGTAAAGCACAAGTCACCCTCAAATGCTGAGGTTTAACTTCTGCTCTTTTTCCACAGCTGGATTAAGCTTCTTTCCCTCTACTTTTTTTCCAGGCCCTGAACGAGGAGCTGACTGCAAAGAAGGAGCAGGTCTCTGAGGCCATCAAAACTTCCCAAATCTTCCTGGCAAAACACAGCCACAAGTGAGTGTGACCTAAGGAGGGGACAGGCACAGAGAGCACAGGCGTGGGAGATGAGATTCCTTAGAGCTGGCACTGGTGGGCTGGTGCTCCTGGGGTCCAGTGACTGACTGCAGTTGAAAACAATGATGAGCTGCATGTGACAGTTGTCTTCTTTCTTATCTGCAATGAAAATTATGAAATGTGCAACCCATTTATGCTGTGGAGCAATATTAATCCTCTTTAGTAGTGATCCAGCCCCGTATATTTTGGGATTTGATCACTACAGTGCAGGTCAACCTGTGCTCAGTTATCCTTACAGGTTTTAGCTGGGCTGGGACAGGGTAGGACTGTGGGAAGAGGGGACTCATGGTGGATTTGGCCTTTTCCTTCACCAGAAGAACGTGGTAATTCTTTGGAGGTGGTTTGTGCAGTATCCTGAGAGGTTCCCCTTCTCCTTTCAGGCTTTCCCAACCGGAAAAGGAACAGATTTCTGCTCAGATTGGTGCCCTGAAGGAGACCTACCAGGAGCTCTGCAGCAATTCCTCGGAGCAGCTCCAGCAGCTGCAGAGCCAGCTGGCTCAGGAGACAGAGCACAAGGTACTGCTCCCATTTTGGTGCTGTGGCTGCACAGACACGGTTCACTCCTCAGGGGGTGCAAAAGGTTTCACTTTATGTGTCTCATGGCCACTGGCCCCTCACGGCCCATCACCTCTCTTACTTGCACGTGGTTGCTCTCCCTTCTCTTCCATCCATGGTCACCCAAAGCATCCAGGCTGGTGGTCCCTGGAGGCCAAGCAGGAGCTGTTTTCCTGCTGCCTTCCAGGTCAGTGGGAGAGTTGTCCCTTGGTTTTCATCAGAGCGCTGCCCTCTGTGCGAGGGGTGGCTCGTTCATGCTTGGTGAGCAGGGATGTAGGTGGAATTCTGTCCTGGTAATGGTCCCCTTGGAAAATCTGTAAGGAAAATCCTAGAGGAATGTCCTCTCAGGGCTTTAACCTCAGAGGGCTCCATCTCACAGGCTGCCTGCAAGCAGGGGATGCAGAAAGGTGGGATTCCTGTGTCCTCATGGATCTCGGCCTCTGGCAAAGGGTTTGTCTCAGGGGTGGCTGAACTAAGTTGCTCTTCCCAGTGGAAGGCCACTGCATTGTCCAGCCCCTCAGCTGAGCTGGGGGACCTTCCCAACCCATTCCCTGTCCACACCCACCAGCGCTCCCGTCAGTCCCCGTCCTTGTTCCGCTGGGTAGGGAGGGCTGGAAGCGCATCCCTATTGCCTCTGTTACGAGCTGTCATTCACAGATATCCGTGTGCGTGCTCTCTCAGTGTATATACATGTGTCGATGGATATATTTGTGTGTTTGCTTGCTGGCTCCCTGTACCCTGAAGCAACGGCCCGCTCAGATCTGGCCGTGTGACGCAGGTTTTGGCCGCCGGGTCCGTGAGTGAAGCCCTGTTCGAGCCTCCCATGGGGAGAGGGCGTCAGGGCTGCCTGTTTGAGATCTGCCTGTCCAGCTTTCACCTAAATATAGAGTGCTTTGCTCCAAACTGGACTTTACAGCATCATTCCAGGTGTCTCAGTGCTTTTATTGCAAGCCCTTTAGCCCTGGTGCTGGCAGCAGAAGGGTGAGCGAGTCGGCTCGTTAGTAGCTGCTAAGCCATCACGGATTTGGTGCAGCCTGCCCGTGGAAAGGATGCTTTTTCCTTTCCCTTTTTTCCTCCCTTTTGGGCAGGAAAGTTATTTTAGAGCAAAAGCCTCCTCCAGGGCTTGTCGGGCTGTTTTGGTACAGCATGAGGCTGCTTTGGGGCTGGAACAGTTTTCACTCACGCTCTCGATAAAGCCCAGGAAAGGAAACAAGAGATGGCAGTGGGGCTTCACCTTAGTTCCCCGTCTAGAAAACGATCCCTGCGGCTCTCGTGCGGAGCCGTTGCTTCACTGTAGAGGGAGCATGAAGAACTCTTTAACATTTGCTTGCTGGAAACATCCAACTGTCAGAAAGAAGTTATGAAAGGCCAAAAATGCCGAGCAGAACGCGCTAAATTGAGCATGATGTGTCCCTGTACAGTTTGTGTTTCATGTCAACTGTTTTTTGAGATTAACTGACATCCTTGCTTACAAGTTTAACTAACCCTCCGGGATTTAAACAAACAAAACACACAAAGGGAAAGAGGAAGACCTGTGTGTGGGGTTCTTTTTGCAAACAAAACAGTCGCATGCTGGACGCTAACACCAAGCTTTACACTGTGTGTGATACGGCTGAACTGCTCCATAAGGCTCTGTCTTTAACTGCTCAAGGTACACCCTGCAACTCGGTAAGTAAAAGCCTTTTACTCCCCTCCCTCCCATCCATCTCTTTTTTTATCTTTCTCTTCTTTTCCCTCCTTCCCTCTTCTCTGTCTTTCCACGGCTTGTTCATCTCTGAATACGCATGTCAGGGTCTGGCGATGGTGATGGAGAGCTTAGGTTGTCCCAGAAGGTTCCCCTTCTCCCCACAGCAGGGTGTTGGGATGAAAAGGAATTAATTTCATAATCCTGATTCCCTCCTCACTATCCCCAAAAAAAAATCTTTCAGTGCTTGGGCCAACTTTATGCCCAACCAATGGGACCAGGAGAAACCCAAACATCCGAAGAGCATTTGGAGGAAGATACTCTTCATCATCTAAATTATTACCCTCCCCTGTGGGGACAGCAGCAAGAAAAGGCCCTCCAAAACACCACAGCAGATGGTGTGTTCCCAATCTGTCACTGTTTCCCTGCTGGGACCTTCAGCTTTTTCCGTTTTTCCTCTGGCCCTGTCTGAGGAGCAGCTTCAAGGTGCTGGTGTGGGCAGAGCAGGTGCTGTGGTTGTGCTCAGGGAGCTGCCCTGCCACGTGGCTGGGAGCTGCTCCATGGTCTGTGGTGCTCCCTGGCCATCCTGGCACTTGAGATTTGCTTGGGAAGTGCAGGATTGAGAGCATGGCAGGAGTCAGCGTGTAGGCTGTGCTGGGAGAGGTTCTTGCTTACCCCAAAGTGGACAACTTTGGGGGGTTTTCTTCCCTATGAGTGAACAGTGGTATTTGTGTTGTCTTTACTTTTTAAAAACTGGAGTTGTTGAAGGGCTTTGTTGTGCCTGTTGGTCTCCTTCCCTTTTTTTTCCATGGAGCATTGGGAGCACTTGTTGGTTTTGGCGCTTGCCGCTTCGCTGTGCTACTGGTGGTGGATATTGGGAGCATCTTGGTGCTGCCCTGGTGACGGACTAGATGAGCATTAAAACTTGCCGGCCATGTGCAAGCTGGCAAATGCACCATTTTTTTGTGCTGTGATGGCTTTGGAGTTGCATTTCAAACACTTTGGGACTCACTTTCTAGCCTGTTTAGGGATTTTAAGCTTTTTTTTTTTTTTTTTTTTTTTTTGGAAACTGAGGCCTCCCTAGAACTCATGCAATGAGTTCTGGAAATGCTCGATTTTTGATTTAATTCCTTTCCTTCTCTTTCTGTTCTAGGGCAGCGAAGCAGTGGCAGGAGTGATCGATCTTGGCACAGTAGAAATATTCCCTGTCTTTGGTGCTATGCAGAGAGGTCTCATAGATCAGGACACGGGCCTCGTCCTCTTGGAGGCCCAGGTTATCACATCTGACTTAGTTGTTCCAGAGACCAACGAGAAACTCTCCTTGGAGAAAGGTCTGGCAAGACACATCATCGATGTCAGGACATTCCAGGTGCTGCAGGAATTGAAGGATGCTCTCCACCAGGTGGAAGAAGTTGGACGTGAAGGGAGGCAGCTCCTACCCGTCGTCGCTGCGATGGAAGAGGGGAGGATCAGTGAGAGCATTGGGCTGAAGATTCTTGAAGCTGAGCTCGTCACTGGGGGCTTTAAATTCCATCAGGGCAGGATCAGCATGGAGACAGCGGTGCAGGAAAGTCTCCTTACCCCCCAGCTTTATTCCAGACTTCTGTCTCACCTGGAAGGTGGCAAGGATTTGATTGACCCCAACACTGCTGAGAAAATCAGTCTGGCAGAGCTCATGGACCGGTGCATCGTCCACCAAGAGACTGGGCTGAGGCTGCTCCCAGTGAAGCAGCTGGCAGGGGGGATGGTGAGCTTGAAATCAGGCAGAGAGGTCAGCATCTTCCGGGCAGTCCAGGAAGGGCTGATAGACCAGCAGGTGACAGTCAGGTTGCTGGAAGCCCACCTCTTTGCTGGTGGCATCGTTGACCCCAGGACAGGGCACAGGCTGACTGTGGATGAGGCTGTGAGACATAATCTAATTGACCAGGATTTGGCTTGCACGCTTCTCATCCGGCAGCTTCAGACGGGTGGGATCATCGACACCGTCACGGGAGAGAGGCTGACCATTGATGAAGCTGTGAGGAAGGACTTGGTAGCACCAAGGATTGCACTGGTGGTCCTGGAATCCCTGCGGTCCTTCAAGGGGCTCCTGTGGCCAGAGATGGGGGAGATCATCTCGGCTGCAGATGCTTTGGAGCAAGGAATCCTGTCCACAGAGCTGGTTCACAGGATTCTCAGCACCAGGCAACTCATTAAGGGGGTTTTTATACCAGAAACCACTGAGGTGTTGTCCTGGCAGAGAGCAGTTGAACAGGGTGTCTTGGAGAGAGATGTGGTGAAGAAGCTGAAGTCAACAGTCATACCCGATGTCATGGCCAGCTTGCAGCTCGCTGGCTCTCCAAGCAGGAGCAGGCATGGCCAGAGCTCTCCTGGAAGGAGTCCCACAGGTCACGAAGAGCCCAGTGACCCTCTGCTAAGGGGTGACGATGAAAGGCTGATGTTCCACTTGATGACCCACAGCTACATCAACATCCACGATGGCCAGAAGCTGCTCTTGGTGGATGGAGAGCTGAGCAATCTCACTAAAGCTCTTATCCAAACCCAAGAAAATGGATCCTGTGCACAGAGTTTGGAAGACAGTGGAAGTTACGAGGAGACAGAGGCAAAGGCAGCTCTTGAAAGTGAGCCCTGCAATGGTTTGGCTTTGCAGCACCTTGAGCTTCAGTTTACTCCTTCAGAAGAAGAAAGTGAAAAGATCCAACCACCCAGAACTGCTTTGGAGAATGGGGAGGTGGTGATGGGGCCTGAAAGTCTCCTCATGGAGGATGCAGAAGGTGTTCTGCATGTGGAAGAGCAAGAGCAGATTTATACTGAACAGGTGACCATCAAGAGTGAACCTGATGCTGAATTTGGAAGAGAGCAGGTCGTTTCTACAAGCAAGGACAAACATCAGGTAAAATTATTGATGCCAGAACCTCCCAGTGACCTTGACAGTGGTTTCAGAGAAACAGAGGAAGTGATGATTGAGGAAGAAGAAGAGTCCAAGCCGACTGCAGTAGATGGAGTGGAAGGCACTGAAGATCAGAAGAGGTCCTTGGAAAGTGGGTCAGTGGTTGTGAAAAGTGAGATCTGCATAAGAATGGGTGTTTCAGAAAGTAGAGACAGACCAAAAACAGTGGCAGAGAGGTCTCAGAGTGTGGAAGAACCTGAACTAGAGGCCAAAGATGTAAGAGAGGTTTATTTACTAAAGGAAAAGACAGTTGAAAATGGCGTGCTGGGAGGAGAGGAGGTCGTGCTCCCTGAAACCGGGGAGACAGCGCGAACGGAGGGGCACAGCGAAGACATGGAAAGTGTGTTGGAAGTGG
>JAYRBT010000064.1:4569347-4585224 GCA_036023395.1 Myiotriccus ornatus
GTGAAGCTGATGGAGAGAATGAAGATGTTCACTGGCTTCTTTGACCCTCAAACGTGCGAGTCCTTAACCACTGAGGACGTCATTGAAGAAGGTCTGATGGATGAGAAGCTTCTCCAGAAGGTTCTCGCGTCCGACAAAGCCATAAGCGGCGTTCTTGACCCAGGCAATAACTTCGTCTACTCCATCAAGGACGCCGCTGCCGTTGGCCTTCTGGACAAGGAAACAGCCATGAGGATCTTGGAAGGGCAAGTGGTTACCGGAGGGATTGTGGACTTAAAACGTGGCAAAAAAGTGTCGGTCACTTTGGCTTCAAATCTGGGTCTCATAGAGCCAACAAGTCAGAATGAGCTGGTCAAGCTGGAGAAGGCTTCCAAGGGGAAAGGCACTGATGAGGCAACCAGACAGAAGCTCATTAGTTTACAGGCTGAGACCAGTGGAATTGTGGATCGTAAAACTAAGCAGCCTTTGACTGTTGCAGAGTCTGTTGAAAAAGGGCTCCTGGAAAAGGAAAAAGCTCTTCAGCTCTTGACCAAGCAGGTTGCTGATGGAGGAATCATCCACCACGTGTCTGGAATGAGGCTTTCGGTGGACAGCGCGATGGAACATGGTTTGATTGATCAAGATTTATGTAATGAGCTCAGGAAGGCTGAAGGTGTGTGCCTGCAGGACTATGTCCATCCAGTTACGAAGGAGAAGCTGCCCTTGCCCCAGGCAGTGTCCTTAGGGCTCATTAGTCCAGAATTCCAGAGGAAAGTGCAAGAAATCCAGGCTGGGAGTGGAAGCATTTTTGATCCAGCTTCTGGGCAGAGACTTGCACTGTGTCAAGCAGTGCAGGAGGGCTTGCTGCCCCAGCAGGCGATGGAGAAGGTCCTGTCATCTTCAGAAATGAAAGAAGGAATTGTAGATCCCGAGACCTGCATGATCGTCCCCTACTCGGAGTTCATGAAGAAGTGTAAAATTGACATCGAGTCTGGCCAGAGGTACCTGGAGGTCCATCCCTTCCGTGCCATCAAGGATGAGGTGACGGGGACCAAGCTGACGTGCGCTGAGGCCGTGAGGCTGGGGAAGGTGGACCCTCTGCCCACCCTGCGGCTACTGCAGGCACAGGCAGACACTGGGGGGGTGGTGGAGGGCACTGTCAGCAAGAGGCTGTCCCTGAGAGCTGCCGTGGAGCGAGGGCTGCTGGACGAGGGCATGGCCAAAGTCATCGCCACCAACCAGCTGAGGACCGGGGGAATTGTTGATGCCAGCAGTGGGAAAAGATTGACTGTAAAGGAAGCTGTTGAAAAAGGACTGGTTAGCCTAAAGTTGGCTGCCGGTCTTCAGGATGCACAGATACCTGAAGATAAAGATGGTTCTGAGGTCTGCAAGGTGGAAAACCCCCGACTTTTCCAGGAAAAAAAGGAAGACATCATCCTCTCTACCAGATCTGCCAAGAAGTTTGATGTTGCCGAGCACAAAGCTCAGCCTGAAGCCCCGAGCTATGACACAGCTGGAGGTACAGCCGCTGCCACCAAGACATCCCCCGTAACATGGACAGAAGGGAAGTTAAAACCTCAGGAAACTTCCAAGGACAGTGTTCATCCCCAAGATGAACATCATCGTCATCCCCAAGCAAAGGCTGAGGTGACTCCAGAACACCCCTCAGTCTTAGGTGCAGCATCTTTCCCTGAAGAGGTGGTGACGGTAGGGGCTCTGGAAAAAGGGATCACCAAAAGGAGCTCCCAGGTGAGAGCAACCTGGGGGAAAGAATGGAGGAGAGAAGAAGTGGATGGAGAGACAGGGGAAATAGAGGGATTGGCCTTGGAGAAGGAGCAGTTGGACACAGAGGTGCTTCACAGTGTGGAGGATGAGGAGAGGAGGAGGAGGAGAGACTCTGGAAGTGCAGAGGGAGCTGTGGCAGGTGCAGAAGGTGCAGTGGTGACTTCTGGGCAAGGAGAGGGAGTGACCAGCATGGTCCAGGTGACACCAGCAGCCCTGAGGAAATCTGTTAGTGTGGGTCCAGGGAAGGAAGACATGGGTGCTACAGAGTCTGGAGCAACCCCTGAGGTTGGTGGCCCTGTGGAGCCTGCAGGAGATGACTTTGCAGGGAAAAAAGCTGTTAAACACACTGAAGGACATACTGAAGAAGAAATGCTGAGACTGGGTGCAGGAGGTCCAGTTGATCAGGAAAAAACAAGTGAAACTGAGCTCAAACCTACCCAAAAACACAAAAGCAAGAAAAAGAAAGCAAAGCAGGGCAGTGTTCCAGGAGACAGTGCTCAGCCAGGGAAACCTGCAGAAAAGCAGTCCCCTCCTGTTCTGGTTTCCAAAGAAATTCCAGGGAAAAAGGAGGAGGAGGACTTCATCTCAAGGGTGCCAGAACCACAACATGAAACCACCATCAAGATTACTGCTGGGTTGGCAAGAGACACAGCCAAGCCCAGGGGGAGCAGCAGGGATGGGGAAGGAAAGAAAACAGTTTCTGAGAAGGATACAGAAGACCTCAGAGAGGGTCAGGTGTTCCCTGTGCCTCCAAACGGGGAAACTGGAGAGGTGATGAAAGGTGGAATCAGGAATGGTCACGAGTCCTTGGTAACATTGAGCCTGGAGGAGAGGGTAGCTCGGGAAGACACGAAGGTGGAAACCACACTGGATGTGTCCAGAGCAGCCCCCCTGGCAGAGGAACTGCCTGATGAGTTGATTATCAGAGAAGAACCCAGAGAAGTTCAGGAAACCTCTGCAGTCCTTGAGCCTGGAGAAAAGAAACAGCAAGAACAAGCAGCCAAGCTCACCACAGACCAAGGAGGTGCCGCTGTTCCCCCAAAATCCCAGGGAGAACCCCCCCAGGAGAGGACCAAGCAGCCAGGTCCCAGCTTATTGTTACCTGTGATAGTGGAGGGGGAGCTGCTGGAAACCTCGAGGGAATCCACGAGACCAGCCCAGGTAAATGAATACTTTTTGCTATTTTGGACCTTTTTTTATGAGCTATTTGTGTATGTTTGACGCTAAATCTGTGCAAGGTCCTCGGCACAGAGGGCAGCCAGAGCATGAGGAGTGGATGTTGCAGCATTGGCTGCAGTGGATTTGGCAAAGGACCTGGTGATGTACAACTGAAAACACTCCAGGCTTACTTGTGGCTTCTTTTGCTGGAACATTACTTCTAAATGACTAATGAGCAGGACTCTTTTTTTTTGGCACTTTTGCTGTAACACCAGAGGTCTCTTGCCATTTATAAGCTTATGTTGGAAACAACCAACATGTTTTATTTTTTCTGTAGTAAATCTTGTAGATAAGGCCAGCGAGGGGCAAGTCCATGAGCTGCAATGTTATTAACAGATTTCTCATTGGAAAAAAAAAAAAAAAGAAAGAATGATATATACCCCTTTGTTTTCTTTTCTGCCTGAATTTGAGGGTTTGTTTTCCTGTTTGATTCTGTAGATCAAGTTCAGCAAGAAGATGTGTCTGGAGCACGATGAGAAGCTGATATCTTATCTCTCCATGCTCCGAGATATCGAGATGAGAATCAAACGGGTGCAGCCAGCGGAGCAGAATTTGGCAGCCCTGCATGACCTGCTGCAGCAAGCAGAGGTGAGCAGGGCTGGGCCAGGCTTGGCTGGTGTTAGGCAGGACAGAGTTTGCCCCCCTTCTCCCCAGTCATGCAGAAAGGCAGGAGAGCGCTGGCAGCTGAGCAGGGCTGGAGAGGGGGGTGATGAATCTTTCTGGACGCAGTGTTTGGAGCTGCATCTCCAAAACCTTTGCTCGGTTTTGGCAGCAGGAAGGTGAGGTCACCCAGTCTCAGACATAACGATGCTGTCTTGCCTCAGGCCCTGGGCGCTGAGCTGCAGGAGCTGAGCTTCCCAGTGAATCAGGAGCTGGACGCCGTGAGGCGGATTGTGGCCAACCCCCCTGAAGAAGTCCCTGAGCAATTACTGAAGGCTTTGGAGAAGGATGCCAAGAACCTTCAGAAGTCTCTGAGCTCTGCGAGTGATGTCCTGGAGTCCCGGCTGCAAAACCTTCATGGGGCGGCAGAAAACGAAAAGGTAGAGCTGGCAACTGTCCCTGCTGCCCCCCACCTCCAGCACCCCAAAATTCCTTCTGTAAGTGATACATGTCTGTTTTTAAGGCTAAAATCCTGGCACATCACGAGAATCTTCAGGGCAAACTCCAGGAGCTGCTGAGCTGGGTGTCTGGCACCGCAGAGTCGCTGGATGACAGCGATTATCACCAGGCGACCGATTCGAACAGCTTGAGTCGCTGCCTGCACCACTACAAGGTAACCATGGCAATGCCCCTAATCCTTGAGGCTGGTGAACTTGCTGCCCTTTGCATGGAGGAGAAGCTTTTAATCCTGCTTGCCTCCTGGAGCCTGCCGAGGGTTTGCCCTTATCCTGTGCCACCATACTGTATTTGCTCCGAGGTCACTTGTTTCTGCAGTACACAAAGGATCTGCTTTGGCTGTTTAGGGAACATGCTCCACTGCAGGTGTGTAGTGGGGGCTGAGTGACCAGGAATGATTCCCATCAGGCTGTTGAGGAAAGAGCTGCTTCCTCTGGAAGGACTCTGGAAGCCCCCTCCATCACACCTGCTCTGGTCTCCATCACCTATACAAGGGGTCCAGTCTCCCCTTTGCATTTATCCATCTTCTAGTGATAACTTTAAAGATTATTTTCAAGTTCAGCATCTCCTGCTTGCTGGTAGCACCTTGGCATTCAAGTCAGGGGATCAAAGGCTTTGAGAACTGGTGGTGGCACATGGAGTCACCGTGACCTGGACAGGGCTGGTGGCAGTTCCAGGCCCGGGTCATCTTCAGACCCAAAGGCAGCCCTGCACTTATGCTCCAAGCAACCTCTTGGTGAGGTGCCTCCAGCACCTGGTGCAGAGGAACATTGGAAAATCACTGCAGTGAGATGCTCTCACCTCCATGCTGAGTGTGATTCTTGGGAGCACTTGGTGTTTCTGGAATATATTTCTCGTGGCAAAGCACTTTTTTTGGGTGCTGCCCGTCCGCATGTCCCACCTGAAGACGGGAAGCAGCACAGGCCAGCGCTGGCTGCGGGGTCATTTTGCCTGACAGGTCTTTTCTCTCCCATTCAGGAGCTGAAAGAGCCCCTCACTGCCACCAAATCCCAGCTGGACGCCACCGCCTTCGACATCCAGTTCTTCATCTCGGAGCACGCCCAGGACTTGACGCCCCAGCAGAGCAGGCAGCTGCTGAGGCTGCTCAATGAGCTGCAGAAGGCTTTCCGGGACCTGTCGGAGCGCGTGACGGCGCGGGTGGAGGTGCTGCAGGTCTGTCTCCAGCAAGCGGAGCAGACGGATCAGGTGAAGGTTGTGAGACATCTGCTCTCCCTGGCTGCCCTTTTGCTCGCTGAGGCGCTTTCCCGGCCGCAGGAACGCGCGCCGAGACAGCTCCCTGTTCTGGGATTTGGCGTGCATGCCACTCACAGTTTGTGACTTCTCGTTGCACGTCGTGAGCTTCCTCTGAAAGTCTTCCTTCCTCCCACCGCGTAGCTCCCAAGGGGGAAAGTCGCTTTGCTCCCAAAATTCCTGGAGCCCTTGTGGGGTCTGGGTAGCACGGCCCGGCAGCCTTCGTGGAGCTGCTCTGAACTGGATGGAATAACCCCACCAGAAATCCCTGTGCAGAGGGGCCACCACAGATACCCAGCAGTGTTAATGTCTTATTTCCACTGCACACGTCAGGCACTGCTGTCCCAGGGAAAGAGCTGACGATGTATCAAGGACAAAAGCAAGTCCTCAGGTCTCTGCTGCATTGCTGCGGCACCCGTCGCTGCATGGATCCTCTTATCCAAGACAGGATTAATGTGTTTTTTATTAACAATTGCTCTCTGTAACTCTTGCCTGTCCTCTCTGGAGTGTGTGTGTGTATATTAACCAGTTTGCTTTGCCTTTTCAGATTGAGTGTGCGCCCATCCTAACCCAGGAAGAACTCGCTTTGCAGCTGAAGAGCTCTTAAGAAGGCTCTTTCAATTTGCTTCTGTTGTTTTTATCTTGTGACTGGGAGAAACAAGCACAGTGTTTTGCACAAGTTTGTACATCACCTTGCTGAAATGCTCAGTGAAAAACTCAGAAACCTTTTATCTCCCCTGGGAAAGGGGAACAGGGGTGTTGCAGGGACTCTCAGGTCACATCATGCTCAATTGCTCAAACAGGCGCTTCTGTGTTGTGCTCTGGCAGCAAAAGGAGGAGCTGGATCAGCTACAGAAATGCTTTCCTTCTCCAGTGCTCCTTCTCCAACCCCAGGATCATTAAAAAACAGCCTATTTGGGTTGTCTGGGGCTCCACAGTGGTGCTGCCTAACTCAGGTGGTTGTTACCTCTCATTTGATGAGTTTCTGCTGCTGTTTTAATGTCTGTAATGTGGAATGGAAAAGGCACAGAAACTTGTGGTTGAGTTTTCCTGGGAGAGGAGTGCAGCTCCACACTGGAGCTCAACGGGCTCCTCAGAGAGAAACCTGCTGGAGTGGTGGCAAATGTGCCACCAGCTCGGCAGGGACAGGGCACCTCCGGCGGGAGAGGGAGAAGGAGCACCTGGAGAGCCACCAAAGGCGTTTTCTGTGCTGCATCCTCATCTTCAGGAGCTGCTCCAGCTGTAACCCCTCACCTTGCCTTTCAGCAGTGTGAGTGGAGGTGCAGCACTGGCACTGACTGTCCCCTGTCCCCTTTGCTCTGCCCGCAGACGCTGCAGGAGCAGCAGGCAGCCCGGGCACAGAGCCTGGCCGAGCTGAGCCGCTGGCTGGGCCAGGCAGAGGACACGCTGACAGAGCAGCAGAGAGCAGAAGGGGACCTGTCTGCCCTGCAGCAAAGGCAGAGTGATGTTAAGGTCAGTGCTGTAATTTAAAAAGGGGGGGGGGACAGGAGGTAGAGGGGCTCGGCGCTGCCTCGGGAGCGCTCGGAGCCCGACGGCATCGTCTGCCCAGGAGCTGCAGAGGAACATCCACACCCGAGCCGCCTCCTTCGCCAGCGTCCTGAAAAGCACAGAGGAGTTTTTGGAAGAGAACAAGGCCAAGATGGAGCCCGGGGAGCTGGCAGCACTGCAGGAGAACCTCCGGCGTGCCAAGGAGCAGTACCGGTCCCTGCAGGAGAGGACAGAGGTGGCCCAGAAGGAGCTGGAGAGTGCTGTGAGTGCTGCAGTGCAGCAGGAGACTGAGAAGGTAATGTGCAAAGAGCTGTAGCCTCTCGGCTCTGCTTGAGGTGGACAGTGAGGTCCAGTTGGAGTTGTTCAGGGTCCTGGCAGTTATCTGGGTGATGCAGCTTAAACCAATTTGTGGTTCCTTTCTGGGTGTCCCCCAGACATTTCTGTCATGAAATGCCTTGAGAGTTGCAGCCATGGATGAGCTGCTTGTGGAGGAAATGGGGAAGAGAAAGGCCCCTTGCTCTGCCTTTAGGGTGACCTTCAGTGGGAGTGAGAATGTCAGTCACCTCCCTGTGCTGGTGGTGCAGGTGATGCTCCCACCTGGGTGTGTGGAGTCATAGCCCTCCAGGGAGGGGGACCCTGGGTTGTGTTAGGGTGAGAAGTGCAGTGGAGCAGAGAGGTTGGGTTTATTCACAGCTTCTTTGCACCTTCTAGAGAGCCACAAAAGGGTTTGGAGATCTGTGAGTGTGCCTGAGAGGCACTTTGCTGAGGCTGGAAAGCTCCTTGGGTTTTTTCTTGACTTTTCCCCTTCAGCAGTTTGCTGAACTTGCAAAAACCGGTTCATTTTATCTGGGGCTTTTGTGCTTTCAGGTGAAAGCTGCCAAAGAGCTGGAGGAGAACAGCAATAAGATCGATTCCCTTTTGAACTGGGTGGCATCGCTGGAGCAGAGGGGAGGGCTCCTGGAGTACAGACCTCACCCTGCCAAGCAAGAGACAGGGGCAGGAGCAGGGACAGGCTTTCAGGATGTCCCCGACAGCCACGTGCTTGGAGCAGACAGCACTGCCGGGAGCCTGGACGAGCAGTACGAGAGGCTGAAGGTCAGAACTGACACCTCGTCCCTCTCAAAGCTTTCTGCCCCAAACACTGACCCTGCCTCCACTGCTGGTGCAGCTGGGAATAGGATGGGGTGTTGGGTGCATCTGGCCTCTGGAACATGTGATTTTCCATACGGGAGGCTTGGAAAGTCCCTGCCTGACTTCCTGGTGGAGATGCAGTCTGTGTGGTGGGTGGGTGCCAGGCAGGGTGTAATCAGGATAACAAGAGAAAGTGCCCATCATGTTCAGGGAAGGCAGAGCCCCTGTACCCCCTCCTGAGGGGTTCCCCACCTTGCTGGCACTGTGTCAAAGAATCCCAGACTGGTTCGGGTTGGAAGGGCTCTTGAAGCCCACCTAGTTCCAACCTCCTGCCATGGCCACCTTCCACTAACTCAGGTTGCTCAGGGCCCCATCCAACCTGGCCTTGAACACTTCCAGGGATGGGGCAGCCCCAGCTGTCGGAGGGTGTGGAGGCTCAGTCACACTCGCTGTGGGAAGAGACCCTGTGTCACAAGCATCACCTTTGCTCGCTGGATCTTTCAGGCCCAGCACCAGGAGCTGCTGTCCCAGCAGCAGGACGTCATCCTGGCCACTCAGTCGGCGCAGGCGTTCCTGGACAAGCACGGCCACAGCCTGGCCGGGGAGGAGCGGGAGCGGCTCCAGGGCCAGCTGGCCGAGCTGAAGGACCAGTACTCGGCATCCCTCTCGCAGTCAGAAGCGCGGCTGAAGCAGGTGCAGGTCCTGCGGGACGAGCTGCGCAAGTTCCTGCGGGACCACGGGGAGTTCGAGGCGTGGCTGGCGCAGGCGGAGCGGGACCTGGAGGGGATGTCCAAGGGGGACAGCGACCCCGCGGCCCTGCGGCAGCTGCTCGCCCGCCAGGGCGGCTTCTCCGAGGACGTGATCTCCCACAAGGGCGACCTGCGGTTCGTCACCATGTCGGGGCAGAAGGTTCTGGATGTGGAGGGAGCCGCTGGGGACGCCGAGCCCCAGCTGCTGATGGCCAAGGGCGTGGTCAAGAGCAAGCTGGAGGATGCGACGCAGAGATACACCACGCTGCACTCCAAGGTACAGGGAGGGCTTTGCAGGGCTGATGGCAGAGGGACGTTTCTCTTGAGTGTTTGGCTGGACTTCCAGGACATACGTAGATTGTAGGGCAAGGATTGTCTTTGTAGAATCATAGAATTGACCGGGCTGGAAAAGACCTCTGAGATCATCAAGTCCAGCCCTTGATCCAACCCTGCTGTGATTACCAGACCATGGCACTGATGCCACGTTCAGTCTCACCTTAAAAACCTCCAGGGATGGTGAATCCACCACCTCCCTGGGCAGCCCATTCCGGTGCCTGATCACTCTCTCTGTAAAACATTTTTTCCTAATATTCAACCTAAACCTCCCCTGGCACAGATTAAGACTGTGCCCTCTTGTCTTCTTCAAGGCTTGGGCAAGGCAGCACCTTTTGCCTTGGTGTTGGTCTGCATGCTGCCTCATTGTAACTACTTTAACACTTGGCAAGATTAATTTTTTAATCATTTTTTTCTTTCTTGACAATTTCTGTGCCTTTTCTGTGGGTTGCCCGCATCGTCCCATCCCGTCTCGTTGCTCCTTTGCAGTGCTCCAAGCTCGGTTCCCACCTGAACACCTTGCTGGATCACTACCAGCAGTTCCAGGAGGTGGCAGAGTCTCTCAGGACGTGGCTGCAGGAGAGTGAAGCTGCCGTTGGGAAGCTGCTCTCAGAGACGGTTTCTTCGGATCCGGCTGTCCTGCAGAAGCAGCTGGCCAGCACGAAGGTACAGGATCCTTTGGTGACCTCCTGGGAGGTGTTTGAGCCTGAATGGGAATTTGGCTGCACTGAACAGGCAACAGCAGGAAAGAGACTTCCCCACTGGCTTTTTTTTGTTGTTGGAGTGCAAGCAGGTCCTCGGTGCTCAGCCAGGACCGGGGGCTGCAGTCACAGACGCCCCAGCAGGACATAGAGGGGGACATTCCTCCCCTGTGAGGGTGACTGGGTGCTGGCACAGCCCAAACCCTCTGATCCAGCTCTGCCTGCAGCATGGGATTGGACTTTCCAAGCTACCTTATTATTTTCCTTAGTGATTTAGTGATTAGGTGAAGAGGGTCCCTCAAAGGGGTTAAATGGAGCCCTGAGCTCCCTGTGAGTGGGGGTCTCCTGCCTGTGACCCATCACTGATTTTGGCTTCTTTCTTGTCGAAGCAGCAGCTGCAGGGAGACCTGGCTGAGCACCAGGTGCCAGTGGAGAAGCTCCAGAAAGCAGCTCGGTCCCTGCTGGAGATAGAAGGAGAGCCAGCCCCTGACCACAGGCATATTCAGGAAACAACAGGTACGGAGCAAAGCAGCTGCCATTGTTAGCAGGGCTGGTTGGAGAGAGTGAAAGCAAACCATGGAGGGAGCAGAGATGAAGTTTCCTACTTTTGGGAGAGGTAAACACACAGCAGTGCATCCTGTTGTTTGCACTTGGAAAGGGCTGTGACATGTGTTAGGTCTCCTGTCTCACTGCTGCGTTTGGGGGCAGGGTTTTGTTGTCAGGGAAAGTTTTGGAGGAGCCAAGGGTGGCCCCTGCTGCTCTCTGAGCACTTTGAGCTCTTTGTCAGTGATTCTCCTTTGTGGTGAACTCTGCAGATGCCATCGTGAGCCGGTTCCAGAGCCTCTCCCAGCAGATGTCCAAGCGCTCAGACCTGCTGCAGAAATCCATCGCTCAGTCCCAGAGCGTCCAGGAGAGCCTGGAGAGCCTCGTGCAGTCAATGGCTGAGATTGAGAAGAACCTGGAGAGAGACCAGCCAGCTGAGCTCTCCTCCACCTCCATCCAGGACTCGCTTGCCACGAGCGTGGTAAGGCTGGGCCCAACTCCCTCACCTCAAACACACCCATGCAGGACCTGCACCATGCAGGAGGTTGCTGGGGTTCAGCTACAGTGTTTTGAAACCTTCAAAGAAATCCTAAAAGGGGATATGGGCAGAACCTTTGCTTAATATCACAGAATCACAAAATTATTTGGGTTGGAGGGGACCTGAAAGGCCACCTTGTTCCAGCCCCCTGCCATGAACAGGGACACCTTCCACAGGACCAGGTTGCTCCCATCCAACCTGGTGTTGAACACTGTCAGGGATGGGGCATTCACAGGTTCTCTGGGCACCCTGTGCCAGGTCACAGACTTTTTTCTTTGCTAAGAAGTAGGGATTGGATTTCAGGCACCAAGAGAATGCAGAGCAGGTTGGGGTGATCAGAAAGGGAAGGAAAAGTGGGGTAGAAAACTATTCTTTCCCTCCCCTGGTTGTCTCAAAGCACATGCTGCTGCTCCCAAGGGCAGCCCAGCCCATTCACGCCAGTTTTGCTCCAGAACCTCCCTAAAATGCCCTCCCTCTCCACATGTGCCCACCACAGAAGCTGAAGCAGGACATCGCCCGGCAGAAGAGCTGCCTGGAGGCCACCCGGGAGATGGTGACGCGGTTCATGGAGGCAGCAGACAGCCCCACGGCCTCTGCCCTGCAGGGCAAGCTGGCCGAGGTCACGGAGCAGTTTGGGAGGCTGTGCCAGCGGCAGCAGGAGCGGGAGGATGCACTGAAGGGCCTGCTCCCCAAAGTGGAGCAGTTCGAGCAGCTGTCGGAGAAGCTGCAGCAGTTCACTGAGAGCAGGACGCGGATGTTGGCGTCTGGGAACCAGCCCGACCGCGACATCGCTCACTTCTCCCAGCACATCCAGGTGAGGAGCAGGGGGGGAGAAGGCTCTGCCTGCGTTGGGTTTCTGAGGCAGGACCCAGGCTGGCAGGAGGGAACCTTAAATATCATCTCATTCCAAGCTCCCTGTCATGGACAGGGACATCTTTCACCAGACCAGGTTGCTCAGGGCCTGCTCTTGAACACTTCCAGGGATGCCATGGGTTGTGGTGGCTGCTCATGGCTGTGCAGGATTCCTCCCTCTGGCTTCTTACAAGTGCTCTGCTACAGGGGGTGGTTCATCCACAGCCTTAGAAATGCCCTGAGGTGTCATAAAACCAGACGCTTGTGCTGGGGGGGGTGTGATTTGACTTAGTCTAGGGCACCCCATCCCATCCCAGTCACAGTGTGGCCTTACACCAGCACAGGGGAAGGCGAGACTTGCTCCCACAGCTCCTTAAAGTATTTGCTGAGCTGGATTTGGAGGAGCAGGTGGGAGTGGGTCATACCTGGCACTGCTGCAGTCCATGGCACTGGAACCATCCACAGAGGGTCTCTCCTGCTCACCAGAGTGTGGGACTGTCCAGTTCATCCCCTCTGCCTGTGTCTGCTGGTGGGGAACATGATCAGCATCGCCCTCTGCTCTTGGCAGGAGCTGAATTCAGAGATGAGGCAGCACCAGGAGGACCTGGCCACCCTGGAGCACCTGGCTGCGGAGCTGAGCTCCTGCGGCTTCGCCCCTGGTGCCTTCCAGCAGCAGGAGAAGCTGCAAAGCCTGAAGAAAGACTTCCTGCAGCTACAGAAGGTGGCAAAGGAGAGGTGAGTCCCAGGGACCCGGCCACTCCCCGGGGAGGTGAGTTTAGGGGTGGCTTCATGGCCTGAGCAAGACCCTGTGGAGTTCTCCTCTCCAAGGGTTGGCACGAGCGAACTCTTCCTGCCGCCCTCCTCCCACGCCAGGAGCCGGAGGCAGCTCGATCCAACTGACGCTTTAAAAAAAGCCCTGGCTGGGGGCGTTGTGAAAAATTCCTGGTGCTGCAGGAGCCGGTGTTATGCATTTCCCAGCGTGTGGGCTGCCTCAGCTCCACCCCAGAGCATCTTGCAGGCAGAGGATCAGGAGCCTGCCCCAGGAGGGGACAGAGCACAGCAGAGTCCCCTGAAGTTGGGATAAAGCCGAGCTTGAGCTCGGATTGGCTGTGGCAGCTTGAGCAGGGTCAGAGCAACAGCATCCCTGGGGGGTCACACCTCTCTGGATGCATCCCTGGGGAACACAGGGAAGGTGATGGGGGAAAGCAGATGAAACTCACAACAATCCCCAGTAATTCTGCCCTGCAGGCTGCTCGCAGCTGCAGTCAGCAAGGATGAGCCAGAGGGGCCCGTGGCTCCCATCCGGGGGCTGCCTTGTTCCTCCAGGATGGGCTGAATAGATGGAGCTGTGGCCAGGGAGGAGGGGCAGCACAGCCTGGGCTCCCCAGGGATGCAGCTGCCTGGGGGGACACGACATGAATCCGCCCTGTCTTCCCGAAAGCGTTGCTTTTCCCAGGACAAAGAGCCCGGTGCAGAGGCAGAGCAGGTTGGCAGTGGTGGTCCCATGGCTGTTGGCTACCACTGTGTTGCCCAAAAGTGCCACCAGCCACAATCTGGGGGGTCAGCAGCAGTGAGTGGCTGGCACTGCCTGCACCCCATTTTGGCTGGCGTTGCCTGAGCTGTTCCCAGGCAACATCTAATGATAATAATAATTAAAAAAAGGGCTCCTAGAGACACAACTGTGCTACATTCAAGAGGGGGTAATTGCAAGGCAAAGCACGAGCTCTGACTCTCTGAAACCTTTTCACTCTCAGAGAAAAGGATGCGTCGTCCTGCCAGGAGCAACTGGATGAATTTCGGAATCTGGTTGGCGCCGTGAGGAAGTGGCTGAGGGAGAGCGAAGGCAAAATGCCGCCTGCTGAGACCTCCCTGGGCACCCAGGAGCTGCACCAGCGCAGGCAGCAGATCCAGGTGGGCAAAGGGAGCTGGAATCTGACAGGGAAAATTGGCAGCCGGTGTGGAAATGCCGGAATGTGGAATAAATCCCAGGAAGCGGAGTCCTGGGAGGTGGTTTGCTGTCTCAGGAATCCTCACTGTGTTTGAGGAGCAGGGAGCAGCATGAGATTCCTCTCGGGCACTGCCTGGTTTCCCTTCCCTCCCCCTGCCTGCTCTGGGCGAGATTTGGGAGTGGGAGGCCCAGGCACACTCGTCTCTGAGTGTTTCCCCGTGGCAGACGTGGAAGGTGGCCTCCTGTCACCCAAGCCCCCGCTCCCCTCCGGCACAGGGATGCTGTAAATCGGGATGTGCCAAGGGATTGACTCAGAGGCAGAGCAGCTCTGCTGAGTCACCCACATCCCTCGCACCCCACGGCACCCGCCGGGCTCCGGCTGGGCTCAGCCAGGCTGGGCTGTGCAGGGAGGAGGAGGAGGGACGTCCCCGAAACGGTGGGAGGGAGAAGCTTTCCTTCAACAGACCCATTAGTTAAGGAAGAGCTTTTCACTCTTTAATTCCCCTGGCAAAAATAGATGCTTCACACCCACTTTCCTAGCACAGCCTCTTTGCCACGCTCTGGTTCCCTGGGTGCTGTGTCCTGGTGCCACCATGTCACCTCACAGGTGACAGGCGAGGAAGGGAAGGCTCTGGTTGGGCAAGCACGGCCTCCAATCCCGACCTTTGCTTTCGAGCAGGATCTCCTGGAGGAATGGAAGGGGAGGGGGGCCCAGGTGGAGGAGATTGGCCGCAGAGGGACCCTCCTGGAGAACCTGATCGTGGAGATTACGGCCCCCAACACCCCACCCAAGGCAGGTGAGTTGTAGCCCACTCTCCTGAGGACACCTCATTCCTCAGCACTCTGCTGTCTCCACTGCATATTCTGAGCCTGCCTTGAACAAAAAATGGGGCTATTTCTCCCTTTTAACCAAATTCAGGGGGCCCATGGCAGTCTGAGTATCGTGGGGCTGAAAGTGGTTGAGTCGCTGGTGCTTATTGCATTAATGCATCAGCCTAACTTGGCTTAATTAGTTGTAGCCTAATGAGCTTTGAATTACCGTGTGTTTGCAGTGGGGACACATATAACTGCTTGGATGGAGCATGAGAGCTCCATGAGATGGGGCATGAGAGCTGGGGGTCTGGGCTGTCAGCCCTGCAGGGAGCTCGTGGAGGTGGCTCTTTGCTTTCTCCTGGTGATGTGCTTCAGCCTCCTGAGGGCTGGAGTGTTTTAATCAAACTCCAGCATTCGGGTTTCATATCTGGATGACATTTAAGGCTGTGATATTCAGATGTGATTTGCTGGTCTCCTTTTTGGCTTCAAGTCTGTGAAGCAATGAGATTACGTCTGGTTTGTTTGGAAACCAACTCCAAGATGTCTTCCAGCTTGTGAAAACAAGTCCCTGGACTCTCATTGTTGTTGGGAATTTATGGGAATTCACAATCTGGATATGTTTGTTAGGATTAAGTTCATGAGCACTTCTTTGGGAAACCTCCAAGAGAAGTGAGGAGAGGCCTCCTGTGGGTTACTCCCATGGTCACCCACGTGGGGTGGCCAAAGGTGCAGCCCCTTATATCCATGGAAACCTTAAAAAATGTGGTTAGAAAGAGAGAGACTTAGCTGAAAATGTGAATCCCCCTTTGGTTGTGACCATGGCTGTGATATCTGTTGTCCAGGGAAAGGACACTGGTGCATCCTCCATGGAGCGTCTGGGCAAAGAGATCATGTGAATGCCTTCAGGGAAGGTATTCACCAGTCTCACAGGGTGTAATTCACAAAATCATGCTCAGGGTAGCAACTTTGCAGGCACGGAGAGGTGGCCAGTAGTCCCCAGTGGTCCATGCAGGAGCTGCATCCACCCAGTTTTTTCTGGATGATATTGGGACGTTGGGAGAGGTGCCCAGCTCTCAGCATCTTCAGCTCCTCTGCTTCTGGTCCAGCAAGGCAGGAGGAGGTCCAGGAAAGCAAGGGGAGCGGGAGGAGGAGAGATAAAGGGACTCCAAACCGAATTAGTGCTGATTGCCCGACGCCGGGCATGTGGAGACGCCGCGTCTGTGCTTGGTGGCCGGCACGGTCCGTGCCGTGGACCGTGTTCATCGCTTGCTGTCTGCATTCCTAACACACCTGTCTTATCCCCCTTGTCCCTTGTCTCCGTCCCCCCTGCTCAGGTGCCGCGCTGCCCGTGCCGGGAGGGTCGGTGGGCAGCGTGAACGGATACCACACGTGCAAAGGTGAGCTCGCGGTC
>JAYRBT010000064.1:4585324-4601985 GCA_036023395.1 Myiotriccus ornatus
GTGCCGCGCTGCCCGTGCCGGGAGGGTCGGTGGGCAGCGTGAACGGATACCACACGTGCAAAGGTGAGCTCGCGGTCCCCGCTGTGCCGGCATGCGCCCTCCGAGCCGTGTCCCTGCCTGTTCTTGTCCGTGCCATTCCATCTGTGAGAACAGGAAACCTCAATCTGACGCTGTCAGCATCCCGGCGCAACAGGAATGGGCTTGGCAATGGGCTGGGAATTGGTGGTGATGGAGGATGGAGGTCAAGGCTGAAGGACAGAGCGGGGCGGCTTTGGGGAGAGACAGCACCCTGACACCCCGTCAGGTGGTGTTAAGAGCTGATAAATGGCAGATCATTTTAAGGCCTGCAATTAAATTTATTGGTTCTACGGGATTATAATGGCATCCAGCCCTCCAGTTTGAAGAGCAGTTTTAATTATGACCCGTTATCTGCTGTTAGCTCACCGGTTCAGCGAGATAATAGGGGCATAAAAATGGCTTTATATTTCGGTGTCAAATTGTTTAACCTTGTATTAGCAGTGGCATTATGAAAGGGGGGCTCAGCTTGCATCAGGCTCACATCCACAGAGGCATTTGCTTTGTTTGCAAACTGTCAGCGTGTATGTGTGGTGCAGGTGGAAAAGCCCCTCTGGCAGGAGAGGTGAGGATGATGTGACATCGCTCCGCAGGCAGACGGACGGAGCGTGGCCTCTTGCTTCTCATGCTTGGCTGGCTGTGGCTGCCCAGGGCTAGATTAGAGCCTGATAGTCCAGGTTAAGGTGGAGAACACGGGCAGTGGTCCTCATCTCGGGCTGCTTTTTGGAAACAGATCTGACCGAGATCCAGTGCGACGTGTCGGATGTGACCCAGCAGTACCAGGCCCTGGGCACGGCGCTGAGGGAGCGGCAGCAGCAGCTCTCAGCTATGCTGGAGAAGATGCAAGAGGTGCAGGAGGAGGCCAGCTCGATGCTGAAGTGGCTGGAGTCGAAGGAACGGACGCTGTCGGAGCTGGACGCCTCCTCCTCGCCCACCAAGACAGAGACAATGAGAGCCCAGGCTGAGCACAACAAGGTAACTGCTCTTCCTGAGTTAAAAATGAGAATCACAGAATGGTTTGGGCTGGAAAGGACCTTAAAGATCATCTAGTTCCAACCCCCTGCCACGCATCTCCCGGAGGATCTCGGAGATGTGCTTTATTGCAGCAGGATCAGAAGGATTAGTCATAAAGGTCTGCCCTGGGTTTAAGAAGGGCATTCCCAGATCAGAGATCCCAGGCAGGTCCCTGGAGCAGGAGGCCAAAGTTCCCCTTTCCTTTTAGACGTGTTGCTTTCAGGCATTTGGCTCAGGGGAAAAGAGCTTATCTGGAGCCCTTGTTGCTGGGTCACTCCAGCTTCTCCTGGAAAGCAATTCCCAGCCTTTCCCTGCTCTAGGAGCCAAGTTAGCTCACAGTATTGCTGACTAATTTAATTAAAGAGTGAAGAACAGAAATTGTCCAACTGCAGCTTGTAGCTGCTGCTTTGTTCCTCCTCCATGTTTTGATCCTTTTACCCTGTATCTGAGGAGGTTCAAATCCTTATTTTCCAGGCATTTCTGGCTGAATTGGAACAGAATTCTGGGAAGATCCAGAAGGTAAAGGAAGCACTTTCTGGCTTGCTGGAGAAATATCCAGATTCCCCAGAAGCAGCGAACTGGAAGAAGATGCAGGAAGACCTGAGTAAGTGCCTGAAGCACTTAGTGAGGCTTCTGTCTCCAAACATCATGTTAGAAGCAGTTCAGGAGTGCGGGACAATCCCAAAGTCACGGCAGAGCAGAGTCACTTCTAATTAATATTCAGTAAATAGCAAACTTATCTCAGAGCTGTCTGGTGTACAAGGTGTTCCTGAGAGGAGCACTGTCGTGATTAACAAAATCTCTGTGATGGATGTGGATTTTAAAGATGTGCCTCCTTAAATTGCTGCTTAAAAAAAAAAGCAAAGAAAAGCACGTTAGTGACATGGGTTGAATATTGTGATTAAAAGCTTCACTGCTTGATATAAAATTCTAGTCCTTAGTGAGGCTATCCCAGGTAATTAAATGTTGACTAAACAAGGCTGTGTGTTTAAAAAGAAGCCCAGAGATTCTCTTCTTTGAAATAGCAGGAACGTGTTTATGGAGTTCTCCGTCCAGGAGATCTGAATGTGCTGTGTGAGGACTGATACACATGAGAGTATCCTCATTTATCGAGCCAGGGATGTGAGATGGCTCACCCAAGGTCAGACCAGCTCATGGCAGTAGTGACTAGAGCACAGAAATCCTGCTTGCAAGGCTTTTTCTTGGGAGCTTCAAGACCACGTAGCCATTAGAGCTGGGTAACAGCTTGTTAGATAGAGAGTCAATAGAGCCACGCTAGCTTTATTGGAAAACTGAGGAGGTTTCCCATGGGGAAAACCATGGGAAAAGGGGAAAAAAAACCTGCTTGATGGAGGAGTGGGCTGGCCAGGAGCGCGACCATGGCCAACACAGCCGGTGCTTCAGATTGCAGGTGGGAAAGAGCCAGCCAGGCGACGGCCGAGCGGCAGCAGAAGCTGGAGGAGTCGGCAAACCAGCTGGCCACCTTCCAGGCTGCTGAATCCCAGCTGCGCCCTTGGCTCATGGAGAAGGAGCTGATGATGAGCGTGCTGGGACCCCTCTCCATCGACCCCAACATGCTGAACGCACAGAAGCAGCAGGTCCAGGTGAGTCAAGTTCGCATCTCCACGCTGGGTGTCCGTGGAGGCGGAGGGTGTCTCATCCAGATATGAGGTGGCAGATTGCAGTTGGAATTATTTGTCCTGCAAGCACTCTGGAGACCTCATGGCTCCCCTCCCAAGTCCTCCCAGCTGAGCCCAAACTGCTGTGAATAACTTAAAATGGGTGCAGTGCCCAAACTCCCTTCCCCGCACTGGACTGACTCATCAATGAATCACTTGGCCCCTCTTGGAGAGTGAAATTGCTTTAAACAAGACCTGTGCTGATGCTCTGCAGGACTTGCTAATGCTGCCCCTCCTCCTGCCAGCCTGCTCTTTCCATACCTCCTGCTTCCAAATCCTAACATGTCCGTAACAGGCCACATCATGAAGCAAAAAGCCCCAGTTAACATAGTCAGATTGACTTCTCATCTAGCTGGTTTATGTTACATTACACAGCAGTAAGACAAACAAGAGAGAGAGCAAAGTCCTGGAGCTGCAGACCCCTCCCAGCTTTTTCACTTCCAAGGTCACAATAAATCCTGGCCTACCCAGCCCAACGGCTGTCCCACCCCAAGGCTTGTTCCTGCTGATTCCACGGGCTGGATAAAGCCCCTGGAGGTCTGGTTTGTTTTGACTGTGTGTATTCGGAGCTGTCAGTTTTATGCAAACATTTTTATGTTATTTCTGTTCCAGTTTATGCTGAAGGAATTTGAAGCCCGCAGACAACAGCATGAGCAGCTCAACCAGGCAGCCCAGAGCATCTTGACTGGCCCTGGAGATGTTTCTCCATCCGCTAACCAGGTGCGGGATGAGCTCCAGGGGGTTAATCAGAAATGGTCCGAGCTGACGGAACGCCTCAACTCCCGCTCCAGCCAAATCGATCAAGCCATAGTAAAGAGCACCCAGTACCAGGAGCTCCTCCAGGGCCTCTCAGAGAAGGTGAAGGCAGTTGGGCAGCGCCTGAGCAGCCAGTCTGCCATCAGCACACAGCCCGATGCCGTCAAACAGCAGCTGGAGGAAACCAGCGAGATCCGCTCGGACCTGGAGCAGCTGGAGGAGGAGATTGCAGAGGCCCAGACCCTCTGTGATGACCTCTCCGTCCTGATTGGGGAGCAGTACCTCAAAGATGAGTTAAAGAAACGTCTGGAGACGGTGGCACTTCCTCTCAAGGGGCTGGAAGATTTGGCAGGTGAGACACTTAGGAGATATTGGAATGTCGAGCTCCACCCCTGCTCTTTGCCAAAGGGCTCTCCCATCACTAGATTTCTAAAAGTAGTAAGGGAAGCACCATTTATCATTTTGTGGGGTGCTTCGTGGGTGTTTTATCTGGGACCAAGCACGGGAGAGTTCAAACTCCAGACATGCCTGAGCCTGGAGAAGGAACAGAGGTGTTTTAGTTCCACTGATGTGACTCTTCAACAAGCAGTGTGGCACGTGCTTGGGAAAAAAAACAGGTTCCTAAATTCAGAGTGGGGCATGGAGGAGACCCAGTGGCCACTCTCTAATCTGAGAATGCATCTTCTGGTTTCTAAGAGATTGCATTTACAGACTGGTCAGGAGACCCAAAACAACCACATTATCATTGCCTCTTACTACTTAAGAAATTTATGAATCAGTGAGCAAAAAGGCTGGTGATGCAATGGAAAACTCCTTCCTGTTAATCAAAACACAGTTGGTACATTTGAGATGATTTTAAATAATTACACTTTGCTTATTTGATTTCAGCTTAATTGTCGCCTTCTAATCTTATTCCCATTCCAGCCGACCGGATGAACCGACTCCAGACTGCGCTTGCGAGTTCCCAGCAGTTCCAGCATATGTTTGATGAACTCAGGACCTGGCTAGATGACAAACTGTGCCAGCAAGCTCAGAGCCAACCGATTTCTGCTAAACTGGAGAGGCTACAGAGCCAAATTCAGGAACAAGAAGAGTTCCAGAAGAGCCTCAACCAACACAGTGGCTCCTACGAGATGATTGTAGCCGAGGGAGAGTCTTTGCTGCTCTCAGTCCAGCCTGGGGAGGAGAAGACCACTCTGCAAAACCAGTTGGTCGGCCTGAAAACACACTGGGAAGAGCTCAGCAAACAGGCTGCTGATAGACACTCTAAGCTCAAGGACTGTTTGCAGAAAGCTCAGAAGTACCAACGGCACACGGAGGATCTCCTGCCGTGGGTGGAGGACTGCAAGGCGAAGGTGTCAGAGCTGGAGGTAACTCTGGACCCAGTGCAGCTGGAGGCGACTCTTCTGAGGTCAAAGGCCATGCTGAGTGACGTGGAGAAGCGCCGGTCCTTGCTGGAGATGCTGAACAGCTCTGCCGACATCCTGATCGATGCTTCCCAAACGGACGAGGATGACATCCGGGATGAGAAGGCTGGCATCAATCAGAAGATGGATGCCATCACAGAAGAGCTGCAAGCCAAGACTGGCTCCATTGAAGAAATGTCCCAGAGGCTCAAGGAGTTTCAAGAGAGCTTCAAGAACATTGAGAAGAAGCTGGAGGGGGCGAAGCACCAGCTGGAGATCTACGATGCCCTGGGGCCACAAGCCTGCAGCAACAAGAATTTGGAGAAGCTCAGGGCACAGCAGGAGGTGCTGCAGGCCCTGGAGCCACAAGTGGAGTATCTGAAAAACCTCACTCAAGGTCTGGTAGAAGATGCTCCAGATGGATCCGACTGTTCCCAACTCTTAAGCCAAGCTGAGGTGGCTCAGCAGGACTTCAAGGCCGTGAAGCAGAAAGTGAACGACTGCTGTGCGCTCATGGAGAACAAGCTGGAAGGGATCAGCCAGTTCAACAGTCGGGTCAGGGAGATGTTCTCTCAACTGGCGGATCTGGACGATGAGCTGGACAGCATGGGCCCCATCGGGAGAGACTCCGACAGCCTCCAGTCCCAGGCAGAGGACGTCCGCGCCTTCCTGGGCAAACTCCAGAGGCTGAAGTCGGACATCGAAGCTTCCGAAAGCGAGTGCAAGAAGATGCTGGAGGAAGAAGGGAGCCCTGATTTATTAGGACTGAAGCGGGAGCTGGAGACGCTGAACAAACAGTGCAGCAAACTGACAGAGAGGGGCAGGAACCGGCGGGAGCAGGTGGAGACGACGCTGTCCCGCGTCGAGGACTTCTACAGCCGGCTGAAGGAGCTGACCCACATGACCACGGCGGCCGAGGAGAACGAGGCCTTGCAGTGGGTGGTGGGAACGGAGGTGGAAACCATCAACCAGCAGCTGGCAGACTTCAAGGTAAGTCTTGATGCTATAATGGTGGGGTTTTTTTAAGTGGTATTCGGTGTTCTGAAGGTCGGTCTGGTGTTGCGGGGTTTTTTTTTGTGTGGGACCTCTGGGCTCTGAGCCATCACGCCTTCGCTGTTTGTTGCTGTAATTCGAGTGGGTTTGGTGTGCTAAAATATTCCTTGCTCTGGAGAGTGTAAGATCGGCTGGTGGACTTGATAGTCTGCGGTGAAAAGGTGCAGAAAGATTTTGTGATTGGGAGGAAAATCCCTGTTCTCCTGGGGATGTGTAATGTTGATGTGCCAACATCTCGTGGGCTGGTAAAGGTAGTTGACATTTAGGTTTTTTGGGGGAGGGAGAGAGGGATGGTTTTGAGTCCATCTGAGCTGTGAGTTGGCATCATTTGAGAGTCTAGTCCGGATCAGATCGTTCTGCAAGTCTTTCTACCTGGCCTACCCTTCTTGCTTGTTGTTCACTTCACTTTTTACATCCACATTTTACATCCGTTTTGGGGTCCTTGGGTACAAATAAAGCCACAGATAAACTGTGGGACAAGGGATACACACAGGAAATAAAACCAAGGTGAAGTTTTATGTGGAGTGTTCACGTTTCCAGCAAGGAGTTGATGGAGACCATCAAGACCTGCATGAAATGCTGAGAGAGGGAAGAGTTGGAGTGTGTTTGATATATTTTTATACAGTATTATGATGTTGGGCCATGCTGTTACACTACATTAATTATATTAATACAGCTTAGAAATTCTCTTGCTGTGAAACTTCTATTCCTGATGTGCTCAGGAGTTGATGATTGGGCTGATTTACATCTGGCTGCTCGTTTCCTGGTGTTAATGGGGGGTGGGAGGAGAAGGCAGTTTTACAGCCATTTACTTTTCATCTCATGGCTAATTGATCCCATTCCACCACTTGAATATGTCTGTGAAACCTTCACCAGGACAAGGTGTTTCTGGTTTGGGGGTTGCCTATCCAAAAAATAGCCGGAAATGTTATTTATGGGACAAACTCAACCTCATCTGATGGCGTTGCTGTCTTGTGCTGGGCAGTGCTTTGCTTTGAGCTGATATCAGTGGGAAGGATTTAACTTCATCATTAAGCACCACACAGTCACTTGGAACAAATATATCCAAAAAGGAGTTTTTAGGACTTAAAATCGGTGAACCTTTCCTGCAGAGCAAGGGATTATTCCCGGCTGAGCAGCTCCCATTAGGAACGATGACGAAACCCAGATTGCTGGGCTGGCCAGGCTCGCAGGAGCAGCTTAACCCATCACAGGGGTTTGCACATGGTCTGTAGCTCAGTGACCTTGAGGATGACTCTGTAAGACACAGGTGACCTGGGCTGCATGAGCCAAGGGTGCTCTGGGGGCAGGAGGTGTCCTTACCAGGAGTCATCTGTTGACCATCGAGGCCACTCAGTGCGCTTGGGGTCTGTGTTGGTGGGAGAGTGAAAGTTGCAGCAGGGAGGGGAGGGTTTTGCTGTGTAATGGCTGAGAATGAAACGGGGGAGAAGCAGGAGGGGCAGATGGAGCAATTGTGGTTACGCAGCAGCATTCCTCCCATGCACGGTTCATCCAGGGAGCAAGGATTTCTGCATCCATGGAGCAAGGATTTCTGCACAAATCCTGAATGTTGCACAGCAGATCTTAGCAAAGCTTCACCTTCCAGTCCTCTCTAAGGAGGAACTGGAATCTCCCTGATTCTGATCTGCACGTGGAAGGGCATTGGCAGGGACTGTCTGTCCTCTGTACGTGCAGGAGGGAGAGAGGTGGAGAAATTTGGCTTGGGCTCTGTGGGCAGTGGGGAGCGCAGGGGGCTTCTCTTGGCTGTACCAGGCTTTTATTTCTCAGTGAATTGTCTCTCTAAGACAATATCACAACTCTTTTTCCTTTCTTGGCTTGCAAACCAGATGCATGCCCGGAGTGTCCAGGGGGACCAGAGGAGCTCCTCAGCCAGGCAGTGCTCCTGGGGGTGGCAGAGGGGAAAGGATGGGGTGATGGATGGGGTGATGGATGGGGTGACGGGGGCTCTCTGGGAGCGGTCGCGGTCTGTCTGTCCAAGAGGCTCAAATGCAGGCAGATATTCTGCCTTAAGGCATTAATTTTAATGAACATCTGTGTAAATGAGATGCAAATTAGGCATGGCCCCAGGGCTCCAGGCAAGTTGCCAATGGAGTCCTGACAAAGGTGGGCACTTCTGGACTCATTGTGTCCAGATTTTAATAAAGAAGATATATTGAAGGCTCTGATGGAGGCTGGGAACAGATGACTTTTGAAGCAGCTTATATTTGAAGCATCCCGTATACTTTTCCTTTTCCTGCAAACATCCCTTAAACTTGCCCCAAAAGGCCACAACCCCCAACAAACCCTTAACTTTTGGAAAACTGCCATCTGTGCATTTCCTCTCTCCCCCCCCCAACCCCTTTCTCAGGTCACAGAGGGACTAATCCTGGCTTTGGGAGGGATGAGCCCTCTCCCGCTCTAAGTTTTTCTTCCTGGCCGGGTTTCTCAGCGGTGGGAGGCTGGGAAGCAGCTGCTTGGGGGGGGGTGTTTTGTTTGCAGGAGGTGTTTCAGTTCAGCGAGCGGATGCGATTTTGGGGATGGGACCACTGAGGGGCTGAGTCTGCACTGGCTCCCACGGCCATCAGGAGCCAGGACAGCGATGCAGGAAGGACCTGGAGTTCAGGGGGTGGGGGAAAACAAGGCAGGGACTAGTTTGGAGCACCACGGTTTTTAGAGGATCGTAAGAAACGCATCTGGAGGAGGCTCTAAGGGGTCATCTAATTTAGCCCCTCATTTTCTGATGAGATCAAGTGCAGCTGAAAGGCATTTCTGTGGTTTGGAGCCTGTGCTTATATGGACATCCTGATGGATCACTTCGGGTCCAGCAATGCCACAGAAGAAATAACATGGGGTTAGCTCATGTTAAGCTGTCAGAGCAAGGGAACCTCATTTTTAACTATCTTCAGCGGGAGTTTAACCCAACTGATTCCCTTTCCATTGCTGCCTCTCTGAGGGGCCCCTTTTTATATAAAAAGGTACTGAAAGTTGGAAGAATCTTTGTGCTGAGCTTCACAGGGCCAAGTTGTGCTTTTCAGCACGAGGAACAAGCATCAGCTAGAGCTCCTCGTAGGAGTTTTCAGGCTGGGGCACTTCTTCCTCCTCCCCTCTCTGCTGTCAGCTCAGGTTTCTCAAAGCTTGCACTAATATTAAATTTTAATGACTGGAATCAAATGAGCTACAGTTGAGATGTTACTAAACATAACAGCTTTGTTGATTCAGTTTAGCAAACAGCAAAATTCCCCAGGGAAGTGATTCCCCAGGTATGGATGAGAAGGGGGGGGTCACATGGAGAACCAGGGTGTTTCTCCATCACATGCTCTCTGGTGTAAGCAACCCCTGAGCTGGAAAACCCTGAGTTAGAACCCCTTCCTCCCAAAAAGTGTGATACTAATGGGATAAAGCTTGGTCTGCTCAGTGCAAGTGGCTCATCCTCCTTTACACGCTGAAGAAGCAGAGGTGAGGTTTGCTGGTTTGGAGCTGTGGTGCCACAAAGCCCCAAGCATGGGCTTGTCCTGTCTGGCCAAAGAGCATCCATCAGCCTGGGCCCACGGAGCTGATGGAATCAAATTCTTGGGTGTTTTGGGGAAGACATCTGTGCTGGGCTAGCTTGGCTTCCTGGCTAAGGGAGCTCAAGCCTGGGCTTTGTTTATCTTTTACACAGTGGATTTTGAACTTGGCTTTCAAAGCCTGGCTGGTGCTTGGTGTTGGCAACTCTGAGCTGGGACCTTCTTTGATTCACCGTGTTGTTTTTGGACAAACTCTAACGTTGCCACATTTCACCTACAAAGCAGAGGGTTAACTCTCAGTCCGGGTCAAAGGCGCTGGCAGAGATTTTGGGGCTCGCTGCAGTACAGAGCAATGCTTGGGAGTGAAGGATGCTGTTCCCTCCCCTTTCACAGAACCATGGAATGGTTTGGGTGGGAAGAGGCCCTAAGGATCATCTAGTTCCTACCCCCCTGCCACGGGCAGGAATACCTTCCACTAGCCCAGGTTGCTCCAAGCCCCGTCCAACCTGGCCTTGGACACTTCCAGGGATGGGGCAGCCACAGCTTCTCTGGGCGGTCATGCCAGAGAAGAATCTCAGTTGGATCATGCCAGAATGGTTTGCTTTGCTGGGAACACCTTGTCCCTGTGAGGAAGATGAGAGCAGGATCACCTCAGCCTGCATTCCTTCCGAGTTGCACTCAACAGCCAGAAGGGATTTCTGCAAGAGCCCGGAGAACTTGCCCTAAAACGTAACCCAAGGAAAAGCGTCAAATTTGGCGTAACCCAACGGTCGCCGCCGCGTTCCCGACGGGTGCAGGGGCAGTTGGTGGCGTGTCCGTGTGTGGCTGGGCCTCCATGGATTTGCTGTCCCCCTCCTGATGCCGCCCCGGCCCCGCAGCTGCGCTTGGCCCGCGGCTGCTGCGGGCGTTGGGGCACGGCGGAGGAATGCGGCGAGCCGGGACCTGCCGCAGCTGGCACAGCCGGGACCTCTCCTCCCAGGGTTAATTAAACCCCACCCTGGCCCAGACAGAGAGGAGGGGGGGAGAGGAAGGGGGTCTGTCGCATCCGACCTTCAACGGGAGATGTCTTTGCCAAGGCATGGTGAGCGGAGCGGAGGGATGATGTGGGATTTCAGGCCTCCTGCCTTTCCTCCTGGTGTGGGGATTTTTGGGGAGGTTTATTTGAGACTGGAGTTGCTCAGTGCGGTGAACTCGGGCACTGCTCCGTCACGCCAGTAAAGGTTTAGTGCTGGATGATGGAGGGAGGGAGGGAGAATCCCTAGACAGCAATAACTGAAGCCGCACTCCCTTTTTATTTTAGAGCAGGTCAGGTCGTCCACGGCCCGCACAGCCCTCGTGCTTCCAGCACCCTCTTTGTCTGCTGGAATAAAAAAAAGTCAAGAAAGGAATCCCGGGGTGGGGGCGTGATGCAGTGAGTGAAGCCTTAACCAACATTACTCATCTTGCCATTCCAGTGCCGCCGTCTGACCCTGCTCCGGGTCCTCCCCACTTCGTCCTAAGTGGAAGCAGCCGTTAGCCTGTGCTCACTGTGAGCCCACGCACACTCCCGTGCCCTCCTCCTGCCCCCCTTCCCAGCTGGAGGATGCCAGCTTTCCTCAGCACTCTATTTATGACTCTGTTCCCCCAACCTTTCCAACAGGGAGCTGACTCAGTGGTGCTGTTGAAAATACCACTGGTGCCCATAACTGCTGCCCCGTGTCCCTGGGTTTCTCCCGGATGCTGCCGCCTGAGGCTGCTGCTTTTTTGGGCAGAGGAGAACCAGCATCCCACCTTGGGCTCGCAGGGCTAAACCAAACAGCAGCAATGAATCAGTCTGCTGATGACACAAGGTATTTACACCCGAATCAAAGCCTGAATTTCTGGAGACAGCACGTTTTTTGGGCGCTCCACGCCCCATCATAGAGCGAAGACCCCATAGCTGGGGGCGCATCGCCAGCAGGTGGGAGAGCAGAGCTGGGTTTCTGGGGTGGGATGGGGCAGGGAAGGGACACTCTGCCACATGCTGTGCCCCAGCCTGGCCGAGGGTATTTTTAACCCTTCTGTGCCCCCGGAGGAATGCGTGCGGCTCCCGACAGTCGTCCAGTTGGGAGCAGCTGGGTGGGACTGGGCTGGGAACAGGGACCGGCTGCACGACGGTGTCTTCTCGTTGAACGCTTTCCAGACCTACTTAAAGTATCTCTGGCTTGTATTTTCAGCATCAGCAACACACGCAGAAATGCCTCCTCTCTGACAGCTGTTAAGCTGCCTTAAAGGCACCATCTCCCCTCGCTGGCGATGAGGATGAGAAATGGGGGGTGATAAGCTGTGCCGGGTGACAGGGCTGTCACCGAGCCTGGCTGGGCCAAGTGGCCCAAGCTGCAGATCCTTGGTGGTGCTCAGTGCACTTCTAACCTGGTGATCTTGTGTTTGCACAAGAGGAACGTGGGCGCGAGTGGCCCCTGCAGCCTCCTTATTCCTTGGAAATAAATTTTAGTGCAGAGGGAAGAGCAAACGTGCCCCTGGAGCTCATTGTTCCCAAAGGGAACGTTGCCGGTGCGCTGGTTCATCAGCAAGCCACGGGTGGGTTTGACCTTGACGTGTCATCAGGCCCTTCCCTGATCCTGAGCGAGCCGAGAACAAGAGCGAATAAAGCCAAGAGTTGCTGAGATCGACCAAATCGTAGCGAGGCTTTTTTTCCCCCTCCTTTTCTTTTCTTGACCGTGAAACAGTCAGGCTGTGATCAAATGGTGTCTTTCAGGAGCCACCTTGGGTCACTGCTCCAAAGCCACCCACTTGCAGATGCTTTGGTGACCCTGCCAGGTCCCAGCTGAGGGAGATGGCCGGAGGAATGTCCGCTCTCCGGAGCACTCGTTAGCTGGTGGTGATGACACTTCACAGTGTTTCCAGGAGGCACTAAAAATACCAGCTTTGCATAAGACCGGGAGAGCTGAGGATCCGAGGGAGGAGAGGATGGGAAGCTTTTTGTCTGCAAGGGCTGAGCAGAGGAGGGAGAGGAGCCCGGTCCTGGCAGCACATGGTCATGGAGGGGGCGTCCATAGGGAAGTGTGTGGTTGAGTGAACACAGGACATTCCCATCACCCACAGCATCCAAGCAAGTTGCCCTTCTCCAGCAGGGAAAGGAGGGACTGTGGCCCCTGGGTCTGGAGCAAATGGAGACTTCTGCAGGAAAGGGCTCAGGCCTGGATTAGTCACTGCAGCCTTTCAAGAGCAATTGCCAATTCTCCTGCCTAAGGAGTGGTTTAAATGTCTCCCATCCAGAGGATTCTCTGGATGATAACACACTTACCTCACTTCCTAAAGAGCCTTATGAGCAGTTTATTAATCACCCCATCCCTTGGCTCTCCCTTTTGTCCCCCTTTACTCTGAGGAGCAGCTTCTGCAGTTCTCAATGTCCCTGGGGTAGGCAGTGGGGTGGCAGCACCCACCAGCCTGCCCGTGGGTGCTGGGTCACTGGGAGCACAGGGTGGGATGCCTGGGTATCCCAAGATGCTTCATCCACCCTCGTGCAGCACCGGAGCAAAGCCTGGCAGCAGAATTTGCAGGAAAACTGGGCAGCTGAGGACAAAAATGGGCATTTTGACAGGTTTCACCTCCTGGCCATAAAGACCCTGCCAAGTGGCTCTGCTCTTCTCTCATAGCCCCACCTCAGGTTGCTGTGAGGCGCCTTTGGGGTGCTCTGTGCCTGAAGATGGGGTTCCATGGGAGCGCTGAATGCCACGTGTAGGGCTGTGACTGAGCACTGCTGTAACACGTGGGCTCCAGGCTTCATTTGGGGGAATTATTTATACCAGCATCTCCAGGAGCTGCCTTGCAGGGAAGGCGCTGCGATGCAGCTCCTGCACCCTTGCAGAGACAAAGTGAATTTAAAACCACGGCGTACATCCAACCTGCAGAAGGGTTTCCCTGTGGGTCTGGGTTATAACCTCTTTCTGAAACTTTTCCAGTGGAGGTGCAGACCCCCATGGAGCCAGCCAAGGTTTCCTCCCGCAGCCCCGCGGAGGAGAGTCCCGAATTAACAGGCTCCAGGTTCCAAATGGCTGTTTTAAAGATGTGCTGGCTCCCTGCATCCCGAGCAGCTGTAGCCTTTGAAGAGGGATTGAGTAGTGGCAGAGCCCTAATGTGAAATTGGTTTGAAGTCAGCTGTAAGCCAAGGGGATAAGGGAGCACCCAGCGTGGCACGGCGGGATGGGATTAGCCCGGGTGCTCCTTCCTGGGTCAGGCTGGGAGCTCAGGGCTTGCCCACACAGCACCCGAACAGCAATCAGGGGAAAAGGAGCAAGTTTAGGAGGAGAGCAACACAGAGAGAAAGAAAACCCTCTGACCTTCCGATAAACACAGCAAAGGCTTTGAAAACGTGAATCCTTTGGTAAAAATCCCAGCGAAACCTAAACTGCGGTTTCTAAGGGAGATTTTAGGGGCGTGTGATTTGGCTTTGTGCTTTTATTGCAGTGTCTGAGGGAGGCTGAAATGTGCTCTGAGTCCCTCCTCTGGGCTGGAGGCATTTGGGTTCATCCACTGTGCCTTGATGGGACATGCCGTGTCCCAACCCAGTGGTCCCTCTGGTCACCACCAGTTCAGTGACACTCATGGAGTCAGACATGGGGGACAGGTTGCCCCGCAGAGCTTGGAGCTGTGTCCCTGCCCATGGCAGTGTTAGGAACAAGATGAGCTGTAAGGTCCCTTCCAACCCAAACTATTCTATGACTCTGTGGCATGGTCAGAATGACCTGTAGGGACAAAGCTCATGGTGCCAAGGCAGTTGTCCTGCATCCACCCTCATCCAGGCTGGCAAGCAGGTGCTGCAATCCCAGGGCAGGAGGGCACCAAGGTGAAGATTAAAGAAGCTTTGATGGTTGTGCCCTGGTCTCGTTAACGACGCGTCCATCAGAGACCTCGAGCTGCCCCTGCGCTCTCTTGCTCGTCCCTCGCTTCCAGCTGCTGAGATGCATTAAAAGGAAGCTAAAAATATATTGGTTTCCAAATACTGCTTTGCCATGTAAACAGTGGTGGCAGCGGCGCAGGATGGAGCGCAGCCGTAAACAGGGTGACATCACCCCGTGACGGGGACGGCACGCGCCGGGGCTGGTGGCCTTATGAGGAAAGCTTGAAACCAACAGGTTCAGGAGACAGATGGGGATGCTGCTGCTTGGAGAAAGTCTTGGAAAATCGCTGGGTGGGTTTTAGCTGAGGGTGCTCAAAAGCCGGATGGGGGGTCCTGGTGGTCCATTCTGCCCATCACTGCCGTGGTGGGCAATTGGAGACACCCAAAAGGACAAAAGTTCAGACAGGACCTTTCCGTCCATCCTTTGCGCCGACACAAAGCTCAAGCAAAGCCCTGACCTTGCAATTCCCAGCACCGTTTGGCTCCTGTCCCCATCGCTGGGGTGGCACTTGCGGGCTTAAAGCCATGATTTGGGGAACCTGCAAGAGCTCCGGCTGGGATCTTCGGGCCAGGCACAGCAGGTTTTTAATTGGCTTTCGTCCTTGCCCAGTATCTCCCTAATGGTTTTAGAAATGGGGGGGATGTGTTGGAGGAAGACTCGGCTTGCTCCTGGCACGTGACTCGGTGAGGAAATGGGAAAAGAATTTCTGGCCGTGAAACGGCAGCTCCACGTCGAGATCGTTCCTTCTTCGCAGTGGAACAAAAAGCCTCCGCGCCCCAGCCCGGATGCCTGGGATTCCTCACGGAGGGGCCCCGGAGCGGTAACGGTCCTGCTCCGCCAGCTCCCGGCCAAGGTGGTAGCAGGGGAGCCGGGGGCGGCGTTGCCGGAGCGCTGGCACAGCCCCGTCAGCCTCTTGTTGTTTCAGCTGTGCTGGATTAATAACAGGGACCGGGAGCTGGAGTGTCCCCCGCCAAGGAGAAAAAGCTGGGCTTTGGGGCACTCTGGCAGTGTTGGCAGGTGGGGCTGGAGGAGGCTGCAGGGCCAGCCCTGACCCTCTGTCTGTCTGTCCATCCAGGAGGGCTCGGTGGGACGTGGAGAGGACATGCCCTGGATGGGCAAAGGGTCTCCCCGGAGGATGCTTGGACTCTTCTCGCAGATCTCTGCTCCCTCCCCACTTCCCTCTCTTTTCCTTGGTTACATTTAAAGATGGAGAAAAGGGGTTCCAGGTGTGTCCCGGTGTGCAAACATTCCCAGTGAGCACTTTGGGCTGTTTGACGGGCTTTTCTCCCTAAGCCCTCCCCTTCCACAAAACATCCCTTTCCATCTCTCTGAAAGTGAAATATCCCTTTGGGAATGCGGTGCTGGAGCTGCTGCACGTGCAGTTGGTGCTGGGACATGGGGATGAAGGGTCCAAGGGCTTGTGGTGGGGAAGCCAGACTCCCACCCCATCCATGCTGTAACCTTGGCCAAGCCTCGGGGTTTTTGGGATGACAGGCACCTGCAGTGTATCCAAAAAAATGCAGGATTTTGTCTCCTTTGGCTTCAGCCTTCATCTGTTAACATGGCCATGGCTCACCATGGCTGGGTGGGAAGGTTTTGGTGAAGCTGTGGCACAACAAAGCGCAGACTGAAGTCCCGTTCTCCTGGTCTTGGCACTTTTGGGGTGCATGCTGCACGTTTTTCTGTGTTAAACACCTTGTATTTTTATCCCGATGCCATAATTCATCCCAAAGTAGAAGGCCGGGTGGCTGGTGGGGCGGGTTGTTGCCTGGAGATGCGTGGAGGCTGTTCCCAACCCTCCTGTTTTCTCTCCCAAGTCTGTGACTTCCCTCAGCATCACTTCACAGTGGTGATTCACACGCCTGGGCTGCCTCCCTCTCTGCTCTCAATGTTCCCTGTGTCTTAAACCCAAGGGTTTTGGGGGAGGAAAAGAGGGTGACGGAACTCGGGTCTGTCAGAACTCTAGGTCAGCATCCTGCTGACCTAGACCCGAGACTATAAAAATTAGGATTTTTAGGAAAAGAGCCTGCAGTGGCTGATGGGCAACTTGACGGTGGCAAGTTGCGGGTGGGTTTTTGGCAGAGCGATGGGGAAGGCAAAAATGGTACTTTGGGGGTGTTTGGGGTTTAATGATTTAATAACTCGGTTCTTTGTGCGAGGGTGGGTGTGAGAGGCAAGGGGACCCGGCGGAGGGGGTGTCGGTCCCCCACCCAGCGCCGGCTCGGGGACAAAGGGCCGGGGGCGCGGGGCCGGTGGCGGGGGGAGCCGGAGCCGGAGCCTCCGCCGAGC
>JAYRBT010000064.1:4602364-4620790 GCA_036023395.1 Myiotriccus ornatus
GAAGGAGAGCGGGCGGCGGCGGCCGCGAGCAGGAGGAGGAAGAAGAAGAAGAAGAGGAGGAGGAGGAGGAGGAGGAGGAGGAAGGCAGCGGCCATGCATCCCGCCGCGCCGGCCGGGGGCTGCCCGCGGGGGCGGCGCGGAGCCCCCCGCCCCCGGCCCGGCCGCTGAGCCGCGCACAAAAGGGGGCGAGAGCGGCGGGCAAGGGGAAGGGGAGGGCGGCCCCGGCGTGTGTGTGTGTGTGACCCCCACCACCACCACCCCAACCTATTCCCGGTCCGCCCCGCATCGCCGCGGGGACCGGCCCCGCGCCCGCCCCGCCATGGCCGGGCCGCCCGGTGGCGCGGAGCCACCGCAGCCCGACACCGGCCGCCGGGAAAGTTAGTGCGAGCGGGGCCGGGAGGAGGAGGAGGAAGAAGAAGCAGCAGCAGCGGCAGCAGCCGCCTCCAGCCGCGGCTGCTCCGCGTCCCCCCCGCCGGCTCCCGGAGGCAACTCAGGGGATTCCATCCCGCTCCGTCCCTTTGCCATTTTTGGATGCGTTTTATAGCCTTTTTTTTTTTTTTCCTGGGGAGAAAGCGGAAAAAAAAAAGCGAAGAACCCAGCAGCCTTGCTGCACCGCCGGACTCCGCGGCGTGCCGCCGCCGCCGCGCACCCGCCAGCTGGATTTTGGGGGGGTTCCGTGACTCCCGGTGGCACCGGGCGAGGTGACGGGGAACAACAATGCCATCATGTTTTTGAGACAGGAAACCTCCGAGTTTGCCCTGAATGAAGAACTTCCTGTGTTTAAACTTGTACGAATATCCGCTGACAAGCTCAGTTCAAATGAAAACACGAGAGTCGGGGGGAGAGGCTAATTCGGACCAGCTGGACTCCCACGGCACTTGGAGCTGGGCAGAAAACGCGCGGAGCCGCTCGGTGCTGCCAGCCCTGAGCGGCCGGGACAAGCAGTGCCTTTGTTAGTAAAGAAGGACGGACAGGATAATTCAAGAGCTTCAAACTCTTCCACCGTTTTTGTCGCTAAACCGTTTGGAATATTTTATCGAAGGTGTTGCTTTTGGATGACCTGCTGATGGATGGGGTTTTTTAGGGGGGTCAGGGGAATGAGATGGGTTGTTTCACCACTCGGGACCATCGGCCGGGCTGCTGAGCTGGCGCGGTACTGCCAGTGCACCATCCCATCCCCATAGGGTCGCTGCTTTGGGATCAGAGTCTGGCACGGTGGGTTTGGGACCTGCTGGCCATGTGATGCTTCCTGCCGTGGTGGGCGAAAGGTTGTCGGGGCGGTTCCGTCATCCATAAGGACGAGAGTATGGGCAAACCACTGAGCCGGCCAGACTGTTTACGGCAGAACCGCACTTGCCTGGGGAAGGGCGAGGATGAGGATGGTTATATAGAGGATTGCTACGTGCCCCAGAGATCGATATACGACACAATGAGAATTAACGAGCAAATCGATCAGGGATCGAAGCTCAACCAGCTTTCCAAGAGCACCCTTGGCAAGGGGGATGGAAGCACCATATCCAGCAACGGGACTCTGGGAGCTGCCAACGTCTTCGAGTCCAGGGCGCCAGAACCAAAAAAGTTGGATGAACGAGTCATCTTTGACGCGCTGAAGCTCAGCAGTGACGTCTCCAAGCCAGCACCGGCTCCACCGAAGAGACGACCAAACCCTGAGAGGAAGGAGAACGTCAACCGGCGGTCATGGAAGTCCTTCATGCCGCCCAACTTCACCGAATTTGCGGAAAGGATGGGGGCTTCGCTGAGCGAGGTGTCGGAAGCGGGTGCCTCCAACTCTTCCCTGCGGGATAAGCGGGATTCCAGCGCCATGCTCACCGAGCAGCCGGGCCAGCCCGACCATGGCGAGCCTATGTCCGAGTCTCTCACCTTGGAGCACGTCTCCAAGTCATCTGGCACGGCGGAGGCGCTGACGGCCAAGCAGTTCAGCGTGGATGGGTACGACGGTCCCCGGGATGAGCGCCAGGCCTTGCTGAACGCCGGTGACAGCCGCATCAGGGACCTGGCCAGGGCTTGCCGGCTCCCCAGTGCCACTTGGCCACGAGCCAGGAAGAATTTCATCAAGGGAAACTTCAACGATGGGCACCAGGAGACCCTGGAGCCCTCAGGGTCGGACTCTACAGTGGAGAACGTCAACCTCTCTCCGTGCCTTAGTGAGGAGCTGCTGGATACGGGACTGGATATTCTCATCACCTCCAATCTCAGGGAGAAAACGGAGTCTGAGCTGAGATTTGAGGAGGACGAGCGCTGGGTGATGATGGAGGAGTGGGAGGAGGCAACGCTGTCAGAGAGAGGAAAGGCTGTTCTGGTGGCAGAGGAGAAGAAGAGCTGTTGCTTGGCAGATATTTCTGAAGAAAGGGAGCAATCCGCTGCTCCGGTGGATGGCTCTGCCCCCAGCCCAGGGACCTCCCAGTCCTGCTCTTGCCCAGGGGGTGCCGGCAGCCCCCTCACCAGCAGCACGGGCTGTACCGAGGACGCGGCGGTGCAGTGCGGAGTTGAGGACTTTGCTCCGGTTTTGGAGCGCTCAGCCAGCCCCACAGGCCCCGAGTTGTCTGACACAGACTCTGTGCAGATGTTCCTGGAGCTGGAAGAGCAGTGCCTGAACGAGGATGAGTGTGGTGGGGGTGTCACAGGTTGCCTGGAGGTTCAGGTTTCCCCAATGGACTCAGAGGGGCTGGACCCAGATTTGACCAAACTGGCCGGGTCAGAGGTCGAAGGGTATCAGCATAGGGTCCCTTTGGACATCAGTGCTTCAGACTCTGCTGTTGTGTCTGATCTGGAGGACTTTGATGTCACCTGCAGCTCGCAGATGCTGAGCACTCTGGAGCCATTGACAGAACCCTTCTCAGAAAGGGACACCTTGGCTGTCACCCCAACAGACTCAGACGGAGGGGCCTCCCCCAGCCCCGTGGCCACCACAGGGCCAGGATCCCTTCTAGAGTGCTCCTCAGTGCTGGTGGAGGAGGATGATCCTGACCCACTGGTGGACAGTTGCAGGGTGGTGGTGGCTGGTGGGATGCCATCTCCTGAGACAGGGGCACATCCACCTTCAGGACTGGGGGGAACTGGTTACCCCAGCGCTCCGGTGGGGTGGGGTGAAGATAACCAGGACCTGCTGGTACCTGATGGGGAAGTGTCACAGCTTCCCAAGGAGACCTGTCCTGGGCAAGTGTCCCCCTGCCAGCACCCAGCTCCTGACACAGCGGTGGAGGAGCTGGGGTCTCCCCCACAGCACAGCAAGGCTGGCATTGAGGGAATGGATCCATTTGGGACCCATCACCTCCTGCCTGGAAGGACAGAAGTTGCCAACTGGGTTGTTGGCAATGAACTGGTTTCTGAGGATGAAGCCACAAATTTGGGATCAGGGAGTGGAGCTGATGGCTGGACTCATCTGGCAGGGAGTGGGGGTGTTTGCTGTGGTTCTCTGCTGCCTTTCCACACTGGCTCTGCATCAGAGCCAGGCTCTGAGGCTCTGACAACGTTCCCAGTGCCTGTTGAGGACCTCCCATGGGAAATGGTTTCCCAGAGCCAGGGCATGGCTCTGGAAGGGGCTGCCCGCACTGAGAGGTCCCCCATGGAGGTGACTGTCACACATGGGGGGACACCAGCAGCCATCCTGCAGCCAGGAGACATGGAGTTGCTGTTTGCCTCCGGCTGGGGTCATGCCATAGGGCTGGGTGAGGGGGTTCCCTGTGGTGCCAGCCCACCTGACCCTGAAGAGCTTCCTGGCACATCAACCATTGCAGGGCCTGCTATCCCATGGGATTTTGGGGAGCTTTCACCAGGAGATGTGGCTGTCCCAGAGCCCCAGGCTCAGGAGGCACCACCACCCACTGGGGATCCTGCCGTGGATGCTGAGGAACCTCTGGAAGCCACCACCGCTGCCATGTCCTTGATGGTGGAGGAGCTTCTGGAAGCCCCACCACCCTTTGCTGATGTGCCTGTTGCCACTGTGCCACCACGAGCAGCTGATCCGCTCGTCTCTGGTGCTGGGGATCTTGGTGGTGACCCCGTGCCGTTGGTAGTGGCCTTGGGGGATACAGATGACTTCGCCATCATGGTTGTGCCGCCCATCCTGGAGCACCTGCCCACCGAAGTGCTGGCCTTGGAGGATGACCCCGTTTCAGGAGCACCCGCAGCTGAGGTGGCAGCTTGGGACGATGGTGCCTCCGTGCCACCAGGCGTGGAGGATCCCCCCTTTGCCTTCCTGCCCCTCCCAGAGGGATCCACCATCCCAGAGCTGCTGGGGGCACCCTCTGCTGCAGCACCCGCCGCACGAACCCTCCCTGCGGCCGCGCTGGGGGACACCTTCCATCCTCCCAGCTGTGGTGGTGCCACTTCCCTGTGCCCTGGCGAGGGAGAGGTGCCGACAGGCACAGAGGGACCCCTCGCTGCAGAAGGGCCTCCTGCTCTACCAGATGGATTCGTTCCAGATAACGAGGTATTTGTTGCTGGGGCGCTCGCAGCCGGGGCTTCAGGCGCAGAAATCGCTTTATTTCGCACTCGAGGGGTGGGTGGGAGATGGGTGCCCACTCGGTAACGCACGATCTGCACCCTTCAGGCTTCAGAAGAGCCTTCTCCCTCCTGAGATGGGCTTGAATTTGGCAGGCAAAAGGTTTCGGGGTGGGGGGGAAATTGTGTGATTTTATAAGTAGGGTGGGCAAAAGACTCACTGCTCGATGACCTCAACTATTGTCTTATACTTTTTTGGCTTAGTAAAGCACATTATGGTCGCTCAGATGGAAATCACAGACTTCAGAAAAACCTTCTCACCGACTCTAGGCGGGTAGTTCCCATCTTTGAAGCAGAAAATATATCGGAAAAGAGAAACCTGTAAAACGAATTAAGTGCAAATAATTCCTGTCTTGTGCAGTCATCGCTGTCTGTGGCTTTTCCAGTGAGCACTAAGGTGCTGGGGCTCAGCAGGCACATGGGAAGGGGCTCACACTCTCCCTGGCGTTTGGGGGTTTGCGTTACCGTGCCGTGCTCGTGGCTTTTGCCTGGAGAGACCTCGGTGGTGAAGTTCCCACAGCCGAGCGCTGATTTCCTGCCATCTGGAATAGGAGAGATATCACTAAGGAGACATCAGAAGTTAGTCAGCGCCGAAAATCCCAATTCGGTCGCAATTACTCATCCTTTGGGCTGAACCACCCGTTTGAGAGACACATGTGGAGGGGCTTTGGAGAGTTGGTTTCACATGGGGGGTCCATGTGAGCATGGGCTGGGACACCCAGAGAGGACCTTGGCGAGGGAAAAGCCATTGGGTTCTCGGTGGTGTTGTCTGTTGCCTGAAATACAACGTGTCCTTGCTGGTGGGACCCTTATTTTAGGTTCAGCACCTCTGATTCTTAACCCCATAAACCTTCCCCTTGCTCAGATGTTGGTGATGCCAGTTCTTCCCACCAGGCTCCGCGTTTGGCAGCGCTGGGGTTAAGGGAGATGTGGGAAGCAGAAAGCGAGGGGATGCTTTGGGAAGCATTTCTGGGAGTGAGGAGGAGGAGGCAGTGGAGGTGTGGTGGAAGCAGATGTCCTTCTGCTCTCCAAAATGTCTGTCCAGCCCTTCTCCAGGGCAGGACACCTCGCTCTGCTCCTTCTCCTGCCTGGCATAGGGTAGTCGTTAAATATTTGTTTCAGAGCTGAGTCACAGCGAGGTTAATGAACTAAATCACTGGAATCCTTTATGAGCAAAGGAAAACAAGGGTGTTGGACACGCTCACCCTCAGGCTGCTGGTGTGATTGTCTTTGTAGGGATCCTCATGGAGCACTGGGTTCTCAGGCTGGCTGATAGCTGTGTTGCAGGTACCCCTGGTTGGGTGTCCGGGCTTTCCACAGGGCTCCCTCCCTGCCTGGCTGCTTCGGAGCCCTGGAGTTTGTTTTGCAGCGTGCAGAGAGCTCGGACCAGCCCGGCATGCCAGGCTTATCAGCCTGATCCTTTTGTGGGTTTGGCTGTTCTAACCAGCAACTCCATATATAAACAGTAACAGGAGAACAGCCGGGGAATCGGTGCTTCCATGTCACCATTTATTTCTTATAACTGTAGAATAATTATCCATGAGCAGACAGCCCTGGACAGTGTCTGCCACCTCACCCTGTGCTCATGTCCTGGAGGGACACCTCCCTGCCCTCCAGTTGCTGAGCTCTGCTGGGAAGAAACAGCTTTTTCTTTGGAAATGAGGCAAGGAAAGTCAAAGCAGCACCTCTTGCTCATGCTGGGAACTGTGTTTGGGGGGTTTGGTGTGTTTGGGGGTTTTTGCCTGCCTTGTGCTTCTTCGGAGGCAAAGCGATGTCTCGGTGTGGAGAGCTGGGCCCTCCCCGAGCTGCTGCTCCACTGGGGCAGATCTTGTATCCAAGTGGGAATTTTTTGTTGCCATCCATGTCCGTGCATTCTTAGGCACGAGGAGGAGGCACGCTTGGGAAAGCAGGCGGCTGGCTGCCATCCCCTCTGCTTTCCAACGGGAAAATGTTGCGACAGGGCCAAGGGCTCCAATCCTGCCCAGCGCTGGGTGCGGGGTGACCTGTGCTCTGCATGGGCTCGTGGGCCCAGGGAGCAGAGTAAGCCAGGAAGGACTCTGCTCCCTCTTTTTGGGGCTTGGGTTATTTGCTGTGGGGATACAGCAGGTTTGTCCCTTGGGACCGGGCTGTGCAGCTCTGGAGAGGGATCCTGCACAGGGCGCCGCGTGGTTCCAGCAGATCCCCAGCTCTGATAAAGAGCACTTATCTCCTCTGCAGAAACAGGATTCTCCCTGCTGCCTCTCTTGACAATGGGGAGCTTCATTCGCTCTCCTCCCCCTTCCCTATCGAATCTTTTTTGGTTTAAAAAGCTTTTCCCCACAGGATTCCCAGGCAGGACCGTGCCAAATCCGTGGTAAACGACTCGCACATTAATTGCCTATTGCCTTTGTCTTTCGAAATACAGTGAGCTCCTCGCTGCCTGTAATTTCGTGGTTAACAAAACTCATATGATGTCAGGTCTCCGTTCTCAATAGCTTTGCTGTGAGAATTGCTTGGGGTTTTTCCCCAGGAGCGTTATTTCCCAATCTGATGTCTGGCTGCAGCCGATGCTCTCATTCCTTCCCCAGTTTTTTCTCTCTGCCTCACTCAGATGCTTGGAAAAATGGGATTTACCCATTTAAAAGCAGAGGTGGATGTGGATAGATCCTGAACTGTGCTCTACACCAGCAGATTCCTGTGACATTTGTGTTACTGGGTCAAGGCAAGGGAGGAGTTTGAAAAAACTTGCACAATTCTAATAAAATCTGTGCAAGTAGCTACTGCATCTTCACTGGAAGAGAAAGCCTGTTGTATCTGTGGAATGGTGGAGGGGCTGGAAGAGCAGCTCACAGCTTATAAATACCTTTTCTCTCCCACCCTTTCCACCCCCAGCTCTTCCAGAAGGAGCAGGTGGATCCTCTCCAGGTTAAACTACAGCAGGTCAATGGAGTTGGTCAAGGACTCATCCAAAGCGCCGGGAAAAACTGTGACGTCCAAGGGCTGGAGCATGACATGGAAGAGATCAACACCCGCTGGAACACCCTCAACAAGAAGGTGGGAGCGTGGGGAGGGGCTGTAACTGGTTTCTCTCAGTGCCATTGGGGTCTGATAGAAAAAGGGTGTCATGGACAGGGAGCTGAGGCTCCAACACTGACGTTTCCCCAGCCTGACCGTGCCGTGGGGTTGTGTTTGGGGTGCAGGTGGCCCAGCGGGTCGCTCAGCTGCAAGAGGCCCTGTTGCACTGCGGGAAGTTTCAGGACGCTCTGGAGCCGTTGCTGAGCTGGCTGGCAGACACCGAGGAGCTCATCTCCAACCAGAAACCTCCCTCTGCAGAGTACAAGGTGGTGAAAGCCCAGATCCAGGAGCAGAAGGTGAGCAAACACAGGGTGGTGGGTGGCTCAGTGGGAGGCGGGGGAGCTTGGGACAGCCAGGCAGTATTTTGAGGATCCAGCTGGGACGTCCACAAACCTGCTTCTTTTGTGGTGGATGCTGGTCGCCCACATCCCAGTGCAATGAACAGGCAGCTCGTTTGCCCACACTCAGTATCTCCATCCCCTAAATCACCGCGTCACTTCATTGTCCCGCTGCCTCTTGAAGCTTGCTGGTTTTGCTGGTCGGCCGTGTTTTTCCAGCCCTGGGTTTTGTTTGTGCCGGTAATTCCGCTGCGTCAGGAGCAAGCTGGTGGTGTAGGGACTGGTTTGGGTGTTTGGACAAAGTGAATGTTCAAAGTGTAAGAGTGGGGCTGAGGAGGGTGGGTGTTTGCAGAGATAACAGCCCGGGCCGGCGCCTGACTCTCGGAGCGGGCAGGAGGGAAGGTCAAGTGTGGTCAGGGGGAAGTATTTTAGAAATGAATTCTTAAACCGACCTATTGAGATTGGAAGAGGAAATGTATTTCAAGTGGAAGTTAAAATCTTGTTAAGTTTGGTGGGGGGAGTGATGGGGAAGGCTCGGAAAGCTTCTCCGGCACAGAAGTGGTTTGAATAGTGTGAAAAGAGGGAAGGGGAAAGGGAAAAGGAAAGGGGAAAGAAAAAATGGAAAAGGAAAGGGGAAAGAAAAAATGAAAAAGGAGAAGGGAAAGGAATGGTAAGAGGAAAAGGAGGGGAAGGGAAGAGGAAAGGAAAGGTGGAAGGAAAATGGAAAGGAAAATGTGAAGGAAAGGGAATAGAATAGAATAAATAGAATGAAATTTCTCTTGGAAGGGACCTACAATGATCATCATGTCCAGCTGCCTGACCACTTCAGGGCTGACCAAATTAAAGCATGCTATTGTTATAATGTAATATAATATAACTCTGTATGTTTTTTGGCTGGTTTTGATGGCAGAGCTGTTCCCCCTGGGCCGGGTCTGGTCTCAGCCCTGTGCTGATGGTGGTTCTGAGCCACAATTAGAGATCTGGCCTCTCCAAGGGCTGGAATTGTTTCTGCTGCCCCAGTGCAGTAACTTTTCTCCTCCTTGGTCTCTCCCTGTGATGCCAAAGCTGCTCCAGCGGCTCCTGGACGATCGCAAAGCCACCGTCGAGATGATCCAAGCGGAGGGCGACCGGATCGCGCAGTCGGCCGAGCCTGCGGATCGGGAGAAGATCGTGGGGCAGCTGGAGAGCCTGGCACGGCGCTGGGCAGGGCTGCTGGGCCGGGCAGCTGCCAGGTGAGAGGGACTGGGACCAGCTCATCCTGCCCCGGGGGCGTGGGGTTACAGCATTCGGGAAGCTGGCAGAGATTTCTGCGCAGATACATCCTGGAAACCTGGAAACAGCTGGAAAACATGGGAAATCAAAGGCTGTTTGGGAGCTGAAGCTGATAACGGTGGTTTACAATGGCAGGGAAGAGCTCAGATTAAATAATTTCCCTGCAGGGGAGGGATGTTATTTTTATTCCTGTAAGCATTAGCATCCTGTTGACACCTTTCTGCTGCCAGAATCTTGTTTATGAGTTGCTTGTTGCTACCTAGGCTGATATTTGAGGCTATGAAGACAGATTGGTCCCTCTCAGTGCTTTTAATCACTGACTGTCCATCCAGAACTGTCCATCTAGAACTTGTACTGGTGCTGGATTGTCTTTGACCAGAAGCTCAGCAGCCCTAAAACACAAAGAGTCTGGCCACAAGCTGAGCATGTCAAGGGATCTTCAAGATAGTGATAGGGATGGAAAAAAAGGGGGTTGAAAATTTCAACCCCCTGCCATATGCAGGGACACCTTCCACTAGACCAGGTCGCTCCAAGTTCTGTCCAACCTGGCCTTGAATACTTATTTACTTGTTGTATTACTATTTCTTCTTGCAGGCAGAAGCAGCTGGAGGACATCTTGGTCCTGGCAAAGCAGTTCCACGAAACCACAGAGCCCGTGTCGGACTGGCTGTCGGTGACGGAGAAGAAACTGGCCAACTCTGAGCCCATTGGTACCCAAACTGCCAAAATCCAGCAGCAGATCAGCCGGCACAAGGTAGGACCTGTGCGTGAATGAATGTCAGGTCCCTCTCTGGTGGTTGCTGCCACCACAACGAGGGGGTTTTTGGGACAAACAAGTATTGGAGGAGTTTACCCAGGCTGTTTTATGTGTGGAGAAGGCTGCAAGCCCTGGCCCACCAGTGTGGGTGAACACTAAACTGATGTCTTTGCACCTCACAGCAAATATATCTGGGTTTGGAGAGAAAAAAACATCCCCATTGTGTTTCTTTTTAATTTTGATACCATTTGCCCATTCGCGGGCGGGTTTTATGTCTCCTCCATTCCTTCAGTTTGCGCTCATTGTTTGTTCCCCCTTTTACGTGTTGCATTTATTTTATTTTATTTATTTTATTTTATTTCATTTTATTTTACCCATTTTTCACTCATTTTCCTTTTTCTGTTGTCCATTTTTATCCTCCCGCCATTCAGGCTCTAGAGGAAGAGATAGAGAGCCACGCTGCCGACGTGTCTCGGGCGGTCGGGGTCGGGCAGTCCCTCTCCTCCCTGAGCTGTGCCGCCGAGCAGAGGCTGCTGGCAGAGAAATTAGACTCTCTGCAGACCCGCTACGGCGAGGTCCACGACCGGTGCTGCCGAAAGGCAGCACTGCTGGCTCAGGCTCTGGCCAACGCCAGGCTTTTTGGGGAGGAGGAGGTGGAAGTGCTCAACTGGCTGGCTGAGGTCGAGGACAAGCTGGGCTCGGTATCCGTAAAGGATTACAAACGGGACGTCCTGCAGAAGCAGCATGCAGACCAGCTGGTATTTTCCCTTTTTCTTCCATGTTTATGTTGTTTATTTTGTTGCATTTGTCTGGTTTTATTTTGGTTTCTGGTCTGACTTTAATTTTGCAAAGCTTGTTCCTCTGCTGGTTCTCTTCTTCGAGGCTTGGAGAAGTGGGAAGACGTTTCATGTGTTATAAACAATAACTGTGGCCCCAAAATTGGGTGTCCTGGGGCGGGGGGAACTTCAAATGGTTCATTTGCTTTGTGAACAATGTCTGAGCCAGCTTGGCCACCCTGTGCCTTTAGAAAGCTGGATGCTATTTCCAAGATTGAGAGCTGGAAGAGCTTGGTGGGTTTTTGGAGCCAGGCTGGCCACCAAGGAAGCCTCTGCTTCCGCTCCTGGGGCTGTGCAGGCTCTTCTCAAGAGTGAGGTTCTGTCTAATACAAGGGCAAGTCCTTCTGTAACCCAGATCCAGTGGGTTGGGATGGGTTTTGTCTAAGATTTGAGCCTTTGGGTCCCAGAAGTCTCAATAATTCCTGTAGAAGGATGACTGGACAATTATCGGATGGGTTGTCCCCCCTTCCTATGATCAGTAGGAAAGTTTGTGCTCTTTGTAGCATCTCTGGCTGGCAGGACACAGGGACCTGCCTGCACCAGAATAACCCAGATTTGCCTTTTCCTCCAGGCTTTGAATGAGGAAATTGTGAACAGGAAGAAGAACGTGGACCAAGCCATTAGAAATGGACAAGCTCTTCTGAAGCAAACCACAGGTAACACGGAAATCTTGGCATGGGAAACCCCCAGTCCTCCTCACGCTCTTCCCTGGGAAGTCCCTGCTCTGCCGTGATTGCTGTTCAGGGGATGCTGTTCTCCTTCAGGTCTTAATTTCCTTTTGGAATCTTCCAGAGTGGCTGTTTTGCATCCAGACTTGGATGCTGAGCCACAAATGCTCCAGCCTAGGACTGGGTTGGTCCCAAATCCCAACCTCGCAGCCTGGAGAGCGGGAGATTCCCACTGCTGCCGGGGGGGATGCTCGGAGCTGAGCAGCCCTGCAGCACGAGGGAGGGTTTTCTCATTGCATCCAGCTGCTAAGTCACATGGGAAGAGGTTAAAAATACCCCCAGCCCTTTCCTAATATTGCTTTCCCATACTGAGCAGTTGTTGCTGTTGCCACGTTGGTGTGAGTTTATGTTTATGAGTGGGAAGAAAGGTCGGGGCGATGCATTTCCTTCAGATGTGGTCTGCTCGGAGCAGATGTACAGCCCTCTGTCCTTGTGGGAGCTGTGGAGCAGGAAGAGTGATTACAAAGGATTTGGCATGCATTTTCACGTCCTCTTGGAAATAGCAGTAAAGATTGAACTGGCCCTTTTTTTCCTGGAGTTGTGACACGTTAGTCGAGAACTGAGTTGGTGTCGTTTTGGAGCTTGTGGCAAAGCCAGTTTTAGCAGCTTCTATCCCAAGGAAGACATGGACTTTACTCTGACTGATGGAAAATGGGAGAGCAGCTTCCTGGCTGTAAAAACAGGCTGAAGTTGTATTAATATAAAAAGAAATGAGGGTGGAATTAGGTGTCTAAAATGAGGGGGAACAGGGCAGGTGGCTACTGAAACCTCCCTGCAGCCCAACCCAGCATCATTTGCCCCTCGCTGATGTCTCGCAGGGGAGGAGGTGTTGCTGATCCAGGAGAAGCTGGATGGGATTAAGACCCGCTATTCCGACATCACCGCCGCCAGCTCCAAAGCCCTGCGCACGCTGGAGCAGGCTCGGCAGCTGGCCACCAAGTTCCAGTCCACGCACGAGGAGCTCACCGGCTGGATGAGCAAGGTGGAGGAGGAGCTGGCCTCCAGCGGGGCACAGTCCCCCGCCGGAGAGCAGATCCCCCAGTTCCAGCAGCGGCAGAAGGTGGGCGCTGGGATGGGGGCGTGAGGGTGGGAGCTCGTGGGGGTTCGCTCGTTGTTTGGGAGGCCGGGGAGGAGCTGGAGTGGGAGGTGACCTGCTGAGAAGGACATGTGTCCATGGGTGCCTTCCACAGGAGCTGAAGAAGGAGGTGATGGAGCACAGGCTCGTGCTGGACACGGTGAACGAGGTGAGCCGGGCTCTCCTGGAGCTGGTTCCCTGGCGAGCCCGGGAAGGGCTGGATAAGCTCGTGTCGGACACCAACGAGCGCTACAAGCTGGTCAGTGACACCATCAAGCAGAGGGTGGAAGAAATCGATGCTGCTATTCAGAGGTCTCAACAGGTAATTTAATAACCCCTCTGGAGGCTGATGGGTTTTCTTGGGAGAGTGGGAGTGAGAAGCTTGGCCCTGCTCCAGCTGTACAGTGCAATGGCAGCAGGAGGGATGGCAAGCACAGCCAGACAGGAGGCCCAAATCCCACTGGGAATGCCAAGAAATGGACCACAGCAGCAGTGTGTGGCAGCAGGGCTGTTTCCTGACCAGTCCCATTGCCTGTGGTTGGGATGGGATAATTCTGGGGCAGCACTATGTTATCCTGCCTGCAGGCTTCTGCTGACAGGGGTGATGTAAAGGGTGTAAAACCAATGACAGGTGACTTTCAAGCCTGGAAAAACATTATCCCCTGCTGTGAGAGCACAGGGATTTGTTCCAGGCGAACAGTCTGCCCCAAAAAGGCTTGTCCTGCGCAGACTGGAGGCTGTGGAGGGCAGTGAATGACTGCCCTTGCTGCGTGGAGCGCTGAGTCCATGGGGCTGATCCTACAAGCAAAATGCTCATCTTTACAGGGCTGTCCATTTCCCTGCAGGCAGGGAGGGTGCAGGGAAAGGTGGCTGCTCCAACATGCCCCAAAACCAGCTTGCAGGAGTCACCTGCATCCACCCTGATGTCCCCTTCTCCTCCCCACCTCCGTGTGCCGGGGCGAGATGTTTGTTCCCGAGTTTTTCCTGCCATCCTCAGCTCTCCATGTGCTCCATCCTTGCTGCCCATCCCTAACCAGTGCCCTTCCTCTCCCGTGTGCCAGTATGAGCAGGCAGCTGACGCAGAGCTGGCCTGGGTGGCCGAGACCAAGCGGAAGCTGATGGCTCTCGGTCCCATCCGCCTGGAGCAGGACCAGACAACGGCTCAGCTGCAGGTGCAGAAGGTCTGTGTGCACCCCGTGGGTGGGGCAGACGGGGTGGGCAATGAGGAGGGGTGGCCCAGTTTGGGTGATGGGATGTGGTTTGGGTCACGGGATGCGGTTTGGGGGAGCAGCTTTGCCCTGGGGTGTGTAGTGCCAAGCCCAGAGCAGCAGGAGAGATGCAACATTTGTCCTTGGAAAGGAAAAGGGGGGGAAAAAAAAAGGAGAAAGCTTCTAAAGGAGAAAGCTTCCTGTCTGTTTGCAGGACCTGTTTAGGGATAGGTGGGTGCTCTTGTCAGGAATCCCCTTGAGAGAGCTCCTCCCTTGGAAGCCTTTCCATGTGGCCACTGGAGCAAGCTCTGCTGGGATCTTGCTGGCACTGGCAGCAGGAAGGGTTTAGAAAAATGTATATATTGATTAATGAGGGTGCTTTTCCATTTGCTTTTTTGCTCATTGTTCCCTGCAGTGGGGGACTCCTCAGTTCCCTCCAGGCAGCCAGACATGGAACAAAGAGGCGCTGGGTTGGTTTTTTTTTTATATCTTTGAGATGAGCTCATGCCTGAAAGAACGTGCACTTTAAATAAACGGCCCTTTTCTTCCCTTTGCTTGGGCAATCAGAGCAGCTCACAGGCTTATTGGATTTAAAGTTAAAAAAAAAAAAAAAAAAAAAAAAGGAAAATAAGAGTGTTACAAGGGTGGGGGGGGACTGAACCATCAAGCATTAAGTTAAATTGAGCTCAGCTTCCAGCTGTTAGTCGTGTGGACCTTGGGAATGGCAAAGTTATTGGTAGATGCAGTTCTGGAGAGCACTGTTTTGGGGGATAACATGTTTGCTAATGGATGGATGATGGAGCTTCACCTCTGGTGAGGACCTTGGGTGTGGAAGTGATTATACATCATTTTAAGAGCTTTATTCAGGTCTTTGAAAGAGAGAGGTTGATGTAGATGAGTCATGAGAAAAACAGGCAGGAATCTGCATTTCCAGCTAGATTTTCAATGGGCCACAGGACATTTGTGATGAGTTTTGCGTGGTCTCTGCGGCGCCCGGCGCTGGCAGGAGGATCTCATGGATGGGCTGGGGAGAGGTTGAGCTGGGGGAGAAGTTGGGCTCAGCTCTGATTTTCTTGCCTTTCTTTGGACCTTTCCTTCCTACAGGCTTTTTCCATCGACATCATTCGGCACAAAGACTCCATGGATGAGCTGTTCAGCCAGCGCAACGAGATCTTCGGGACCTGCGGCGAGGAGCAAAAAGCTGTTCTCCAGGTGAGCCTGCTCTGCTCTTCATTGCAACAGAGAGGGGAGAGAGGCGAATCCTCAGCTCTTGCACAGGCTGGAGTAGTTTAAAATTGCTCCATCTTTAGTAATTCCCACCAGTGTTAGCAGAAATCTCTTTACATTTATTGCTCTCCTTTATTGCGTACTTTTATTGCAGGGTTTGGGGAGGGGGAGACAGCGGAGATTCCCGAGGCTGCTTTAATTGGAATTACAGCCCGTGCACGTGGAAGGCCACCAAAAGCACCTCCTCCTTTTCCAGCTCACAGCGTGGAGCTGGCGCTTTTCCTGGGCCCGTTTGCATCCCTCGCCATAACTCTCCTCCCTCCCCTTTTTTTTCCTTTTTCCAGGAGAAAACCGAGTCCCTGGTGCAACAGTACGAAGCCGTGAGCCAGCTCAACTCGGAGCGCTACGCTCGCTTGGAACGTGCCCAGGTCCTGGTCAACCAGTTTTGGGAGACCTACGAGGAGCTGAACCCATGGATCGAGGAGACTCAAGCCCTCCTCTCCCAGCTGCCGCCTCCAGCCATCGACCACGAGCAGCTCAAGCAGCAGCAGGATGATATGAGGGTAAGAGGCTGCGGCATTTGCATCTCCTGTCCAGGAGTTCTTCTACCTTAAACAGAATTGCAGCACTTGCAGAGGCGAATTCTTGAATTTACCTCATTTTTTCCCCTATTCTGTTCTTTTTGGGGATCCTGCTTGTATAATCCAAGTGTGCCATGTGGAAATCGTGTTGGAGCACTCCTTACCAAAATGCAGCTTGCACCCAAGGGAACCTGGCTGCCTTCGCATCTCCTGCCTGACTGTGGCAGGGAAAACCACTTTGTGCTTTTTGAGTAGAGAGCTGCAAAGCAAAAATTCCCAGTGGGGTCCCCTGTGGAGCTGTCAGGAGGGCCAGGAGCTGGGGAAGGACCCGTGCCGGGTGTTGTGCCATAGCCATGTTAGGAAGAGCCGAGTTCCATGTGCTTGGCAGATGCTGGGGCATGAAATCCACGGAGTGAGTTCCTACCAGATACGATCGCTGCTCTTGGAGTGCTGTGTGGAATAAATAGGCAGCGACTTGAAACAGATTTCCAAACAAATCTGGGGTTTTTTTTCCCTTCTATTCCCTAGCAACTGAGGGAGTCCATCGCCGAACACAAACCTCATATCGACAAGCTGCTGAAAATCGGGCCGCAGCTCAAGGACCTCAACCCCGAGGAAGGAGAGATGGTGCAGGAAAAATACTCCACGGCCGAGGCCACGTATGCCAAAATCAAGGAGGAGGTGTGCCAGCGAGCCCTCGCGCTCGACGAGGCCGTCTCCCAGTCCACCCAGGTACGCTGGGGTGCCAAGGAGATGAATCTCCTTCTCGCAGTCCCCTGGGGAAGCCACGTGCTTTGGAATGCGGTTTTATTCCGGTTGTAAAACCCTTTATAAGGCGTAACGTGGTCAGACACCTCCGGGGTGGTTTCCTGCTGCTCAGCTCTGGCTGTGGGAGCAGAGGGAAAAAAGGCTTTTTTGAGGCTCGACGTAGTAAATAGGCTAATAAATTTTTACAACCTCAGTAATGATGCTGGTTCAAAGGGGCTGCTTTTGGCATCTGCCCAAGGTTGGAAGGGCCCGGAGAGCCTCTTGAAAGAGCTTGAAGAGAGAATTTTCAATGCTGATAAGCTGTGAGTGCAGTGAAGAGCCATAGGATCCTTTGTATGGGAGAGGTAATGGTTGTCTCCGTGGTCTGGGCATCCCCCAAGGAGGTGGGTGAGTGCAGGAGAGATAGGAAAGGAAGGGCAGAGACTGGAGGTGCTAAAGTCCAGAAAGGGGGTGAAGTGTTCCTGCCACTGAGGGTTGATGACCCCCAGTTACGTTTCATTTCACCCCCTGTTACCGTAGTGCAGTTGGTTTTTGTCATGTCTGGGTGTTTATTTTTTTAATTCCTGTATTGTGTAGTCACTTCTCTTGTTTTGCACTTGTATTAACTCCGAGTTTTTCCCCCCACATTCCCCTCCCCTGTCATCTCTCACTCCCATTGTGGAATGTGTTATCTGTGTGTGTTGCTGCCTGTGCCCGTCCTCCCCACATGGTCCCATTTCATTCTTGTGTTGACTGCGCCCCACCATTGCAGATTTCGGAGGTAAGCGAGTCCCCCACGATAGATATTCATTTTCACTCTTTGGGCTGATTCTGTTTTACACCCGGACTTTTTATTTCTGGCCCATGCACAGCTCAGCAGAACATGCTTAAAAATTAACTCGGGGGGCCTGAAACCACATTATTTGGGATGGCTTTCCTTGCCTTGCCGCCTGGTCTCAGCCGCTCGTTCCGCTGGGAATGCTTCCTGCAGAGCACAGGTTTTGCTTTCGGAGGGGTTTGCCCTGAGCTTCCTGCTCCTGCTGGACGTGCTGGTTTGCTCCTGCTTGTTGGCTGAGCCAGCGTGTCCTGATCAACTTTGCACCAAGAGCCCGTCCCCTCTCTGCTGGTAGAGCCTGGGATTTGGTGGACACCAGCACTGGTGTATTCCCAGTGGGAACTGGGAGAGGGACCAGAGCTGGCAGCCACAGTGCAGAGCTGTCCTTCCCACCAGCAGAGACGATTTGGGATCTTTAAGGCCAAAGTTGACTTTTCTAAAAAAAAAAAACCATAAGAAACCCTGCTAGACCCCCTTCCTCTCTCACCCCTGGCTTTCTGGTTCTGCTTTTGAAGCTCCAGCTCCGTGGCAGCTCCTCCCCACCCGCATGCAGCCTCCCCCCACCTCCCGCTGACTCTGCCGGGGTGGGTTTCCACCGGCCTTGCACCACGCGGAGATTCCCACCAACACCAAACACGGGCGCTTCTCCAGCAGCACCTCTGCCCGGGTGCCCCGACAACCAGGACTGGGTTTTTCTTGCCTGCCCACAAAAAAACAAGACAGCGGCAAAAAAGTGGATTTCATAGGGTTGAACCCGGTGACAAGTCGCTGCCGTGTTTGGGTCAGAGGTGCTGGGGCCGGCTCTGGGAGTCTCCTTGGCTGCTCTGTTGGCTCTGTTGGAGCAGGGCAAGGTGTGAGCAGGAGGCTTCAGGTGTCCTTGCTGCTGCAGGTGTCCTTGCTGCTGCAGGTGACATTGCTGCTGCGGGTGTCCTTGCTGCTGCAGGTGTCCTTGCTGCTGCAGGTGACATTGCTGCTGCGGGTGGCATTGCTGCTGCAGGTGTCCTTGCTGCTGCAGGTGTCCTTGCTGCTGCGGGTGTCCTTGCTGCTGCAGGTGTCCTTGCTGCTGCAGGTGTCCTTGCTGCTGCAGGTGTCCTTGCTGCTGCAGGTGACATTGCTGCTGCAGATGGCATTGCTGTCGCGGGCAATGTCCGTCCTCTCCGAGAGGCTGTGGGGGCAGCGCTCAGGGCTGTGGCACACGCAGGCAGTGACACGGCATCGCTCAGTCCCCTCTTCCCTGCCCTGAC
>JAYRBT010000064.1:4620890-4651839 GCA_036023395.1 Myiotriccus ornatus
GTGGGGGCAGCGCTCAGGGCTGTGGCACACGCAGGCAGTGACACGGCATCGCTCAGTCCCCTCTTCCCTGCCCTGACGGATCTGCTCCCCTCCAGTTCCACGACAAGATCGAGCCCATGCTGGAGACGCTGGAGAACCTCTCCTCCCGCCTGCGGCTGCCGCCCCTCATCCCCGCCGAGGTCGATAAGATCCGGGAGTGCATCAGTGAGAATAAAAACTCCACCGTGGAGCTGGAGAAGCTGCAGCCCTCCTTCGAGGCTCTGAAACGCCGTGGGGAAGAGCTGATCGGTCGGTCTCAGGGAGCAGACAAGGACCTGGCAGCCAAAGGTAGTGCCCAGCTTCTCCTCCCCGAACCGTCGCTGCTAGGGAGGCTTTGATGTCCCAGGGGTGTGTTTTGGAGGTTCTCCTGGCCTTAGGAGGAGGGATGAATCCTCTGGATGGAGATGGCTGGTGCCTGCTTCCATCTGGAGCAGACAGGGTGGCATCAGCCAGAGGAGAAACAAGTATTTGTGGGTTCGCAGCCAAGCTGAGCCCTCACCCTGAGCTGGTCTCTTGTTGGTGGCCCCTGTGACGTGATTTGTTGATGTTGATTCAGCATCTAATGGAGGGAAGGAACATCCCCAGCACAAAAAGACCCATCAACACGATTGGCACTAATTGGCACCTTCCTTGGCAGCTCAGCAGTCAGCTCATGGACTGAGTGAGCAGAGGCTTCATGCTAGAGGTGGCCAGAACAGAGGTTCGTTGGAGGGAGGGAGTGTGGGCAAATTTGCCCTGAGCTTGCCTGCACATAAATAAAGGCTTTATTTCTGCAAGCTGGAGTTTCTCACGTCCCTCAGTATCTCCCAGAGTTAATGCTCTGATAGTCCTGGTCCTCTTTAATTCCCTTTTGAATATTCTCTTGGCTATTTCTAAGTGTTATCAAAATGCTTTCGAGTTGTGAAAAGGTTTCCTTCTTCACTGAATATTTTAACTTCCTTCCTCAGTAATCCAGGACAAGTTGGATCAGATGGTTTTCTACTGGGAAGACATCAAAGCTCGGACAGAGGAACGTGAAATGAAGTTCCTTGACGTCCTGGAGCTTGCAGAGAAGTTCTGGTACGACATGGCAGCCCTCCTGACAACCATCAAGGACACACAGGACATTGTTCATGATCTGGAGAGCCCAGGCATTGACCCCTCCATCATCAAGCAGCAGGTGGAAGCAGCAGAGGTGAGGCCCGTGGGACTGTACCTCAGTCTGGAGCTCATCTGCCCCCAGCTTGTCCTCTAAATTGGGAAGACCTCAGATGTGAGCGTGGCCAGAAGCAGTTGTAAATCAGTTTTGTAGGCAGTCAGTCGGATTAGGAAGAGTTATTTTCACTTCAGTTGGAACTGCAAGGAATAAACCAGAAGTGTATTTCACATATCCTTCACCTTAAATCCCTTTATCTGCTGCTGTTCTGGGAAGCGTATGAAGCGTGTGGTCAGAGCTGTGCGCCCACATGTTTGGAGTGATGTGGAAGCTTGCACAGCTCTGCTCACAACCCATAGGCTGTCTGGCGTGGGAAGTGTATATTTAGCTTTCGGTTAGACTGGAGATAAGTGCTTGGATTTGTGTGCTGATGGTTGTTTCAAATAAATGTCGAAATTGACTTCAGGTGGATGTGACTTGACCCGGGCCTTGAGGAGCAGGGATGTTTCTTAATGCTTTGCTAAGTTTCGCTTTGCTATTCCCCTTTTTATAACTATTCTGACTTGGGTTTGCACCTTTTGACTCTCAAAACCTCATGCCTATATTGACAAAATGCTCCTGTAAACAGCACGTCTCCTGTAAACAACATTTTCAGCCAGGCAGTTCAGGCTCACATCTAAATACAGATGTTCTTATTTTAGTTCCCGTCCTGTGGGCAGAGGTGGGAGTGGATCAGGGTGGCGGTGACAACGTTGGCCACCTACTCCTGGGATCTGGAGTTGGGCTGTTGGCCAAGGTGCAGGACACTGGAGCAGGAAGGACTCTCTGTTCTTTATCCCTCCTGCTCTTGGGGCAGTTTTGGAAGAGCATTTGATAATAAAGGTTTTTCTTCTGTGGCTGTGTCTGTGCAGACTATTAAAGAGGAGACGGATGGGTTGCATGAAGAGCTGGAGTTCATCCGCCTCCTTGGAACTGATTTAATTTTTGCCTGTGGCGAAACTGAGAAACCAGAAGTGAAAAAGAGCATTGATGAGGTAGGAAAAGCCAGCAGCTTCTCCTTCAGATAAAATCAGGTGGGAGCAAGTGGGAGCTCTGGTTGAAGAGCCGAACGAATTCTGTGGGCAATCTTGTGTTCCGCAGATGAACAACGCGTGGGAAAATCTAAACAAAACGTGGAAGGAGAGGCTGGAAAAGCTCGAGGAAGCCATGCAGTCGGCTGTGCAGTACCAAGATACGCTTCAAGTAAGAGGCAGGCTGTTGGTGTGGAGTGGGTGGACCTTGGGAACACCACTGCAAGTCCAGGAAACATCTCCTGGCCAAGCGTTTGCAGGCTCTGATAGAGCCTGAGCTCGACAGCCAGCTCTGAGGAACAGCAGATAGTTTGCATTTATCTTCCCAAGTCTATCACCTCATTCCTGCACAGAGCAGCAGGGTGAGCTGGCTGCTGGCAGGTCCTCATGCTGGAAGCAGGAGAGGGAAGGAAAGAGAGAGCTGGCCAAGCACCTCTGCCCTGAAAGACGAGTTTTGTGGCTGTGGGGTGGCGGAGGGACCATCCCTGTTCCCTGACCAACTGAGGGGGGAACACTTTGCCATTCCCTTTGCTGATGTTGTCCGTGCTCTTTCCAGGCCATGTTTGACTGGCTGGACAACGCTGTGATCAAACTCTGCAACATGTCACCTGTTGGCACCGACCTCAGCACGGTCAAGGAGCAGATGAATGAGATGAAGGTATGCAGGTGGAAAGAGACCGGTTCCCCGGCGCTGCTCAGCCTCACAGAGCTCCAGTGATTCATTTGGTTCTGGTTTCTGTCCTACTTGTTTTGGCAGGAGTTTAAAATGGAGGTTTACCAGCAGCAGATTGAGATGGAAAAGCTTAATCACCAAGGTGAACTGATGCTAAAAAAGGCTACGGATGAGACAGACAGGGACATCATTAAGGAACCACTGACAGAGCTGAAACATCTCTGGGAGAACTTGGGCGAGAAGATTGCTCACAGACAGGTAGAGTGAAGACCTGGGGCTCTCACAAGTGTGGGGTTGAAACTCGCCGTGATACTCCCAGTTATTAAAATTTCCCTTTTCCATCCCTGTCCTCGCCCAGCACAAGTTGGAAGCAGCTCTGCTGGCACTTGGCCAGTTCCAGCACGCCTTGGCGGAGCTGATGGCCTGGCTGACCCACACCGAGGAGCTGCTGGATGCCCAAAAACCCATCAGTGGAGACCCGAAAGTCATCGAGGTTGAACTCGCAAAGCACCATGTGAGTTTTCCCACTCCGAGGACATTTTTAGTCCGTTCCCATTGCAGGATCGTGTTTCTCCTGAAGGATTTGAGTCCACAGCCAGGCAGGGATCCACAGGGTGTTTAAGAGGGATGTCGGATGTTTGTCCATCTCGTGCAGGTGCTGAAGAACGACGTCCTGGCCCACCAAGCAACTGTGGAGACAGTGAACAAAGCAGGGAATGAGCTGTTGGAGTCGAGTGCAGGGGACGATGCCAGCAGCCTGCGGAACCGCCTGGAGAAGCTGAATTCCTGCTGGGAGTCGGTGCTGCAGAAGACAGAGGAGAGGGAGCAGCAGCTGCAGTCCACTCTCCAGCAGGTCGGGAAGAGGCATCGGGAATACCCCCCTGTGCAGTGGGGTGCTGCTGAGGGTCTGCTTTCCCCTTCATTTGGGGGGAAAAATAAGGGGGGGAAAGAGTTAGGAAGACACTGGGATTATTTTTGTGCAAGTTTTTCACACATCTCACAGTCTTGGAGTGGTCCAGTGCCTGCCCAAAAGCACAGTGAGGACCAGGAACACCCATGGGTCATGGATACATGGTGTATCACCCTCCTGAACACGCTGGCACATCCAGCTCTGCCTTTATATCTGGTTTCAAAGCAAACACAGTGTTAACCCTGGCACATGATCAATGGTGGCTGATGTCATCTGATCCCAGGACCGATTCTATGTTCCCGAACAGGCTCAGGGTTTCCATGGTGAGATTGAAGACTTCCTCCTGTGGCTAACGAGGATGGAGAGCCAATTGTCGGCATCGAAACCCACAGGAGGTCTGCCAGAAACTGCCCGGGAACAGCTCAATGCCCACATGGTAATTTCTCGGGAGAGGACTTTTTTTTTTAATGCTTTTAGTTCAGCGAGTTCCTGTCAAATATCAGCATCAAAACTTCTCCCTTCTGTATCTGATGGGGAGAGGAGGCTGCTGTGGTCTCCTCTTACAGCTCATTTCGCACTTGATGCCTGGAACAAGCATCACAAAGCCTTAACCACCTTTTCTTGGCACGAAGTGACGTGCTGCTGTCACTTTGCCGCCTGTCCTGAACCCAGTGTTCCCATCACCTGGAGTTTTGCAGCACGACATGTTCCCTCTCCGAGCTCTTCCTTCTCTAATCCTTTGGTGGTGCCTCTTTGCAGGAGCTGTACAGCCAGTTCAAAGCCAAGGAGGAGGTCTACAGCCAGCTGCTGGCCAAGGGGCGGCTGATGCTGCTCAACCGCGACGACTCTGGCTCCGGCTCGAAGACGGAGCAGAGCGTGGCACTGCTGGAGCAGAAATGGTGTCTGGTCAGCACCAAGATGGAGGAGAGAAAGGTAACACTGGGGGAGAGATGTGTCCACCCTTGCCCAGCTGTCTGACAGCAGCTGCACCCTGTTTTCCCTCTCTGCTTTCCGGCTGTTTTTTTGAAACAGCCTCTCTCTTGTTGTTGTACAGGTTGAGTTTGCCTTTCAGGTGGTGCTGGGTGTCAAGCTGTTAGTGCAGGATTTTTTCTAGATTGTCATCAGAATTGCTTAAACCGCACAGAAAATGAGAGTGAAATTGCCTTTTGGGTTAATTCAGCGGGGTGGGAAGAAGCCTCCCGCAGCTCTCAAAGGCAGGCTTTGTTGGTCAGGCCAAATCCTCCTCCGAGCTGACTCCATCCTCAGCTTTTGGCCGGGGATGAGATAAAACAAGGGCCGCGGTGGCCTCGGCCCAGAATAAATTTGCAGCGCTGCAGCTGTTGCCATCGAAATATCATCCGCCCCATTCACCGGGCCGCTCTCCCCACGGCGATCCCTTTCCCAGGAAGCTGAGGGTGACGCAGCTGCTCGTGTGCCGATGAAGGTCTCCCCTTTCAGGGACCATTCTTGTTTCGAAAGACAAGCGGTGGCTTTCACCGAAACCCCCTCCCTTTGGTAAACAAGTCGCGTTCCCGGGCCGAGGCGATGAGGTTCCTGTTAGAGGGACGGCTGGGCAGGGACACAAAGGCCACCTCTGTCTGTGGAGCTGCGGATCGGAGCTCTCACCCTCTGCGTTGTGTTTCTCCTCTCCCTTTCTCCCTCCCCGCTGCCCCAGGCGAAGCTGGAGGAGGCGCTGGCCCTGGCCACCGATTTCCAGAACTCCCTGCAGGACTTCATCAACTGGCTGACACTGGCTGAGCAGAGCCTGAACGTTGCACCCCCAGCCAGCCTCATCCTCGCCGCGGTGCTGGCCCAGATCGATGAGCACAAGGTACCCACCCTGGGGGCACCCAAGGGCTCCCTCCCCGGGATGGAGGGGGCGAGGGTGGCACCTCGTCTCCCCTGAACCCACGGGCTGGTCATGGCCACGTCCAGCTCCCCGTGCAGATGGGACAACCTTTGCTGTTCCCAGGTGTTTGCCAACGAGGTGAACGCGCACCGGGACCGCATCATCGAGCTGGATCAGACCGGGAACCAGCTGAAGTTCCTCAGCCAGAAGCAGGATGTGGTTTTGATCAAGAACCTGCTGGTGAGCGTCCAGTCCCGCTGGGAAAAGGTCGTCCAGCGCTCCGTGGAGCGAGGAAGGGCCCTTGACGATGCCAGGAAGCGAGCCAAGCAGGTGAGAGAAGTGGGAAGGGTGTGACAGACATCAAGGAATGCCCAGCCTCGGAGGGCAGGAGGTCCCAGAACCAGGAAGGAACTGGGGACACCACCAGTGTGAAGTTTATGACTTGCTCCTGTTGCTTTGCAGTTCCACGAAGCCTGGAAGAAGCTGATTGATTGGCTGGAGGATGCAGAGAATCACCTGGACTCAGAGCTGGAGATTTCCAATGATCCTGACAAAATCAAGCTCCAGCTCTCCAAACACAAGGTAAGGCTTTGCCAAAGCCAGCCATATCCAGGTGCTGGATGCAGGGTGGAAGGTGCTCCACTGGGAGGGGAAGCAGGGCCATCAGGACAAGGGAAAAGCCTCTGCTGCTGTGGAAAACATTAATCTGGGAATCATCAGAGCCAAGGTGTTCTGAAGCAGTTTTGTTTTCTCTCCATTTCCCAGGAGTTCCAGAAGACTCTGGGTGGAAAGCAGCCTGTCTATGACACCACCATCAGGACAGGCAGAGCCCTTAAGGAAAAAGCCTTGCTTCCAGATGACACTCAAAAGCTGGACAACTTACTGGGAGAGGTCCGGGATAAGTGGGACACAGTGTGTGGAAAATCTGTGGAAAGGTGAGTCCAGCCCCAGCACTGTAGCAACAGTGCTCGTGTGCCAGGACTCTTACCCAAGGCATGTCATGGAGTGGTTGGAGGTCACTGGGACATGACAAAAGGAGTTCAGTTTACTCATGGGAGTTCACGTGGATGTTTGTTTTCCAGGCAGCACAAGCTGGAAGAAGCCCTACTGTTCTCTGGGCAGTTCATGGATGCACTGCAGGCCTTGGTGGACTGGCTCTACAAGGTGGAACCCCAGTTAGCTGAAGACCAGCCTGTCCACGGGGACCTGGATCTGGTCATGAACCTCATGGATGCTCACAAGGTGAGAGCACCTTTTCCAGCTCTTCTCTGAGACTTGCGTGGGGCTTGTCTTCCCCAAGAGCCAAAGAACAGAGACAGAGTTGGTGCCTTCCTAGTGGATAAGGGGGGATAAAACAGTGGAAAAAGTGGGAAGGAACTTTCACATCACTGGGAGGGTGACAGGAGCTAACCCTACTTGGCTTCTGTCCTCCCTCCAGGTCTTCCAGAAGGAGCTGGGGAAGCGCACGGGGACAGTCCAGGTGCTCAAACGCTCTGGCCGGGAGCTCATCGAGAACAGCCGGGACGACACGACCTGGGTGAAGGTGCAGCTGCAGGAGCTGAGCAACCGGTGGGACACGGTCTGCAAGCTGTCAGTGTCCAAACAAACCCGCCTGGAACAGGCCCTGAAGCAGGTGAGGAGAAGACCACAGGTGGAAATGGTCTTGGAGAGCTTTGGTGGGCTCCAGGACACAAAAGAGGTTTTGCCCTGGCCAGGCAGGACACCCCAGCCCTGCAGCATTTGCCAGGGGGAGCTGCAAAGCTGCTCTGTGTCAGAGCTGTTGGTGTCAGTGATTTACTGATTGTTTTCCCGAAAAAAAAAAGAGCTGATAAGGGCTGGTTTGAAAAGGGAGGACGGGAAGATCTCATCGATGTGCACAGCAGGGATAGAGCAGCGATCAGAGACAGGCCAGGCTGGTGTTTGCCAATGTTTAGTGCAGGAGAGAGACCTCAAATGAATCTTAAAAAAAAACAACCCGAAAGGTCAAAGGCTCTTAAGCAGCTTTTGCGTCAAGTAGGCAATTTACAGAATAAACTACCCAGGTGCCAGACTGCTCAGGATATGGGCAGTTGTGCTGTTTTTAAAAACATTTAGTTCTTCAGTGCAGCTGATGCTGAGGGGAGGGAGGTGCCTGGTTGCTGCATGACCTGGCTGCTGGTGCTGCACAAACCCAGGCCACAAACTGGGCTTTTTTCCCCCTTTTTTTTATATTTTTCACGTCCCTTTCAGCCCGTTGTCCCCCCAGCTCTCAGCAGTGAATCCAGCAGCCTGTTCTGGGAGGTGGAAAGCTGACAGCCTGTGCTTTTGTCTCTGCAGGCAGAGGAGTTCAGGACAGCTGTGCACATGCTGCTGGAATGGCTCTCGGAGGCGGAGCAGTCCCTGCGTTTTCGGGGAGCGCTACCTGACGACGCTGAGGCACTGCAGTCCCTCATCGATGCCCACAAGGTAACAGGGAGCTCCAAGGTGCAACCCCGAGCAAAATTTACGGGGGAGGGAGGACACTGCAAAGTTAATTTGGGCCTTTCTTCAGGAGTTCATGAAGAAAGTGGAGGAGAAGAGGGCGGACGTGAACGCGGCGGTGGGAATGGGGGAGGTCATCCTGGGCGCCTGCCACCCCGACTGCATCACCACCATCAAGCACTGGATCACCATCATCCGAGCCAGGTTCGAGGAGGTGAGTCCCTCAGGATTTGCTCCTCCAGGCTGATGGTTCCGGGGATGACCACGGGGTGGTGGGTCCTGCCTCAGGTTTCCCACGCTAGGGTGACGCTCGTCCTGTGTTTCCAACAGGTTCTCACGTGGGCAAAGCAGCACCAGCAGAGACTGGAGTCTGCGCTTTCCGAGCTGGTGGCGAATGCAGAGCTGCTGGAAGAGCTCCTGGCTTGGATCCAGTGGGCTGAGACGACCCTGATCCAACGGGACCAGGAGCCCATGCCACAGAATATCGATCAGGTCAAAGGCCTCATCTCTGAGCACCAGGTGAGCAGAGGCAGCCCAGGGATGAACTCCAACCCTTGCAAATCCAAGCCAGCACTGAGCAGTAGCTCAACCACAAGCTACCATCGCTGGTGCTTGATGCTCACCTCTCCTCCGTGGGGCTTGGCACGTCCCAGTCGGGGTCTCCAAAACAAAAAGTCGCAGAACTACAAAGGTTTTCTTGTCCTTTCTGTGTTTGGACAGTCCTTTATGGAGGAGATGACACGGAAACAGCCGGACGTGGACCGGGTGACAAAGACATACAAGAGAAAAGCTACTGAGCCTCCCCATGGGCCCTTCATCGACAAGTCCCGCAGCAACAGTACGTCTGCTTTGGGTGAAACGTCCTGGCATGGCAGGAAATGAAATACATAGGAAGCTAATTAACTTTGATTATCAATTAGCAAGGCATCCTGCGTTAACAGCCACCAGGAAGGCGGTGGAGACTTGTCAGGAGGGGAAAAAATCCAGGTGGCACTTCCCAAAACGCCCGTGCTGGGTGTGCTGTTCCTGGGGGTGCTTGGGCTGGAGCTGCTCTTCTTTCTCTCTTGCTTTGGGATGAGGTTTTGGGGTGGGTTTTTTTATGTTGCTTCTTGAAGCCAGAGCCCAGTGCGAGTTCCTGATTGCCAGGGGCATGTGGGTGTGGAGCTGTCACCATGTCCTCCTACCTGGGGACACTGCATCCCTTAGGAGAGCAGCCAGCAAGGCCATGGGAGGCTTCCTCTTCCGAAAAATGAAACAGATTTCATTGCTGCGCTCCCCTGGACAGCTCAGACTTGCTTGTACCCATCAACACCACCTCAGAGAATTAATTTTTCTCCCTTTTTTCCAGGAAAATCCTTGGGTCAGGCCGCCCCCCCCAGCATGCCCATTATCTCCCAGTCGGAAACAAAGAACCCCCGGATAAACCAGCTCTCGGCACGTTGGCAGCAGGTCTGGCTGCTGGCCCTGGAGCGGCAGAGGAAGCTCAACGATGCCCTGGACAGACTGGAGGAGGTAACAGCCCCTGGCTGCTCTGGGAAGGAGGGGAACTGGGAGTTCATCACCAAAAACGTGCAGAAAAAGCATTTTAAATTAGTGCTGCCCCCAGCTCTTGCAGACAGTTCCTGTTGCCTTTCCAAAAACCAAATATTCTTAAAATGTTAAGGCTAAAACCTCTTTGGTAATTAATTAATTAACTTCACCTTAACCAGCTTTGTGCCCCTGTAGTTGGTATCTGTAGAGTTAATGACAGCCAGGCCCTGCTTTCCTCCTAGTAATTAGTTTAACAATTACTGTCTCTATCTTTTCCAAACATCTAATGTCATTTTTGTTTTTATTTATGCTTAACAAAGCAGCTATGCCCAGAAGTGAGTGGTTTTTTTGTTTTCTGTTGCTTTTGCTGTAGGTCAGTTCAGTTTATACGTATTCATGTTTTTTCTTCGTTGCTTTTAACCCCAAGAATGTTTAGAGAGAGAAAAAAAAAAAAGCCCCTACTAAAAATTGTTGTGTTACCTTGGTGTGAGCTGCTTGAGCTGGTGTGGTTGTGGGGGGTCTTTTTGGGGGATAAGAAGGGTGTTAGTTTAAATTGGAGGGGGCTGAGGCTGGGGCAGGGTTTGTAGAGCTGAGTTGTGCCTCAGCTGGAAGACGAGCAAGAAATCCTTTCTTGGCTGCTCAGAGGGAAAGGGAAAGGGGAGATTCATGCCCAAAATCGTGCTGGCGGTGGGAATTCCTCCCTGGTGAGCCCACAGGGTGAGGAAACACACCCAAAAGCCCGAGCAGAGGGGGTGGGAGTGTGTGTGTGTCTGTGTGCAAGTAGCTGATCTCCCGCCTGTGTGTGCTCGCGCGGGGGACGCTGCATCCCGTGCCGGTGGTCCCGTGATGCGCAGTCCACGTGCTGGCTGTCGGCTCCGCTGTGTGTCCTGTTCTGGAAAGTCACTTTGGGGCAACCCCCTCGTTAATCGGGGTCGTCTGGGTAGATCCAGACCCACCTTCCCGGGAGGGCGTTGGCGGGCGGTGTTTTTGGGGCGCGGTAGAGCCGCGGGTGCTGCTCCGCTGGGATTTCTCCCACCGACTCCTGCCGGTTTGCCTTCCAGCTGAAGGAGTTCGCGAACTTCGACTTCGACGTCTGGCGGAAGAAGTACATGCGCTGGATGAACCACAAGAAATCCCGTGTCATGGACTTCTTCCGGCGCATCGACAAGGACCAAGACGGGAAGATCACCCGGCAGGAGTTCATCGACGGCATCCTGGCTTCCAGTAAGTCCGTGGAACGAGCTTGGAAAACAGCCATCTTGGTGCCCCCACTCCGCTGCCTCTGCTGAATGAGGTCCCTGCATCCTCATTCCTTTCTCCTTCCAGAATTCCCCACCACGAAGCTGGAGATGACGGCGGTGGCCGACATCTTTGACCGCGACGGCGACGGCTACATCGACTACTACGAGTTTGTGGCTGCTCTCCATCCCAACAAGGACGCCTATCGCCCCACCACTGATGCTGACAAGATCGAGGATGAGGTAAGGTGACAGAAAAAAGGGGCTCTCGGGGTTGTTGGGGTGGTTCAGGCTGCAGGTTGGCAGTGGGGGAGACAAAAAGCAGGTGAAAAACGGGGTTGTGGTGGTGCTGAGCCAAAATAAGTGGTCGGAATTGATGGTACCTACCATGTTTTTGAAGGAAAGGCTGCATAGGGCTGTGTTTTATCCAAGAAGTGACTTGTACTGGGATAGACTCCCAAAATCCTGGTTCCTTACCTCTCTCGTTGGTGATGGCAGGTCACCAGGCAAGTGGCCCAGTGCAAGTGTGCCAAGAGATTCCAAGTGGAGCAGATCGGCGAGAACAAATACCGGGTAAGGCAGAGGGAGGAGCAAATGCTGCCCCAGAGGCACAAATCCTGCTCCTCCTTCCCCCCTGGGGAGGGGGGATCACTGAGGGGGTGCCCAGCCTGGTGTGGGAGGATCCGGGGGGGAGACGGAGACCTCATGCCCTGGCACGGCGGCTCCCGGCGGAGGAGGCTGGGCCGTGTTTTCCCAGCTCCATCCTTGGCCCCAGGGCGTTCCCTGAACTGGGAGAACATAAAAGTGTCCCTGTTCTGGGGCAGCCGGCCCGGGGGCCCCGTGAAACGCCGCATTCACTCCACCGGAGCCGCCCTTGAAGCTTTCCTCGTGGATGAGTGTACCTTACGCCTGTGTTTTTCTTAGCTCGCTCCCGAAGAAGGGAGAATAATTTCCTTACAGAATCTCTTTGTAACGAGCTGCTGTTTATGTTTCAAACCCTTCGCCGAGGTGAAGTGGTGAAACGAGCCGGTGGCGGAGCTCCCACTTCCCTGCCCGCTGGTTTCAGGGCTGATGCTCCGGCCGGGAGTCGCTGATCCACAGCGTTCCCTCTCTGGCTGCACCAGCCCCAGCCTCCCAGAGCCTCTCCCTGCCCCCAAATAGCCCAACACCCCCCCCACCCCCAATTTCTAACTCCTGCAGTTAACAGTTTTCGTGATTATTGCACTGTTAATCCCATAAATGTTTTTCTTGTTTTTCTTTCCCCTCCTCTTCCTCTGGACTTTCCTCTCCCATTCCCCATTCCCTCTCCCCACAACTCCTCTCCCTCCATAGTTCTTCCTCGGCAATCAGGTACAGTCTGCCTTGTCTTGCTGTCTCTCTCACCTCTGGAATTTTTTAACCAATGTAGTTGTGTATCAGTGATGCTGCTCTGTCCTGTGGTGCTGTGGGAGGACGTGATCTGGGAGCGCTGCTGAGCAGAGCCTGGTACAGAGGAGTGCCACCCAAAAAAAAAAAAGAAAAAAAAAGAATAAATGGCATTGGGCAGAAAAAAAAAGGAAAAAATCAGGATTTGACAAAAATGGAGATATTTTTCTCTCTGGGCTCCTTCCTCGGATAGATTGGGGATGTTGATGGTAACCAGTGGTGAATCACGGCACCCTGTAGTAGGAGCATTGGGATACAGATGGATTTGTGCTCCTGTGGGGAATCCCAGGGGTAGGAGTACCTGCACGAGGGCTGTACCAGGCTCTGGGTGGGTTTGGATCGCAATCACCATGGAATGAGAGCGCTGAGTCCACCCCTTTAATCCCGTAGGTAACAGTAACTAAACCCTCATTCCTGCTACACCCCCTGAGTAACTCCTCACTGGAGCAAGGCTCCCAAAACCTGCATGTATCCCAATATAGTTGTGACCCGGGGTGAGCAGTGCAACCCCTCTAAGTGCTGGCTGGTTTGGGGGGGCAGAGCCATTCTGATGTCCCCCCTGCCCAAATAAAAAAAGCCTAATTTTCATGTGGAATGGTGGTACCCACCCAAAAAGATGCCCAAAATGAAACAAACTGGGATGTTGAAACTGGATGACTCTGAGAACTCTGGCTTTAATTTAGGCAGTGATTATAGAAACCTTTCCAACAAGAGCTGAGAAATAATGTAAATGTGGCAGCAGAAATGAGAATTGACTCATCCCTGGGTTTGGCTGTTGAAGGACACCTCACATAGAGGCTGGAGAGAGGGAAGGAGCTCCCCTGCCCACGGGCACTGTGGCAGCTCTTTAACCACCACACCCAGACAAGTTTTGGTAGAACCCCCAGGCAGGGAGACCCCCCAAATGGTCCAGGATCCCATATCCCTGTGGGTCAGAGATGCTGTCACCTCCTGCCCCTCTGCCTGCTGTGATCCATCCCGGTCACTTTGCACTCTGTTTGCACTGAATCTGGGTTTTTTGTGTATCCACCCACAAAAAGTGTTCCTGTTTGGGTTTTTTCCCATTTTTTTTTAATCATTCTGAAGAGGGTCTTGCTTCCAAAGGCTGGTTCTCCTGTCTTCCCCTCCCAGCAGACCTGCCACATCCAAGCCAGGCTCTCAGTGTCCCTCCCCCAGCAGACATCCAGGAGCCTGAGCTTGGCTTTCCAGGAGGTTTAGGGAGACCGATAGAACAGACCCATGCTTCAGATTCAAGGTGCACTTGTTTGATGTCGCAGGTGTTTCAGATCACTAATGAACATCGCAATCACTAATCAACATTCCTGCCTGGATTCCCATCACTCTGCACTCACCAAAACATCCTCACTGGGCGATCGCTGTGGCGGGGGCTTTGGGGCTGGTGGGGTCAAGTCTGAGGCTCAGGGAAATCCCTGGATTTCAGACTTGATGATGATTAGAGGTGTTTTGCTCAGCAGTGACGCAGCTGAATCAGCCGGCTCTTTTCCACGTGGGCTGCACCAGGGGGGTCATGGCATTGCCAGCCTCTACTTCCTTGACAGTAAAAGGGAAAACAAAACTACAGCTCTGGCTGAGAAAACCCATCCAAACCCCAAATTCTAAAATTTCATTTGCTGCCCTCAAAAATTCCCCTTTCCAGCATTAAAATTAGAGGAATTGGGTGGTTGCATCATCTTAAAACCGGGCAGCAGGAAAACTCCTGTCGGCTGGTACTGCCCTGCACTTACTCCAGAAGAACCTGTCTGGAGAAGCCTTAAAAATATTAAATAGAAGGATAAAAGCCTTTGGTGCAGCCTGTTGTGTCAAGGAGCCGGGTGTCCCTTGTCGTTCCCCCTCCTCTGACCTGTTCCTTGGCTCTGCAGTTCGGCGATTCCCAGCAGCTGCGGCTGGTCCGTATCCTGCGGAGCACGGTCATGGTTCGTGTCGGAGGGGGATGGATGGCCCTGGATGAATTTTTAGTGAAGAATGATCCGTGCAGAGGTAAGGCAGTCCCTGGGGTTAATACAACCGGTGTCTTCTCACCCGCTGAGGGGAGCTTGGGAACTTGTGTGCTGTGGCTGAGTGACCAGAGTGGGTCTGGGTTAGCCGGAGGAGCTGGAGAAAACAGATCCAAAGCAAACCAAGAACTTAAAATGGCAAGATCTGGTGATAGTGCAGCAAATCTTGCAGCGTTTAGCCAGGTGTTGTGGGGGGAGAAGAGGGAAGGGCTGTGTTCCTTGGTTCCAAGGCCCCGGTGAGCGGAGCTGCAGCGCCGTGCTGGGGCTCTCGGCTTCCCTCGGAGGTGTTCGGTGCACACATGTGACTCTGTGGGTGATGGAGTAAGCTTTGGAAAGGTGACCTGAAAGATTCCAAAGGTTCAAAGCCGGGAGATGGTAAAATTGCTGTCTGAGACACGCTGGGGAGAAGATGCTCCAGCCCAGGATCTGTGAACCTGTAGTACAGCTGCACCAGGCCAGGCTGTGGCTGCGGGGCACTGACAGTCCAGGCTCATCCTAGGGACTAAGGAGACATTTCTCCTGTGACTTTGAACTTCTCTCTGATGTGTTTCTAATACAAATTTTCTCCGTTCATTTGTTGGGTTTAAAGCAGTGGCATAAGGAACTAATTTGGAAGCTCTGAGCTGGGCAGGACCATGCACCTTAAATATCTGTTTTGATGGTGCTGAAATGAACTTTCTTCCCTCATTTTTTCCCTTGAGGGTGAAAACATGGCCCTTCTTCTTTTTTTGAATTGCCACAAGCCAGATTTGAGTTGTAAAAGAGGCTCCATTGTCCACGGAGCTGTTCAGGGGCTGGGTTGGATTTAGCGGGGGGGGATTTTGAGCGCCGTGTCCTGCTGTATGTGTGTCAATAAACATCACTTTGCACAACTGTGTCCCAGGTGAAGCAAAAAAGATGTTTCAGTTCAGCATTAATGCAGGAAAATTAAAGTGTAAGAAGCTCCTGGATTACCTGATCTTAAGGAAGAGACAACAGCAGGATAGAAGGAAGAACCACCTCAGTCTTGGGTTTTTAGGGATGAGTGGTGTTTGTTGGAGCTGGTTTGGTGGGACACATTTGGAAGAGACAGTTGGGGTAACATAGACCAGTCACATACCGTGGGCATGGAGAACTGGGGTCACCTCCTTTCCAAAACCTTGAGGTTTTGAAGGTGGTCAGAGCTGTCCGGTCTGGGCGCGATGCCGAGAGCCACGACCAGTGGACAGAGAAGAATTAGCCAGGGGCTGGCCAGGAACGGAGCACATGGAGCTGCGTGTTCTGGAGAGCTTAGGCCTGTGCTCCATATGTCCCTGTCTCGCTGGGGTCTCTGAGACGTTAATTGCTTCGGATATGTCTTCTTCAAGCTGCTGCATTCCGCGCCCCGGCTGTCCGACGGCTGTTGCTGAAAGCAGCATGATTTACAGCGTGTGCCTCGGGGAACCTTCAGGGTTTTCCTGCTCCTCCGGCGTCCCTCGCTCATGCTTTGCAGCAGATGCTTTACAGCGCTGACATCGAGGTTGTTTCTGTCCCTTGGTTGTCTCAGCGTGGCGCTTCCCTCCTGCAGTTGCTTTCTTGGCTTTCTGGTCCATAATCCAGCGGCTCTAGAATTCCTCCCGTGTCCCGTAAGGATCAGTGCATGCCCTCGCTCTCTGTTTGAACACCGTGAGCATGAAACACGTTGGCACATGTCAGCTGGCCCAGGAGCTGAAGCCCACAGACCTTCTCCCTGCTTGGTTGCCCCTTGCTTGTGGAAGGGAGACCCTCCAGCTCTTTGAGGTGTTTAGATGAAATTTTAAGAGTTGGCATTTAATGGCTGGTGGTCACTTTTCTCTCATCTCTCCCCAAAAATATGTGGAGAGCTGCCCAGAGCTGCGAGAGAGCAGAATCTCTCTCAGCATCTCAAGAATCTCAACCCTTCAAAGCTGATTTTACTGTTTTTAAGTCACGTTACAGATGACATTGGCCGCTGTTGTAACATGGTGAGTTTAAATGGTTTTCCTCAAGAGAACAATAGAGCATCCAGTATGAATCCATGACCCTAAGGCAGCTTTTAATCGTCCAGTTTCTCAAAGAGCTGATCCATGGCAGGAGGAGGTTGAGGCAGAGCAAGAGAGCCGGGATGGTGTCGCTGCCGTCCGCCCGCTCTCGGAGATGGGCTTGGGGAGATGTGCAAGGACACTGCTCCCAGCCCTGGAGACTCCTGAGCCCTGGTACCAGCTCTGGGTTCCTCCAAACCTCAGGTCTCCTCTCCTTTTGTCCCCTTCCAGCACGAGGACGGACCAACCTTGAACTCCGGGAGAAATTCATCCTGCCGGAAGGAGCCTCCCAGGGGATGACCCCGTTCCGGTCACGAGGCCGAAGATCCAAACCATCCTCCCGAGCAGCCTCCCCAACGCGATCCAGTTCCAGTGCCAGCCAGAGCAACCACAGCTGCGCCTCCATGCCATCCTCCCCCGCCACTCCGGCCAGCGGAGCCAAGGTGGGGGTCACGTGTAGAGCCTTCCCTTCCCTTTCCTTTAGAAACCAGCAGTCTCCAGAACCCATCCCAGCGAGATGAGGAGCTGCAGGAGGTGTATGGAGGAGGAGGAGGGTTGGGGCTTGGGGGCTTGATGGTACTGTGGTGTCTGTGAAGTGTTCACAGTGTCTGCAGGAGGAACCCTGCTGTCCATGCGGGATTGGAGGGGTGGGATGGTGCAGGACAGGTTTCCAGCCCCAACTGGACACCCGTGGCTCCACAGGAGGGTTCCCGGCTCTCGCCGTGCAGCCGAAGGCTCCTTTACCTCTTGGCAGAGCTGAGGTGTCAGGAAGAATCCATCAACCATCATCTCTCCTTCCCCACCACATCACTCACCCATGCATCGTTTATTTCATCACCTTTTGGGGTTTTTCCCTTTATTTTAATTTATATATTTCCTGTTTGGTTCTCGTTCCATTTTAGTGCTGTTTCCCCCCATTCCAGATACTTTTCCATTTCTCTTTTTGTTTGGTTTTTTTTTTGTTTTTTTTTTTAATTTTTACACCACTCATTCCACCTCTCCCTCCCCTTCCTTGGATTTTCCATTTCACAGACTCCACATCACTTCTCTCGATGTTATGACAAACCCTGGTTGATAAACAGTAAAGCGGGCACCCCCCTGAGGGGATTCGATTATTCCGACTTCCAGCTCCCGAGCGCCGAGGTAGAGTATGGTCTGGCAGCCCCAAGGACCTGCTGACAGCCCAAAGTGCCTCTGGCACGGAGTCATCCCACTCCCCTGCCTGTTTTAACGCTTTCCTCGTGGTAGAGCCGCGCTTGTAGCACCGCTAACGCTCCGACTGTTGGCGTTTTTCATGGGTTTCCAACTCGGGATTAAATAAAACATCGACTTCAGAATAAAGCACAGCGCTTTGAGTTCACCTTTAACTGCCTCCAAACCGTGACAGCTGTGTTAATTCTCTTTGTGCTTTAAAAAAAATACATTAATTTCCCAAGTTTAATAGCTTTTGCATTGGAAAGGGGCCGTGTTTGGCTTCCCAAAATTCAAATCCAGCAGCCGAGTTGAGACTTGAAAATCAGCTACAGCGCATGCACTGTAACCACACCGCCTCAGTTTTATGGAGCGCTTGTGTTTATCACCATGTTGAAGCACGTCAGGTGTGTCCGGCCCTGTCACCGCCTTGGTGCTCCCAGGAGGATGAATTTGGCCTGAGATTTTGGTTTCCCTAAAGTTTTCAGCCTCCTTGTGGACTTTCCTGCCCTTGTGAATGGGTGATGAGAGGCATGGGGTAGATCTCGGTGGCTCACTGCGCTGGTGAGGTAACTGTATCTTGCTCAGCGGTGCTTCCATGTGGAAAAAGGATTAATTTAATTCATCAGAAGGTCGGGAGTGCTTTCCCAATTGCCCTAAATTTATGCTTGCTGCTTATTATAAAATAGGATCAAGGATGAGAATCGAAATCTCTGATGATGACAATGGTACCTCAGCAATCGCGTGTTAATGGATTTTAATTCCCTCAGCTGCCCCTCGCTCCTCTGCAGCTCCAGTTTCATCATATTCCAGCACTTCTGAGTTTCCCAAACATCACAGGGGCTGGAGAGAAACCCCTCCAGCTGTTGCTTTAAAGTTCCTTGGGAAATGCCCTCTGTTATCTGTGTCCATCTCTCCAGGGATGCAGAGGAGCTGGAGCCATCCCTGCATCCCTGTGCTCCCCAAAGCCCCCAGGGATGGGGGACACCACGGGCAGTCGCTTTCCTGCAGCACTGCCCCAAACCCAGAGCTTTGGGTGGTGAATAGAAACTGGAGCTGCCTTTTCCAGCTGGATCCAGGTGCCCTCACCCTGCTGGCACTTTCCCTTCCGCTGCCTCCCGCAGCGGCGGGAGTAGCGTTGCCTGTTGTGCTGCTTCACCCCACATCAGCTGCACTTGCAACATCTTAAAGGTTGGAAAGAGCGCCGTTTCAGGATGTGGCCAGAGCTGATTTGATGTGTTTTGTGTCTCTGTTCACCACTCTTCCGATTTGGCTGCCCTTTGGTGCTGAGAGCGTGGACACCAGCTGGGTGTCCCTACACCTCTCTCCCAGTCAGGCTGTGCTGATGCTCCCACGACGGGATGCAGTTCTCAAGATCCCATGTACTTGACCTCTCAAAATGTTCCTGAGCTGCCTAGATGCTTAAATCCCTATTTTTGCAATATTTCACCTTTGTGGAGGTTTTGAGCCCAGCTGATGCTGCCTCCTCCGGATGGATAACAGCTTTGCTTTGATTTTTTTTACCTGCTCATCAGCCTGCAGAGCACAAAATGCCATCACCCTCCAAATTTTCAAGATCTGGGCTTTTTGCTTTTTAATCAACCACTGCTGAAACGGCAGCTTGTGTCCTCCTTGACCATTAAGATGGGTGTTCCTTAAATGCCAAATGTTTTTTGCCGAGGATCTGATCTTGGATGTGATCTTGGCCCGTCACGGTGCATGTGACAGCTAAAGGATGCCCTGTGTGTGCTTCCTCCCAAGGTGACCCCCGCGGCGGGCAGCAAACTGAAGCGACCCACCTTCCACTCCAGCCGAACCTCCCTGGCTGGGGACACCAGTAACAGCTCCTCACCAGTCTCTACAGGTGCCAAAACCAGTCGGGCAGGTAAGCCATGAGAAAAGATGGAAAAACTCCCTTTGTCGCTGTTGCTGCTTAAATTGGTGGGGAAAATACGGGATACTTTGTGGCAGGCAGTGGGGTGGGAGGCTGATGCCCACTGCTGCGTCCCTGCCTGGGGGAGGAGATGCTGGCACAGTTCTGCAGTCCAGGGAGCTGCTCCTGCTCCGTTAAAAGCTTGGGAAGGGATCGGTTCTGATGCTGAGCCCCCTGTCTCGGGGGTGCTGGCGGGAGGCCAGAAGCAGCCACAGCGGCGCTGGGGATTTGGGTGCCGGTGGGTTCGGGGCTCAGGTTCCTGCTCACGGCTCACTGGGCTCCCCTTGCAGATCCTAAAAAAACAGCCAGTCGTCCCACGAGCCGCGCCGGGAGCCGCACGGGGAGCCGGGCCAGCAGCCGGCGGGGGAGCGACGCCTCCGACTTCGACCTGCTGGAAACGCAGTCGGCGTGCTCGGACACCTCGGAGAGCAGCGTGGCCGGCGGGCAGGGCAGCTCCCGCCGGGGCATGGCCAAACCCTCCAAAATCCCAACCATGTCCAAGAAAACGACCACTGCCACCCCGAAAACTCCAGGCCCTAAAAGATAATACTGTACCCACAGCCTCCTGAGAGGAGAAACCCAACCTGTGTCCAGTTTTTAAACCCTGCTCCGTACATTGGATGTATATTTATCTAAATGGGAGAAACTATATTGTTAAAAGTGTAAAAGAAAGTTGTGTTATGAAGCTGCCTTATTTGGGTTTTTTTTTGGTTGGTTTTTTTTTTTTTTGTTTTTTGTAAGTTACTATTTTCATGTGAATATTTATGTAGATAAAATTTGCCTCTCCATGACCCCTGTTCAGAGAGGGGCCTGGAAAACTGAAAGGTGGAAGAGAAAGAAAAAACAAACAAAAAAAAAAACAAGAAAAAGATTTAAAAAAAAAAAAAGGAAGCAAAAAAAAAAAGGTCAAGATGTGAAAGTGTAAAGAAAAACTAAAATATAAATAGGATTTCTGCGCGGTGCAGGGTGTGAACCTGCTTTATCTTTTAGGATTGTTTCCTAAATGTCTTTATAAACTTGCTGTCTCAGCAAGGTAAATTATATTTAAAAGCAAAGACCTGAATCCTGCAGTGTTCAAGGAACTCTCTTTTTGTAAATCACAGATACCTCAACCAGAGAGACATGAGGTGAGGGGACTTGGGGCTTACGTTTCCATTTTTTTTAAGCTATGTGGTTTTACCTGAAGAAAGCGGAGTTTGACTTAATAAAATTTGCACACACTACAGCTAAGGTCGTGACAATTCTGTCCTGAAAATACTGTCCCGACAGCTTTGTTTTTAAAGAACAAACTGATGGGGAGGGGTTTGGGGAAGGGTCTGAGGAGGGGGTTCACGCCGAAGCCGGCTGGAGGAGAGCACGCGGGTACGATTGCAGGTCTGGATCACTCGGATACATCCCTTCTTAGCGGTGGTGGGTCTCCAAATTCAAGGATTCTTCTGGATTGATGGCTTAAAAGAGCCCGATGCAAGGCGCTCCGTACACAATCGCTATGTATCTGCATCTCTTTGTTTCCTATTTATTATTTAACTGGTCATTCCACTTCCAACCAGGCTGAGGTTGATGTGAACTCTGCTCCTAGGAGAAATCTGGACTTACACGCACAGTTGCTTGTCCTTGAAATGAGTCTCACCAGCACACTCGCTGCAAGTCCTGTCTCGCTTTTGTACGCTACTTTTTCTTTGTAATAAAATCAAACTGACCAAGTGACCAGGAGACGGGCCGGGGGCCAGGGCTCTCCACAGCTCCTGTATTTATTTAATATTGTTCCTCTCCGGCCCTGACCGTGTTGCTGTGTGATTCTCTCAATTTGGTTTAAAAATTGAGGCAAAACTGAAGCTCTACCAATGAATTGTTTAGAAACCAGACACATTTTTGTATTAAACTTGCTTGCGGTAATAAACAATCTTGCCTCCTACTTTATTCCCCAGTGTTAGCTTTGTGACGATTGAGAGCTGGAGCTGGTTATCCCATGCCTGTGAATTCGGGTGTCAGCAAGGGTGGGTGCCCTTGGGTTTGGTCATTTATGAGGGTGAGCATCCCTGGAAGTGGGTGCCCATGGGGTGAGCATCGCTAGGGTTGAGTGTCCGTGGGTTTGGGTGTCGATGAGGGTGGGTGCCCATGGGTTTGGGTGCCCACGGGGACAGTCATCCCTAGGGATGGGTTACAATGGATTTGGGTGCCCACGAGGATAGGCATCCCTAAGAATGGGTTCCCATGGATCTTGATGTCCACGGTTTTGGGTGCCCACGATGCTGAGCACCCCTAGGGGCGGCTGCCCACGGCTTCCCCATGCCCGGGGCCGCAGGGCGGGGAGGGCCGGGACGTCCCGCAGCCGGGGCCGGGGCGGTGCCGCCGGAGGGACCGTCCCTTTCCCTCGCCCCGCCGGGGCGGGCCGGGGCCGGAGCCGTGCCGGTGCCCGGGGCCGCACCGCACCGGGCGGGCGGGGGGTCCCGGCGGTGCCATGGGGCCGGGGCGCGGGGCGGGCGGGGGGCGGCGGGGGGCCGTGGCGCTGCGGTGGGTGGCGGCCGTGCTGTGCCAGCTGGGCAGCGGCAGCGTCCTCCGCCCCCGGCTCCACGCCGCCGGGGTCCCGCAGCGGCGGCTGAGCGGCGGCGAGCGGCGGGACGTGCAGCGGGAGATCCTGGCCGTGCTGGGGCTGCCCGGCCGGCCCCGGCCCCGCGCCCCCGCCCGCGCCCCCGCGGCCGCCGCGCCGCTCTTCATGCTCGACCTGTACCACGCCGTGGCCGGCGAGGAGGAGGAGGAGGAGGACGGCGAGGAAGCGGCCGTGTCGCGGCCGGTGCTCACCGGGCTCAGCACCCAGAGCCCCCCGCCAGGCAGCGTCGTCAGCCACGCCGACACCGTGGTCAGCCTCGTCAACATGGGTGAGCGCCGCGCCGGGGCACCGCGAACACCGGGACGTGCGTGGGCACAGGGATGCACCGCGGGGAGCAGAATGTGCCGGAGCGGGAGGTAGTACGGGGGCACCGGGAGGACCGGGACGTGCGGACAGCACCAAGGCGGCTTTGGCAGCACCAAGAGGACCGGGGGTACCGGGACGTGCGGGCAGGATGGGGGCAGCTTGGGCACGGGGGACCGGAGCAGAGCAGGGCGCACGGGCAGGACAGGGACAGCGCAGAGCTGGGGAGGTACCGAGGGGGTACGGGGGAGCAAAGGGCTGGCTGAGCTGAGCCCGACCCAAACCCCCGGCCCGTAACTGTGGTACCGGCAGCTCCGAGCATCTCTCTGTCCTGGAGTGGTTTCTCAGGGGGCCCTTGTTGAGAAAAGCGTCTTTTTTCCCCCGAAGTTAAGCTCAATAACGGTGGAGAGCGGCTGGGAGGGACACGGTGGCTGTGAGCCCGGGAAGGCGTAATTCTCATCTCCGCTTAAAAAAGGGGAGATGGAGAAGGGGAAGGTCCTGCAGCGAGGGTGGTCTGAGGGGGGCTTATCCACGCTGTGCTCCCCATTTCACTGGGCACATGAGCTGGTTGGGGAGTGAGGCAGGATGGCAGCTCTCAGGCCAGCAGCAAGGTGAACCACGTTCCCCAAGGTGGGACACTGAATCACGGTTCAAAATAAAATCCTCAAGGTTGCTAATTATTGCTGGAATCCCATCCACCTGGTTACTGGGCTGCAGCATCCATCCAATTTCCAGGTGGTTGATTGAGCAGCAGCAGAGCTGTTTCCAGCATCAGCAGGGCCATGAGGACTAGGGACACAGCGGGTCCCCTCTGAGAGCAGGCACTGGGTTGGCCTGAACCCTTCAGGATGAGCAGATTTGGATGTAGAGCTCTTCCCTGCCTCTGCTCTCTGTTTGGGATGTCCCTGCCCAGGCCAGCTCAGAGTTCCATACAGTCACTACTCTGATGGGGAGAATCCCTCCCTGGAGACCTAAGGCAGGGAGGAGGTTTGGATGAGGAAAGGCTGTGGAGCAGTTTTGTCTCCCAAGTCCTCTCCATCCATTCCTGCATCCTCTGTGTAAGGGAGGATCTGTGGGATAGATGCTGGTCAGGCAGTGGTTGGGGTCCCCACAGTTCCCGGCACTCAGCACCCAGCTCCCATGTAGAGCCCCTGGGGGAATTGTGGGAGCTCAGCATCCTGGGAAAGCTGAGACAGGTAGGCAGACACTGGACCACCAAATTCCAGCTCCCCTCAGCACTTGATACAAAATGGGCTTTAAAAAGGTTAGATTTGATGGCAACAAAGGTGGGATGTTCAGAGGGCTGGGGAGATGCCCAGGAGGTGTTGGTGGTGGCAAAGGGTTCCTGATAAGGGGTGGGGTGGGGGGCACTGCGCCCCCTTCCCAGTGCTCTTGGAGCAGCCAGGAGAGTTGGGGAACACACTTCCAGCCTTCAATTTGAATGGCTTTGATTTCTGCGGCTTCGTCAGCCCCTTCATGTTAATTAAATAAGTTTTTGTGGGAGAAGGCTAGCTCTCATTTGCATGCGTAATTCGCTGCACAATTATCCTGATGGGACATGCAAATGGAATAAGTCGGTGCTCCATTGGGCACTTGGACCTTCTTTGCTCGCAGCCACCCCACGTAGCACTGTGTGAGCGGGGCCGGAGCGCGGCTCCCAACGGCACACCTTTTTCCTGGGAAGGGGAAATGACAAACACACCCCGGGCTGGGTGGGCAGAGTGCCCTGCCTGCTGGGCAGGGGGATGGGGGCTACTGGGTTGGGTACCTTTGGTTGGGTTTGGTGATGGTGGATCCGCCCGTCCCATCCCCTTTGCGCCTCTCGGTGCGGGGACGAAGCCTGACCTGTGCTATTTCTGAGCACTTCCTGAGGGAGTCAGGTGGGTTGCTGGTATTTTTAAGCCTGGGATAAGGATGGGCTTTGGGATTTCTCCTCAGATGTGAGTTATGGATACGGGCAGGGTATAATCATGGGGCAGAGTGGTTGGTAACAGGCTCTCCATGTGCCCGAGCCCCCTGTGGCACCACAACACATACGTCTTCCCTTTCCCTCCTGGCATCCATGGCTCCCGGCTTATGGAAAGGTGTCCCTGCCTGTGGCAGAGGGTGGAACCAGATGATCTTTAAGGTTCCTTCCAACCCAAAGCATTCTGTGATTCCCTGTGGCCGGACTCCCCCACGGCTGTTTCGGATGAAGCTCTGCCCACAGCGGGGCATCTTCCTGCCAAATCCAGGGAGCACTGGGGAGGAAGGCAGGACACCTTGGCAGAAATAGCTGCAGCACCCTGGGCGCTGCAAGGAGCCATTAGCGTGGGGTGGGAGCTCACAGCAGCCTCTTTAATTGAATTTTGGGAGTTGAGGTGCTGCTCCACTCTCCACACTGGAAGCTCATCACCCGCTGCTGGCCACTTACCCTCGCCCCCACACCATCACCACTGAAATCCATCTGCTGTCAGCAGCTGGGTCAGGATTTTCCCACTCCTGGCTTCATTTTGCTGCCATTTGAGCCTCCTCCTCCTCTGGGCATCCATCTGAGGGACGCGGGGCAGTGTTTTCTGGCAGCCCATGCCAAGGTGTCAGTGCTCTGTACACGCCCTCCATGTGTGTTTTAATGGGAAAAGCTTTGCAGATAAAATCCCCGGGATCCACCCGTGGCACCGTGCTCCCAGCTGGCTGAGTGTGGGGCTCAGGGAGCAGGGGGGATGCAGCAGTGGCCAAAGATGTCTCCCAACCACAAGCAGCCGTACTGGGAGCGTCCAGTTCTGAGCCCCACGTCCTGCAGCTGCCAGTGCTCATCCCAGGAGGATGGAGGAAGCACTCCTGAGATAAACTGGGAGCCTGGATTCATTTCACAGCACTTGGGATAAATCCTAAATCTCTCCCCACTTCAGAAAACCTTCAGAGCTTATTTTTTCCTGCTCGTAAGCGAAGGACAACATCTTCCCTGCATCTCGTTTAAACCTATTTTGGGATCCTGAGCACTTGATGTGGTTGAATATCCTGGCATTTCCTTTTAATTTAGTGTCTGAAATGATCGTGGGGACCATCGGGAGCAGCCAGGACCAGTAATTACGACTGATGCGCAGTTTATAGAAACAGGGAAAGTTTACAATGAAAACGTGCAGCTAAGAATAACCTGGGGAGCAGGAGGAAGGGTGGGATCCGGGAAGAGATCAGGAGCTGGGAGACATGGTGAGGCTCAGCCTCGGTGGAGCTGGGCATCCTCTCCCAGAGGAATGGCCCGAGGGCTGTTTATAAGTCATTTTTATAGTGTTTTTTTGGGGTGGTGGGAGCCCATATTCAGCCTTGTGGTGACATTCAGCTTTGGGGAAAGACACGGCAGCTCCTTGGGATGAGACAGTAAACGCCAAAGGAGGGGGCAAGGAGAGCAAAGCGCTTGGGTTGGGTTTTTTTAGTGTGTCTCATCCGCAATCCGGATAATCCGCCCACAGATAATTGAGGGTTGGTGGTGTGGCTGAGCCAACCCGCCTCGAATCAATGGCAGGTTCCCACCAGGCTCCCAGCGAGCTGGGGGGGGGGTGGGCATCTCCAGAACACCCCCAGCAGCATTTTAGCACCCACTGTTCTTCTTGGGCACCCACTGGGTGCTTTGGGGGTTGTAATTTCACAGGAGTTTATAATGTAGCACGAAACACAGCGACATTAAACCCCCTCCAACCTGCTGTTTGCATCTGATCCTGTCCTGATGGCTGTGCAGGAGGGGATGCTTCTCCCTTGGTCCTGCCTCTCCAAGGGTTTTCCCTCTTCTTCTCCATGAGGGAACAGAGAATTCAGGGGTTCCTCCCAGTCTCTCATCACAAACACTACATATATTGCTATTAAATCCATCTTATTGGATTCATCAAGGAGCTTATCTATTTGCATCCCCTATAGCATTTCTCTTACTGCCCAGATGTTTCTGGGCTTCCCTCCTACCAGGTCCCCTCCTCTGCCTTCATCCCTGGACCCCTCCATCACCTCCACAGCACACTGATGGGAAGTTTTCATAACCAGCTGCTGCTTTAGCAAAGGTTTTCACTCTTCTCCGGGGCCAAAAATCACCCTGGGGGCTTTTTCTGTGGTGTGGGTTCTCTGTGACCTCCTTGGCTCTGCAAAAAAATCCCTCTGCCCGTTCCTGGGTGAGGACCCATCCGCTCTGCTGGAGGTGCTCATCTGTGAAGATCACGATGATTTCAGGGCAGAGGGGTGACCCAAGTACCCAGATGACAGAAAATACCCAAGGGGACACCGCCTGGTCCTCTGGACCGACCGTGGGACGTCCCACTGAGGGTTTATCAGTGCCAAAGAAAAAAAGTTGGTTGTCCTCTGGGGGGATTTAGGGATTTTGTAAGATCCTTGAGGCACTGGCAGCTTCTGCAGCACCGCTGAGTGATCCGGGAGCGCGAAACCATCAGCGATGGGTTGGTGGGAGAAATGGAAAAGAGGGAAGAGCCCGAGGGGCTGCAGTGGGTTTGGGGGGCTGGGTGCAAGGGCTGGAGGCAGCTCCCCACAGCATCCTCCTGCCACAGCTGGCAGCCGCCCCGCCGGAGCAGGAAGCGCTCTCCGCATCCGCCCTGCCCGCCTGGCCCTGGGCTTTTTTTGTAACATAGCTTGTGGTGAGGCCAGTAGCTGGAGGGAATGTGGGATTTGAAAAAAAAAAAAGAAAAAGAGTTAAAAAAAAATAGGAAAAAAGAAGAAGAAGTTAAAAAAAAAAAAAAAAAAAAAAGACCTGTAGGTACGTAAGTAAAATCTCAGAATTAGGTTCAGAGAGATGCATCGTGCTGCTCCCCTCCCATGTAAATGGGAACAATGACTTTATGGTGCCTTAAACTTGGAATATTTCTCCCCTGGAATTGGTTAAAAGATGCATTTAAAACGTATGTTTTTATTTAATTATTTATTTGGCTGGTTTGTTTTTAAAAGTACGCACCGGGTCAGATGGGTTACGTTGCTTTTGTGCCTGAAGCAGGAGAAGCTTTAGTCATATTGAATCATATTTAATCATATACTTTAATTATATTGAGACGAGGCAGATTGGAATATTTTTAAAGAACAATTTGAAGCAAATAATTAGGTATTGGAGAAACTGTGTGGGGCTGCATTACTGCAAAGAAAGGCGTTGGGTTATTCTTTATGGACTTCAAAAATCGAATCAGCAGATTTTTTGCTGCAACAAAACACCAATTCCTGCTCCAGATGATCCTGCTGACCCCAAAACCTCAATTTTTTTCTGTGTGTGTTTTTCAGCACAAAAGGCTGCAGCCCCTAAACCATGACATAAGTAGCAGCCTCTCTGTGCTCCTCCCACAACCGAAGCTTGCGCTTTTAATTTTAATTTTAATTACTAATAAAGGAAGAAGGCTGGGAGGCTGGTGGGTTTGCAGCAAAATAAAGTTGGGGGGGATCCAAAAATAGGGGAGAGGGGGCTGCATCAAGATTAAAACTCTCAGGGGAGGAGAGATAGGAATTTGCAGCCGAGAGCTCGGGGCTGGAGGGTGGGGGGGTCAGAGCCAGCAGGTTTGTCCCCAAAGTGGGGGCAAATAAAGTCAGAGGGACTCAGGGTGGGGTCTGGCAGAGTCCTCCCTGAGCCCTTTGCTCCACAGTGGAGCAGGACCGGGACATGTTCTCCCCAAAGCCATACTGGAAGGAGTTCAGGTTCGACCTGACCCAGGTGCCCGCGGGCGAGTCCGTCACGGCCGCCGAGTTCCGCATCTACAAGGCCCGGGGGGTGTCCCGGCACGGCAACAACAGCCTCCACATCAGCATCTACGAGGTGGCTGCAGAGCACTCCAACAGGTGAGGGGCTGCAGAGGGGAGTGAGGATGGGAATGGGAACAATGGAGATGGGGGTGACGGGGATGGGAATGAAGAAGGTGGGGACGGGGATGAAGATGGTGGGGATGGAGACGGAGGGTGGAAATCTGGGCAAGCACTTTCCCCTCCCACTACCATAAAAGCACCAGGGGAAGTGGCAGGGCCACAAACAGCTGTCCCCAAACTTTCCCATGGGGAAATGTCACACCCCGGCATTTTGGCCAGGGGGGAGAGGATGCTTTTTCCAGGATGCCACCATCGTGTCTGGCACAGCCGGCGGCATCGAGAGCTACTGACCTGACCCTGCTGTGCCAGGGCCTGTCTGGACACAGGCACCAAGCAGTAATTTCCAGGAATTATTGCTGGTGCTGGTGCCCTTTGGGTGCTGTTACTCACCTGCTCTTTCCCCCCTTGTTTCTACAGGGAATCTGACCTGTTCCTGCTGGATGTCCAGGACCTGCGTGCCGGGACAGAGGGCTGGCTGGTGTTTGACGTCACAGCCGCCAGCAACCACTGGTTACTGGATCAGAAATACAACCTGGGGCTGCGGCTCTACGTGGAGACAGATGATGGTGAGTCTGATGAACCTACCTGCAGCATTTGGGGCCAAATTCCCAAGAACTGGAGTCCCCCCATCTGCCCCCTTGGTGCCATGGGATGTGGTCGTGGGGTTTGTCCCACTGCGATTTTAAATTCCCCGCTGTGGCAGAGAACCCACAGGTGCCACAAGTCTGGGTTTGCAGGCAAACCTGGATGGCAAACCCTTTCCAAAGGCTTCATGCTAATGGGGTGGACTGTAATTAACCCCATTAACACTTAAGGAGCTCCTTACCTGGGGGGATCCTGCCATGTGTGTGCCAGAGGATTAACCCTCTTTCCCCATGGAGTCAGCTCTGGTCCTGCACACAGGCACACTCGGAGCATCTCCACTCCCATGGGGGCAGGAATCACAGTTGGCAGTGCTCCCTCCATTCCCTTCCCTCCCCAGCTTTCCTCCCCAGGGGCAAAGGGGCAAACTGATCACTTGTTTTCAATCCTCAAATGGCTCTGTGTGACCGTGGCGTGCTGGTGGGTGTGGCTGTACCACCCCTGGGCTTCCAACCCCTTGGGATGCTGAAACCGCAGCTCTCCGCTGCTAATTTCTTCTATTTTGGCTCCTTGCTTTAACCAAACGAGTTCATTCCGGGAGCAAACCCACGCCTGGTCCCGTCCCTGCAGGGCACAGCGTCGATCCGGGCTCGGCGGGGCTCTTGGGGCGCCGGGGGCCCCGCTCCAAGCAGCCCTTCATGGTGACATTTTTCCGGGCGAGTCCCAGCCCTGCCCGTGTCACACGAGCGGCCAAACCCCCGAGGAGGCGGCAGCCCAAGAAGACCAACGACCTCCCACACCCAAACAAGCTCCCGGGAATTTTTGGTAAGAGCCCTGCCGGGCGAGGAGCGATCCCCTTGGAAAACACCCGGCTCTGCTGCTGCCATGAGGGACCCGCTGTCAGCACCTTCAGCACCCAGTTTTGGGCCCAGGGGGAAGCAGAGCAAAGAGCTCTGGGTTTTTAGGATTGGCTTGTTTGCAGTTAGGGAGATGCAGAGGGTTTGGGTTGGTTGCCCCCAAGGAAATGGTGTTTGGTGAGCTTGTCAGGATTTCCAAATACTGGAATTTTTGCCCTAATGCCCTTGGCTTTGAAGCCACCCTGGGAAGGTGTCATCACCCTGGAAGAGTGTCACAGCCCCAGAAAGCTGCTCAGGCAACAGGGGAGTGGGAAGCTCCAACCCTCCAAGTCATCGTCTCTGTGAGTGGAGCTGGGATATAGCCCTTCCAAGGCTAAATTCCTTCGTCCCAGCGTCGGAATATCAAATTATCAACCTGTTTGAAACTCCTTTTCCCTTCGTGCAACAGCAGAGGCTCCTCTCCTTTGGTTCTCCTGGACTAACCCCTATCATTTGGGCTGCATCCCTACCTTGAGAGGGGTTGGCTGCAGGGGGGGTGGGATGGGGGTGCCAGGGCTGATGTTTCCTGTCCCCTTCTCCCATAGATGATGTCCACACCGCGGATGGGCGGCAGGTCTGCCGGCGCCACGAGCTCTACGTCAGCTTTCAGGACCTCGGCTGGCTGGTACTTGTCTACTGGGAGAAGTAAATGCGAAAGAAAAAACAGACCCCATCATCCCGTTCCCCTGCCCTGGGCTCCCTCCCAGCCCAGATTCTCCTGTCCATGGAGCCATCCCGGGAGCTGGGAAGGCAAACGTGAACTGCCACCACCCCAAACCCCTTTGCTGACCCTGAGCAGCTCGTGGCTCAGTCCGAAAAATCAAAATGAACCCTTGCTGCTGGCACAGGCACCCGGGGAGGAGGTGGTGGAGTTGTTTGTGCAGGTGGGGAATGGAGGAAGGGGCACAGGAAGGTGAAGCCCTTTTATTTTGCAGGACTGGGTGATCGCTCCACAGGGATACTCAGCCTATTACTGCGAGGGGGAGTGTGCCTTCCCCCTGGACTCCTGCATGAACGCCACCAACCACGCCATCCTGCAGTCCCTGGTCAGTGCCACCCAAAAGGACAGCCCAGGGGGGACACTGAGGGTCTTGGGGAGCAGTAGGGGCCTGGTTGGTCCTGGTGGAGAACTGGGTTTTGGGATGAGCATGGCTGGGTTTGAGGGTGTTTGGTTCAGAGCAGTTCAGCTGCTGGTCCGAATAAAGTATTAGTAGGTGCATGCACATCTGGATGGGCACTTGCACATCTGGA
>JAYRBT010000064.1:4651939-4706471 GCA_036023395.1 Myiotriccus ornatus
TGCACATCTGGATGGGCACTTGCACATCTGGACGGGTGCTCGCAGGCTGGTCCCCACCACAGGATCAAGGGAGGCTCTGATACGGCATTTCAAGGCATTCATGGAGAAACAAGTGAGAGGGCACACAGGTCACTCACCAGGGCTCACCAAGGCCCCCGCTCCTCCCTGGAAAGGCTCCGTGTCAGCCGTGCCCGAGGGTTTATCCGCAGCCCTGGAAAGCACCGCTGCGGCTCAGCACCCAAACATCGGGCTCAGCATATTCCAAGCAGGAAAGCTTTAGTGTCCCTCTTTTCCCAAACCCACCCCGCATCCCAGGCAGTGCTTTAATTTTCTGGAATTTCCTGCCCTGTGAGTGTTTGGTTTCCCAACGGCAGAGCCACACCGGCTCCGGTGCTCGCGGTTAATTACAGGGAGCGCCGAGCCCTCGGCCGAGCCTTTGAAGGTGTCGCCTGGCGGGGTTTAATTTTGACATTAACGAAGCTTCCAGGGCCCATCTTGGGCTGGGAAGGATCCTGGCAGCGGCAGGGAGGGGCCCCCTTCCCCCTCTACACCCACCCATCACCCCTAAACCCAACGCTCTTCCCAAAACGGAGCCGTTTGGGCAGGATGTGAATCACCTGGCGCCCGGATCCGGCCCTTCTGGGAAGCGCCGGGGCAAAGGCGGCCGTGGAGCTGTGCCAGCCCCAGCCTGTGCTGCAAATAGCAGGGTGTTTGACAGCAAAAACACCGGACTTCCGAGCTGGGAGAGCTGGGCTGCCCCTGCCATAAATTAATCGCACATGTCGGGTGAAGCCGGCGAGGGCTCCGCGTGTCCGGCAGGACTGGGAGCCTCCGGCCGGTGCCGTACAGCAAAATCCTGGGATAACGCATGTCCCGAGCAGGGGCTGAACGAGCTGAAGGGGAGTTGTGTTCAGAGAGGTGTTGTGTATTTACGATTTTAGGGGAAGACGTTAAATTCGGGGTGGAGGATCTCTATTGCAGCACCCCCCGCCCGCACCGGAGTCTGACCCGCTCTGCCCTGATTTATGTTCTTTTTTTAGTCATTTGCCTATTTTTGTGAGAAAAAAGGGCCCTGAAATCCCAAATTAATGAAGGGGCTGCCCTGCCCATGCAGTGCCTTGAGCCCCGCTCCAACATAAACTGCAGCAGGGACTGCCTGGAGTTTAGGATAAATATTTTTGCAAAAAGCTGGGAATAATCTCCCCATTCACCCAGGATTTTTGCAGCTATGAGTCGGTTTGATGCTTTTTCTTTTGCCTGGAGCCACGTTTGCTGCGTCCCTCCCCCAGGTCCACCTGATGAAGCCTGAGGCCGTGCCCAAGGCATGCTGTGCCCCCACCAAGCTCAGTGCCACCTCTGTCCTCTACTACGACAGCAACAACAACGTCATCCTCAAGAAGCATCGCAACATGGTGGTGAAATCGTGTGGCTGCCACTGATGGACAGGTCCCATCCCCATCCCTGAGCATCCCATCCCCATCCCTGACTGCCCCATCCTCGAACATCCCATCCCATCTCCGTCCCTGAACGTCCCATCCCCTCCCCACCGGAGCAATGTGACACTGGGTTTCTGCTGGACATGTGGAAGAGGAGTTTCATGGGCTGCATCAGAGCAAAGTCCATTAATAGTAATAAATAATTAAAATAAATCCCTCCCACCCCTTCCTAGAAGTGGATGTAAATAATATAAAACTTCTATTCTCTTACCCTGCTTAATGAGACACGTAGATATGCACAAACATATATATATATATATATACAGGGAAGAGAGGATTTGTGGCTGGTTCTGTGGCTGGTTTGTCTGTGGTTGATGTGTTTTCCCCTCATGCTGCTGCAGTCTCTGGTGGAAGCAGTTTGGGCTTAAGGGTAATTAGGACAAGGGAGGCAGCATCTAAATTGCTCTGGGATTGAGCCGTTCCTAGCTATGTATTTCTAACTAACCCACCTCTACCCAGTGCTTTTAATTCCCTTAATGAAAATATCATCAGGCAATTAAGTAGCTGGCTGACTAACCCGCTCCTGTTTACCTAAAGTTCACCAAACTCAGCCACTTGGAAAAAAAATAAAATATCCATATTGAGCTACGGCACTGCTATAAAATAAACACCTAGTTTGGAAAGTAAACACGGACTTTCTCTTGCTCTTTGTTTTTTAATGTCACAGCACAACAGTGCTCTGTTTGGAGGACATTTCGCAATGAAAAAATACTCAGAATCGGCTAAAATTGTACCTATTTGCTTGAAAATGAGCCCTGATGTGAGTTTTAGGTCAGGTTGTGCTCACCAGTGGATGCTTCCCGTGGGCTCCTAAAAGGGCTGTGACTGCCCCAGGCAGCTTCCCTGGGCTATTTGTACAATTAAATTATTTATTTGCTCTGATTTTAAAAGGAAAAGTCCTGCCCTCAGCTCAGATACCCGGGGGAACCTTGCATCACTAAACAAATAATGAACCTGGCATAGCCAGGGGAAAAAATCCCAATAAACCCACCAAAATAAGAAAGATCTGTTCCTTGTCGATGCCCAGCTTTCCCAAGCAAAGGTGTTGCTTCTTCGGGTATCTAATTCCACATGAAATCCAGCTCAGGACGTGATCACGGCTCTGTCTGACCTGGTGCCTTCTGCAGGGAGAACACTCAGGGCTTCCATCACTCTGGGCTCTCTCTTCCCTGGTTCAGGCCCCGCTGAAGGTGCCTGCAAGGGCTGCCTTCAAAAATTTGAGATTTAAACATCAAGAAGAAGGGAGCAAGGAAGGGAAAAGCGGGGCTGGTTCGTCTGTTTGCCTGGAATCACGACTGAGTGCCTGTGTCTCACCTTGTTGCAGTTTTAGGGCAATGCACGACCCCCAAACGCTGTGGAAAGCCAGCAAGTGAATAAAAGCCACCCAGTGTTTCTTATGGAAAAGCAAGACCCCCGACCTGGCAAAACCAAAAATCCCCAGTGACACAAGGTCCTCAAAAGATCCCCACAACCCATCCCCACACACCTGACCCTCCTCTCTGTCCCGGCAGCCTCATCCCTCCTGCCAATACCTGAACATGCTCAAACCCACACATCCCTTCCTCCCCAGTGTCATAATTTCACAGGAAACCCCAAATCCATCACTTCCCACCGTTGTGGTCACCTTTTTGGAGCACAGCCAGAGCTACCCACCACAGGAACTATAAATCCACATGATTATCCTGCTCTTCAAACTGGAGTTTGGAAATTAAACCCCTTCCTACAGCCTCATCACTGGGGTTTTTTTCTTCATCACCCAAAGGGCTCCTTCATTTCCTGGTGTTTCTTGTCCTGACCATGTTTTCCCTCTTACACATCCCAGTAAACACCCTCCCTCTGGGATGGGGATGGAGCTGGATCAGGCTGGCTTCCCAACAGCAAGGCTGCCAGCCAGGGACCTGCTTCCCTCTGCTGATGGAAAAGGACACTACAAAGCCAGGGATATGCCAGAAACACCTCCACAAGATCCTGCTGTGGAATAAGCATGAGAGATTCAGCTCAGCTCTTTCCCTGGCACAGGGAGCTTCCCCTGGAGCCAGGATTCAGGCACGGGATTAATACAGACAAGGGCAGAAAAAAAGAAAAAAAAAGGCATTTTTGCTCAAAACCAAAGACCAGCCTCACACAGGGACAGTTTGAAAGCCATGTCCTCAGTATTTTTAAAACTAGCTTTTATTTCTCCCAAACATAAAGTCCTTCTGGAACACGGCAGCAGGACCAGCCCTGCCCTGCTCGGGCAGCGCAGGCTGGGAAGCGACTTATCCCAGGAAGGTTGGACCCCTCAGCACTGCCCACAGGCACCTTCACTCCGAGCTTTGCAGGGGAATTTCAACGGAGGCCACAGGCCTGGGTGCTGCTGGAGAGTCGCTGGGGTGTCCCATTCCAGCTGTCCCTCCTGGCCAGGCTCCCCCCGTCCAGCCCCTCCGAGAGCCGAGCTCACGGGCACTCCCCGCAGTCCGAGATGATCACCTTCTGCTTCGGCTTCCCATCTTTGGTGCCCTGAGCCTTGGAGAAAAGAGCAGCAGGAATTAAGGGCACCAATCCCTAGGGCAGGATCAGCTCTGCCCAGACCACCCTGCTGACCAGCACCTACCTCGATCTCCCGCACCACGTCCATGCCCTCCGTCACCTCCCCGAACACCACGTGCTTCCCGTCCAGCCAGTCTGTTTTATCACAGGTGATGAAGAACTGGGAGCCGTTGGTGTTTGGGCCAGAGTTTGCCATCGACACCATCCCTGGCATCAAAGAGGGCAGTGTTACGGCTGAGAAGGGAGCAATGGACTCCAGCACACGAGCTGCTTCTCTAGAACCTAGACCCATTCCCATGTCCTGCAAAATGCTCCTGGATTTAGGAGAGCTTCTGAATATCCGAATCCACAGAAACTACTGGAAACCAATTATGTTGAGAAACACTTGCAAGCATGAAAGATGGAAAGCGGGAGAAGCTGCTCAGCTATTTTTAGCTGCAGTAACAGCAAAGATGTTTGTAGGGAGATAAACCTGCTTGCTTGTTCCCACTTTTCATAGTCACACTGTGACATTCCTCCTTTAAAATGGAACAGGAAAGCAGCTTTGAAATTGGTTTTTCGTTATGTAATAGTGGAAATTAACTGCGTGGTTGGAGAGGGAAAGAGGCATTTCTGCTTGGTGGCACATAAGGCACTGACCAGGGCAGATCACACTGCGGCAGACGCATCTGGCCAACACAGATTATAATTCAGGGCCAGTACTATCAACGTGGTACAAGCCAAAACAGCCCAAATGTGGCCCCCAGATGACACTAAAAAATTTTCTCTCCAGTTCCTGCCTGGAGATGGGCTCTACCTGGCCCCGTGTGTTTGAGAATGAAGTTTTCATCATCAAACTTCTTGCCGTAGATGGATTTGCCGCCGGTGCCGTTGTGGTTGGTGAAATCGCCGGCCTGGCACATGAACTGGGGGATGACGCGGTGGAAGCTGCTCCCTTTGAAGCCAAATCCTTTCTCGTGGGTGCAGAGGCAGCGGAAATTCTCTGTAGAAGGGGAGAGAGGTGAGAGCTGTGGCGCTCCTGGAAGCCACCACGGCAGGGAGGCCGAACGTGCTCCCCACCTGCGGTCATGGGCACCACATCCGAGCGCAGCAGGATCCGCAGCCGCCCCGCGGGTTTGTTTCCAATCTTGATGTCCATGTAAACCTGAGGGTTGACCCGGGATTTCTTGGCAGGAGGCTCGTCCTGGGCAGGAAAAGAAACAAAAGCAAGTTTTGATGACATTCCTCTGCTGTGTCTCCAGGAATGGCCAGTCTCACACCCTCAGCCCTTGGGATAGTGGGGATACAGATGGCTCGGATTGTTTCTCCTACCTCTTGTGCCTCTGCTTTGGGGGCCTCTGTTCCTCCCTCCTCTTTGTTCTCCTCCAAAGTCTTCCCTGAAAACTTCTTCAGCCACTCGTCATCTGACCAGACTGTGACAGCAAAAGGAAAAGTCAGAGCATAGGAACTGATCCGAAGGGCCACACCTGAGCTTATGCACAGAGCTCTGAACATCCACAGGGATGTTCTCCCCCTCCCAGGCACCAGCTCACCAGGCCTGGATGAGCCTTCTTTAATTCTCATGGGTTTGGCCAAGTTCACACGGATGGTCCTGCCAAAGAGCTCAGACTCATTCTGCAGAGGGACAAAAAGCACAACAAAGCCCACCCAAAGGTATAAAATCACCATGCCCCCCCAAATCCCCTCAGAGTTCAGAGGAGGACAGAGCTCGTGTTCTCTCTGCAGCCCACAGCACACAGGGCACCAAAGCTACAGGGTCCATACCATGTTGTCAATTGCTGCTGCTGCATCCTGCCAAGAAATCAAAATACAGTAATTATTACCCTTTTTCTTCTCTGCCTTTAAAAGCAAGGCTAAGCACAGACATGCCCCAGCACTTCATTACAGAAAAGGCAGCCAGATGTTCCTAAACCTCATCTACCCCAGGGCTGATGGATCTTCCAAGAGCCGTATCCAAACCAGGATCTGGGTCTCATCTTCCAACAACCCAGTAAATCCATTTTATTCAAGATGCTTTATTGCTGACACCAGCACTTTGGAGAGGATCTGTGCATGAAACCCAGGACAGACCATAAGAGGACAAATACATGTCCCACCCAGGGATGATGGCAGGGAGGAGTTCAGGCCAGCAGCAGCTGTGCTTCAGCCCAGAAGAAAATGGGAAAAGCGGGAGCTTGGAAAACCGGGAGTTTGGAAGAGCAGAACAACATCTCCCACTGCTGGAGACTGATTCAATGCTGTGGTAGGTATAAACCCCATCCACTTCCATGAACTGCCTCCAACGGGAAGAGGATCCATCCCAAGATCCCAGGGGAGGAAAAGCCTCGAGCAGCCCCAGCATTTGTTCTTTTCTCACCTCCGCCAGCTCAAACTCCACGAAGGCGAATCCCCGGTGCTTTTCTGGAGGGGAGAGAAGAGAAGGGGTCACGGGCAGCACAGACACACCGGTCCCTCGGAGCGATGGGGGTCCCATCCATCCCATCCCATCCCGCCGGGGATGCCCCGCTGTGCCCAGCCCTCCCCGCACGCACCCGTCTCGTAGTCCAGCGGGATCTGGATGTCGGTGATGTCTCCGAAGGGGATGAAGGCGGCGTGCAGCACCTTCTCGTCCACCTCCTCGGCCAGCCCGCCTGCGGGGCGGGCAGCGGTCACCGGGGCAGCGCCGGCACCCCCCGGGCCCCGCCGGCACCCCCGGGCCCCGCCGGCACCCCCGGGCCCCGCCACTCACCCACGTACAGCACCCGCTTGGCGGCCGCCATCGCGCCCCGGCGCTGCCCCGGAACGGCACGGCACGGCCCGACCCGGAACGGCGCCATCGCCCCGCCCTCGGCAGGGAAGGGCGGGCGGAGAACTCCAGATGGGAATCTCCTGCCGGAGCTCCCGGGAAGCGAGGACCGAGCTGGAGCCCCTTCTGCTTACCTGAGCATCAGATCCACTGCCGTTCACCTCCAAGGTGTTGAACGCGATGATCGTGGAGGTCTCCCAACCAACCTCAGCGGTTCCGTGGTTCTTTCTGCCAGAATTAAGGCACCCTGTATGTTTACATAAATAATGGGTTTTATTATCCCAGAGGATCACCCAAAATAGCCTACAAAGCATTTATGGGCCCCAGCGCCAAAATGCAGCCACCTCTAGTGTATAAAGTAGCACCAGAAACATTGAACACCCAGCTGAAAATTTGGAAATCTAAAACAAAGAACAGCAAAGCTTTTCCTTAAGAGCAGACAGCAAAAAAAAGGAAGCCCAAACCCTTGTACTCTTCATGTGAAAACACCTCCCAAACCCTTCTCTTAGATCACTGCTTACAGACATCACCCTTTCATACACTGCCCAAGGCATAGTTTTAACACAATTGCCTCAAAACACACCATCCAAAATTAACAGGCAGAATAACTCAAACCCCAATTCAGTATATTCCCCAACTGACATCTGCCCATCAGTTTAACTTCACAAAACCATACCACGTTTATCAAATAGAGAGAAATGACAGACAACAAGCACAGTGCAAGTTTATTCCTTTATTGATAAATGTTTCCCAAACTTTCCAAACTGGATTGTTCAATTAAACACAAACCCACAAAAATACTTCCAGCCTAAAATCCTCAACGTCCTCCTCAGAAGACACAAGGGGTAGCTCTGTTCTGACAAAGGAAAAGCTTGCAACCCCCATTCTGGTTTTGGAAACCTCGAGCTTCAGAGTCGGCTTATTTAAATAAGATCTTGAAGATTAATTTACAAAATGCAATATAACTATGTGATATGATGCATGGCATTGAGATCTGCAGGACAGTGAAGGATCTTCAAACATCTTGAGCTGATGTCTAGGAAGGGGCTATTTGGCTTCTTTGTATCCTAGAGGAAAAAAGGGAGACAAGTTACTCACACACAGCATCCCTGCTCCAGGTTAGGGAATGTTCCAGAACTACAAACCATAAGGACTGCAATATAATTTGGAATGTACAGAGAAGCTGTTCACAGTTGTCAGATGATCAGAAATTGTTCTCCACAAGAAACTCAAACTCTTTATAAATCAGCCAGTGACCGGAGCCACTGAGAAATGTATGGATGAAAATAAGAATCCTGATCACTCTTCACCAGCTTGACTTGTGACATGTGACTACAACAGCTTCACAAAAAGTACTGGAGATGTCAATTCCAGACAATCCACAGGAAAATGGATCATCAAAAGCAAGAGCCGGCATTCGAAGATCTAAAAACCTTATTCAGAAGTTAAACGAGATCCGGCTCCAAATACAGGGGACACCATTTGTGTGAACAAACCTGTGCAGTGAAATGACATTCCTGACACCAGCACTTGTAACAGATACTGAAGGCAGATGGTTTTCAGGATAAGGAATGGGCATTAACAGCCTGTTTAGCCTCAAAGTCACTAGAGCACCTTGTGTCTCTCCCGTTTCCCAGATTAGCAGTTCCACAGGACTCATCCCAAAGCTTTAGTCCTTCCTTGACATGTCAGCTGAAAGGAACACCTCAGGGTCTTATAAAGCACCTCTCTGATGCTTAATTAAAATAAGGTATGTGAAGAACATTTTAAGTTTTACATAAGGATTCTGTAGGGAGAAACTACATTAGGAGTTTTTTGTTTGTTTATAAAGAGTGGACTAAAATCAGACAAGTGCTGGACATGGCCCTGCATGGGGCCTCCAGACCAGACTGGTCACTAATAATCATGTTTTATTTACTGATTCTGGAAGCTTCTAAGCGAAGCTGAGGACCGAGACACTCACCAGTCATCCTGGTTCAAGAGGTAGCAGCAACCACACCCACCTTCTGGGCAGCTTCTTTCTTGGCTTGGTGAGCCTGCAACACGGCCACGGCCTCCTCCACCTCGGGGAGACAAACCCAGTGAGACCTCCTCCCTCCGAGCCCCCCAGAGCCACCCCAGCAAAGGGAACACCCCCGTTTACCTTTGACCGGAGCGACTCTGGAGACTCCAGCATGTGCAGCAGCTCGGAGTTGTCAATCTCTAGCAGCATTCCTGTGATCTTCCCAGCGAGGCTGGGGTGCATAGCTTGGATCAGAGGGAACAAACGTTCTCCTGAGGGGAAAAGGAGTTCAGAGGAGTTTCGATTAAAGGGTTATTTTTGAGATCTGAGGGGATTTCCAGATGGGAAGTCACCTGTGAGCGCTGGAGTTTCACTCACCCAGCATCTGTTTCTGCTCCTGGGGAGGGGCAGCAGCCAGCATGGAGGCTGTCAGTGGCTCCTGGCCCTGCACATGTACTGCAGGCTGAGGTGCCTACAAAGGACAGACATGAGGGTTCTGAAAGAGGCAATAGGCTGATTCCTTCATATTTAGACAATACTAAGGTATGCCCTCCTAAAACACAATCTTTCTCAAGCCTATAGCACACTTAATTTCCAGAAGGACAGGTAAGGTGCCCTTGGCTCACAGACATGATCCCTGCAAGTTCTGAGCTCAAAACCCCATAATGTCACACATGGGCACTGTAAATCTTACAAAAACAGGATGAAATATGGTGAGATATTGAGAAAGAGCAACATCCACATCTGCCTTTTTCACAGTGCAGAGGTTTGTGGGAGAAGCAAACTGTGCTTTCAGTGATACTCTGGTGAGGACTTGGCAGAGAGGAGAAAGAATAAATGGTTGCAAAATGGGGACAAAGAAGCAATAAAAATATCCTCACAGCAAATCTGGGTACAAAAGGGCTTGAGATTACAAGACAGATAAACCAATCAGCATGCCCCTGGCAAAGGCACAACTGCCAGGTTTTTAAATTGCAAATTATGCCTGTCTGGCTTATAAAAGTGGCTTGAAGTTTCTGTAAGAACACTTTAGCTGCATGTGAAACCTGCTGCCTGAAGTAACTGCAGGGACTTCCCAGCCCAGCCCCTGGAGTTACCTGCAGAGGTTGGACACCTGGGTGTGGGCTGCGGACACTTGAGGCATATTTGTAAGGAGGGACAGCTCTGGGAGCAGGGGCAGCTACGGGTGGACGGGGAGCCAAATTCTGTGCTGCTGTGCCAACACCTGCAAAGGAAGGAGGACAGAGTGACAAACACCTGCAGCAACCTGCAAGCAAGTTGGGATGTCTGGTATTAACTGCTGAATTCAAACCATGCTCTGCACAGTAATAGTCCTTTAAACACCTGAGCCTAACTTGCTCTTTTATTAGTGGGCTATTCTCCCTAGGACTAATCCAGGTTTTTTGAGCAGTTAAGTGTTGCAGAAGTGTAGAGATGAGTCTCAAACCAGTGGAAAACAACCCATCTGGATTTCCACTGCTGTGCTGTAGCACCAAGTGTCCCCAGAACTGCACTGCACAGCAAGGAACAGCAAAGAGTCGGGTGCTGGCTCTGCCCCTTGCTCCCGGTGACCTTTGGTTGTCCCGTATCTGACAACCATCTCTGGAAGCAGAAGTCAAGTCTCCATAGCATTCTCCTCCTTCCCTCCAGGCCAAGGGGAATGGCCTGGGAGCAGATCCCTTACCAACTCGCTGGGCAGCAGCTGGGAGGCCACGGGAGGCCGGAGCATTGGCAGGGGCCAGATGGCGCAGGGCTGGCCGGGGTCCCGACTGGCGCATGGCATTTGGCATTCCCTGGAAGCCTGATGGAAGATACGGGGGGGAAATCCTCAGAAGAGAACCAACTGGCAAGCCAGAACAGTCAGCTACAGGGGTTGTGCACGGAAAGGAAAGTATGGATTGTTCCTCTTGGGAAGTACAGCCACCAAAGGGTCATACAACCAAAACAAGCTTCCGGCATGCTCACCTTGAGGTCTTCCTCCTTGCTGCCAGCGTGGGTTGGGTCTCATCTGTGTCATTTGGTTGGGTGCATAGTAAGTGGGTCTGCTCTGAGCCTGAAAAAAGATCAGACAAGGTCAGAGGCAGCATCTAAGTGAATCACAAACATTGTTTACAACATGTTTTGGCAGTGGTTGCCAGGACTCAGCACTCAAGTCAGATTAAGAGAACAGGCAGCTGGCAAGTCACAGAATTAACCCCACTGACTGCACCCCTCATTAGGAGTTATTTGCTTAGAGACATAAGAAAAGCTCAATGAGATTAATGCCGCTGAACCAACAAACCTCTCAGAGAGGTCAAAGAACCCACACTGACTCAGCTCACCTGGGGCACAGCAGGCATGAAATACCCCCCAGCAGCAGGCTGGAACTGGTTAATGATTGTGTTGGCAGGCAAGGCTCTCATCCCAGCGATGCGCTGCATGTACTGGTTCGTGAGATGGGCCTTTCTCTCCTCTTTCCTCTGTGCCAGTGCCACATACAATGGCTTGGAGCCCACAATCCGCCCGTTCATCTCTGTCACAGCTTTCGTAGCTTCCTCTGGAGAGGAAAAGCAGACAAAGCCAAACCCTTTGCTCCGTCCATCTTCCAGCATCACCTGCAGTAAAGATCAATTGCTAATGGACTACCAGCACCACAACTTGGCCTAAGAATCCCTGGTTTTTAAATTTCAGGCACGTAGGACATAACTGTTGCAGAGGTGTAGAGGCAGGTACTCAGTGGAGAGTCACTTGTCTGGATTTGCTCTGCTTTGCTGTCAGCACCATGTGTCCCCAAGCCCACACTGCGCAGTAAGGAATGGGAAAGATTTGGTGCAGCTCTAAATGCCATTTCCTGCTCGCTGGGAGTCACTTAAACAGGCATGTTTGCCCCTTCCTGTCTCCCCCTTTGATAAGGGAATGAAGCTTTCAGTAAAATCCCACCAAGACCTAAAGAAATCTGTTTATTTACTGGTTCAGATGTTTTCAGAACCACAATGACCAGAGAATAAGAACTGCCCTTTAATCCCATATCAAACAACAGTTTCTTCTTCAGGCTTTAAAATTCAAATACTCCCAAACCCGACAATACCTTGGCACTCGTTATTGACCCAAAAGGTGAGAACTCCTTCCTCAGTTTTTCATCATCTATAGTGTCATCTAAGTTTTTAATGTACAGGTTAACACCCTGGAAGGGAGAGAACAGTAAGACATTCATAACATTAAAGAAAATCTTAAGCACATCAACAGTTACCCATCTGCCAGAGCTGTAATTTATCTGAAAACTCTTAATTTAGCATCATGTTTCTTTCATACCACCCAAAGCTGAAGGTGTGATAAATGTTGCAAAGGTGTAGAGACAAGTCCCACTGTGGTGAAAGGGAGCTTGTCTGGATTTCCTCTGCTTCCCTGTTGCATCGTGTATCCCCACTCCAGAACTGCACCTCAAGGAGTGGGAAAGTTTCAGATGCGGCCTCTCACATGACCCATTCCTGCCATGAATTAGAGACAACAGTGCAGAGTTGTGCTGTCTCTTCCCATCCCTCTGGGTTTCCCCATTTGACAGTCAAGGAGACTGCAAGCCTGTTTTCTCATGTCCTCCTAAACACTTGCACTGCCAAGACTATTGCCCCTTCGACACCAAACACCATGGAGACACCTTTAACTCCCAGGGTCTCTCGTAGGACAATGACTACTTTGTCAACTCCTTCCGAGTCCAGCAATAGGCTGAAAATGGTGCTTAAAATCAGAGAAGGAACAGACCAATCACCTGGTACCGGCTGAGTCTCTCCTGTTTTAGCTGTTCAAACCTCCTCTTCAGCTCTGCCTGGCGCTCAGCCTTCTTCTGTGCTCGGCCCACAAACAGCATTTTCCCGTTGATATCCTTCCCGTTCATTTCTTCCACTGCCTGCACAGAGGGTCCAAGAGGAAACTGTCAGCTGCTGAAGCAAGATAGTACCTGATCCTGCCCAGAGCTCAAGTTGTATCCCTGCCTGTCAGTCAATAAATCAAAGTTTGCACATTACCTTTGCACTGTTTCTATGTAACAACCAGATAATTAAAGCCAAACGGAAATTACCAGGACAGATCACGCTGACACACCACCATTGTGAATTTATCCCCACCCCTTTTCTTGCAAATTAGGCTGAATTTTAACAAGCACACCGCTTAGAAAACAGTGTTAAACAATGTTCTCACTCTAGAAACCTTCCTCCTCCTCAAGCCCTGCACTGTAGTATTTCTCCAGGAATTAACAGTCTTGATTATACCACTGCATGCTGTGGATCTAGGAAACTGGAGAGATGCCAAGTTACCCTTGAATGTCGAGCTAGTAAAGTGCAAAAGGTTTCTGAGTTCCCACATCTAGAAGCAGTTACAACTGAGGCAGAATCTTCTTCCTTTTCAGAAACAGGTTCCCACGACAAACCAAGTTTTTCTTCTCTGTAGATACCCAAACAACAAAAATTGGACCTACCTTGTTAGCTTCTTCATGCTTTTCAAAGCTTACAAAGCCAAAGCCTTTGGATTTTCCAGTGGGGTCTGTCATCACTTTAACACTCAGTGTTTTACCTGTTATCAAGGGACAGAGTTAGTAAAATACCATAAATCTATTTCAAGATTATTAAGCTTCATAAAATAACCTCAGCCCGCAGCCTCTTCCTCTGTCCAACAGTTGGCACTACTCCCACACCTCAGCCTTAAAGTGACTGAGGTAGAGCTACACAGATGGCAGCAGCACTGAAACTACCACAGTTCACGAAATTCAGTCTCATTAAAAGTATTTCTGTATTTACCATATTTGCCAAAGAGCTCCTTCAGTCTTTCATCATCCATGTCATCCCCAAAGTTTTTAATATAAACATTGGTGAATTCTTTTGCCTTGGCTCCCAACTCAGCCTCCCGCTCCTTACGAGACTTGAATCGGCCAACAAATCTGCAAGAAAGAATGAAAATCCCAATAAACAGATTGTCTTCGAGAGCGGAAGAACAATGTGTGACTTGCAGCGAGGCAAAAAAATGAGTGTGTAGTAGGAGCTGGGAATGGGGACAAGAAAGGGTGACAGCAGAGGACAACAAACAGGCCACAGACCAACCAGAAAAATCACCTGTCCTACGGTCAGCCAAGGACGCCCACCCAGCTCTGCACCTCTGTCCTGTCCATAGAACCCACCCCGCCCACTAACAGAGAGGTGGCAAATCAAGGCTTGGTCAGGGAAACCCACCAGTCCTGGAATGGAGGGGTAGCAGGCCATGGCTTGGGCAGGGTCACTCACCAGCCCTGTAGTGGAGAGGTAGCAGGCCAAGGCTTGGGCCAGGAGAACCAGTGCCTTGTGTGTCCCTGTTAATACCGAGATGCCTCCCGGAGCATGTGAGCGCTGCTGCTGCCGGCTGTGACACTCACACTTTGCGGTCGTTGAGCAGCATGCCGTTCATCTTCTCGATGGCTCTATCTGCAGCATCCTGCGTCTCAAAGTGCACAAAAGCGTAGCCCTTAGAGCCATTCTCATCACACACCACCTGCAACACGGGCAAGGAGAACAAAATGTCAGCCCTCTGAACGTGTTGTCTCCTCTGTGACACCTGTGTGAAAATACCTTACTGCCCAGGGCACGACAAAGGCAGCGTCTGTGTTTCAGACTTCATGATCAGACCTGACACAACCTGAGCAATCCCCGAGATTTTGGCTGACTCTGCCTTTCAGACTCTGCCCCTCACCTGGTGGAAGGTGCCCCTTCCACCTCCTACACTGAACTGTCTGATCCTGTCCCCGCTGTAACAGAATCGGACAAAGTTATCACATCTCTCACCTTGCAGGACAAAATGTTTCCAAACGCTGAGAACGTGTCATAAAGTGCCTTGTTATCAATGGATTTGTCCAGATTCTTAATGAAGACATTCCCAACCCCTGACTTCCTCAAGGAAGGGTCCCTCTGAGACCACATGATGCGAATGGGTTTTCCTTTGATCACATCAAAATTCATGGTATCTAGAGCTCGCTCAGCTGCAAGAGAAGCCAAGAACAGATTTCTGTGGTTGGTTAAAGAATAAAAAGGTTTCCATCAGGTGGGTGATCATTTTCTCTGAATTCTACCCAGCTCAGGGAGACATTTGGGCTACTATCACAGGTGATCAATGGCTTTTAACTCAGTGTTTCAAAGGAAATCTTGCAGCATCAGTCACTCGACATGTTAAGTATATAAAAGGTTTCACAGACTATTTAAATTTACATTATAGCAATATTTTAACCAGCACAGTAAAAGTGGATGTCAAAGTGGCTGGAGCCTATTAGCTATATTCTTAATTATTATAGAGGTAAATTGCTCCATCAAAAGGAGGAAAGGAAATTCAGGAAACCCTGTTAAAAAATGGAAAAAAGTGACTGTTTGGCTGTTCTGCTTTTCCTGAAACTCGTATCTACTCGTACTCATTTCTATTCAGAGAAAGGATCATCTCCCTGTCAGGTCAGGGAAAATGTGCACGAACACGTGGCTGGCAGGGAGGACAACATGAGTCAGCTTCTGTAACTTCTGTGGCCAAAAAACGATTCCCAAGTTGCTCAAGCTAAAGATGACAGCAAGAGTTGACAAAATTCTGGGGAAAAAAGTCCATTTACCCAATCTGATTGAAGGGAAATGTTTATCTAAAGTCTCAAAGCCCAGCACTGTCATTCTAACCTACACTGAAACCCCCCCTCCATGGTGCTATTTCTGCTGCCTACTGGTATATTAAAAGGATCATTACGTACACACATCAGGATCTTGTTCATAAAATTGAGATGCTTGGATTGGTCTGGGCCAGAAAACACACCCAGCATGGAGTGAGCAGAGAAAAAGAAAGGCTGTTAATTCCCAGCATGAAGCAGGGAAAGAGATGGAAAGATGCATTAAAATCAAGGAATATTAACAGGGCAGAACCCAGGTTTTCCAAATTTGTTTGGCTCAGTTCTTCCAGGCCACCTTCACCCTGTAACACTTGCTGATTAGATTTTAGGAGCAGAAAATTCAATTCAAACAGCTTCTTTCCTCTGACTCTGCTTGTGCAGAGTAACTACTTAGCACGTCCCAAAACTACCTCTAGGAATTCCAATTGGACATTGCCTACCAAAGCCTCCTGCACTCCCGTCCCCCTTCAACTACTGCCTGGAAATTTCTCAGAATTTTTCATGTGCTTTGAAATGTTTGGGTTTTTTTGTTGCTGTTGCTTTTTAAATTGAAGTGGGGCCATCACTATTTCCCCCAGTCCTCCACACATAAATCCAGCTGGAAACGAGCTCTGCTGGACTTTCTTCCTGAAGGAGCCAGGCTTGAAAAACAACATTAATTTAAGGATTCTCCCAGCTCTGTTTAGTCAAAGGTGTTAAGTGCAATTAACTGCCATGCTAAAATGATTTCTCAGCTGCTGCTCCAAGCCCATGCAACTGAGGTTCTTCCCGCAGTCCATTCCTGGTAGGCAGTTTAGCAGCCGACCTGGTCCAGTTTGTCAAATTTGGCAGTGTTTATTTATAGCAGGCAGAGGTCCTGCAGAAGCATGTGTTGGCAAGGACACAAACTGGTTGTATATACCATCTGCAGCAGAAACAGGCTCCTGCTGAAAGGTGACAAGCAGATGCAGCAGTGGCACGTAACCAGAGGGAACTGTGAAGGCTCCACAGAACCACTGAGGTCCAGAGGAGTGAGGAACTCACTCCCAGTCCTTTCAAGCTTCCTAAGCATATACTTAAGCAGATAGTTTTGCACTGCTCTTTTCAATAGGTTGCTACTGTTCCACCCTATCATTGCACTCCTCTTGAAATTCACTCAGACACTTGTTGTGAGCAGTGAAAGCCCTACACGGATTGAGGGAGGTGTGCCATACCCACAGGTGGAAATACCATCCCCATTCCACCAGGACCTCAGAAAACCTGTAAAGGATCAGCAGGACTTCTGTGAATGACTCACACTAAGCACATCTGATTCATTTCCTTAATCTGAGCAAACACCTTCTCGTTTTCTTCTATTTAAGCCACAAAGCTTCAGCTATTTCAGTTCCTGTATCTGTTTCTCTCCCACTGGTTCCTGTCATCCTTCCAGCAGACTCAAGTGCAACTCATGCAGAACATTATACACACTCTTAACCCCTTCCAGGCTTCCTTTTCATTCCTCTTCCATGGCCTTGTGGATAGGGAAAGGTATGAACACACTGCAGTTTGCCTCAGGCCTCAAAGTAATTAACCTCCCTTAGAGGCTCCCAGAGCTAACACAGTGCTGGAATTAGTGACTGTGGTTGAGCAGCAAGAAGACAGATAGATAACCCCACACGTGAAGATTCATCCAGGAGAAACTCCACACAAGTTTTATTCTAAAAGACAGATGCTCTGCAAACCTCGGGGCTCTCAGGTCACCAAGCAAAAAAAGGCTGACAACATGAGCACACAGCACAAATTTTACCACTAATTTTTTAAAAAAGTGAGGGTGCACACAGAACAGGCTTAAATCCCTCAATCACTGAAATTACAGCAAGATGCTGCTGCAATGAAGCATTATGGCAGTCCCCCCTCTTCCCTTTTAACTTCACACTTGCATTTACGTTGCACAGGTCTTCCTCTACACTGCCTTGTCTTCAAGGGAGAGAAGAGTGAAAAAGTTTCTCTATATTCTTCTACACCTTGCTTCTTTAGAGACACTTATCTATTTCCAGCTCTGGGTTCCTTCTTGGCTTGGGAAACATTCTGTTTTCTCTGCTTTCAGAACATCTTATCTCTGTAGCCATATTAAAGTTTCTCTGCTTCATTACCTGAGTTGCCATGTCATGACTGTCAAGTGTTAGGAAACCCTGGAATGGAATTAAATTGCACGAGGAACACATGAAAAGGGAAATTCAGCTTTTCTTTCAAATCAAATGAGTTTGTTTTCTTTCCCTTCTTCACAGCCAGAAAGAATAAATATTAAAAACCACAGCTGAGCCTGAAGTAGCCAGAACTTTGAAGTGTTTCCTTACTCTGCCTATCACAGTAAGACAGGCTCAGTATCCAGCATTCCCTGGTTACTACAGCAAAGAACTGCCATCAAAAACAGCAGAGCTCATTTTCCCTAAAAATAACCACTCTGCAGCAGACTGGCAGTTAAACAAAGCATGTCCAGAAAGCAGCTCCTTCCAGGGTCAAGCATCACTCCACCACCTAACAAAAATGTAAAGAAAAACACAAGCTCTGACCCAGTTTGGACACAGGACCTCTGGAAGTGCAGAGCATGCTCAGGACGTGAGCTCCTCGTGGCTCACGGAATGGGGAAGAGTTCTGCCACCTTCAAAACATCTCCAATTTCTGCGTTTCACAATAAAAATTGTATTCTTCATATTCAAGTGTGTTTTGGAAGGGCTGTTTCATGTTCTGCTGCACTGCATGTAGTACAGCAGCTGTTTTTTTTTTAAATTTAAGCAGTTTGCCAGACAGAAGAAATCAGGAACATTTCAGAGGAGTTTTCAGGAGGGTAGGAGGAGTTTGACTATTTCTCTGTCCTGATGTTAACTCAATGATTAGGTTTAAATCACTCGACCTTCCAGGACCTATTAGTAACAAGACACCACTTACTTGGTTTAAGTATCACTTCAAGTACAGGAGCTTCCTAAAATGTCTGCTGCCTCACCAGGAGCCCAGAATGGTGCAACCTCCCTCTAAATTCCTGCCTATTTATTACCATAAAAGATTACCTTGGAATATAATGCAAAGCCACCTATTTGTACGAGGTGCAGAACTTTTCCCCTAAAGCAAGACATGTGACCAGCCACTCTTCCCTTTTTAAATCATCACTCCACGTGCTAAACAGCTTTCCTCTACTTCAGGAGAACTTCATATTTTTGCACCCCATCTTGCCAGCATTTATCTCATCCAAGCTCGGAGTTCTTAGCTTTATCCCTGCTGCTTGTTTTTATTTCTCTTACCCTGCAAAATGAGATCACAGCCCAAGCAAAGGCAGGTGAGCTGGGATAACTGTACCTTTGCTTTTTCAGCACATGAATGTACCAAGGTGGGTCTGTAGGAGGGACTCAGAGCAGACAGGTTCATCAGAGCAGGACAGGACCACATATACAGGCTCTCAGGTTCTTTCCTCCTCACTGAGAAGTTTTAAAACACAAACACACTGCTTAGTCTGCACAAAAAGCATTTCTGAAAGTTCCATGAAGGAGGAATCATGCAGTGGGGTACAAGCCAGCTTTTTTATCAGCCTGGCAAGAGAAAGGATCAGAAGTGCTCAATCAGATCAGTCCTTATCCCAAGGAAAGAGCATGTAGATGTTACTCTGACCAGGGAGAAGATGAAAGCTATGTAACAATGTGAAGCAAGAAAACTTACTGCAGGCTAAAGGAAACTTTACTTGCTGCTCAAGAGTGTGCTACTGTAAACTGATTCTGAATTCAAGGGAAAAGTCCATTCTCAGCTCTCCTTTGGATGTCTCTCTCACATTTAGATGCTGCTAAACCACAGCACAGAGCAATGAACTTGCACTAGTCAGCAAGCAAAGCTCTGAAAACTAGGGCAGAAAACGCTGACCCATTTTCTTTCCAGAAAAGACATGTTCCAAAATGACCTCTCCCGTCCCATCTTTCACATGCTGCTTCAGCTCTGGAATACCTACTTGTAGGAAACAAACTGAAGTGTGAAAAAAAAGAAGAGTTTGGCAAGGGCAAATTTAACTTGGCTTCTGCATGTGAGACAACCTGGTTTCCCATGGACTGAACAATGCATTTTCTTTCCATTTAAAGCAAGAACACCACTTCCCAAACTGGGAGACAACCAGCTGCTTGCACAAACACAGGAATTAACCAGATCTCCCAAGTATTACATTGGAGTGAGTGGAACAGCCAGAAGATAAGTATTCACTGAGTATTCAACCAGGGCTGGCTACTCTGAACTACTTGTGCTAGGACTGACTGCACAAATACCCACACAAACAGCCCAAAACTACACCAGAATGAAGGGGAACACAGTGAGGATTACTTTTTTATGTGAGGAATAAACACATATCTCCGAAATTTAATACCAGTGCAAGAAATAAATCTATCAGACATGTTACTAAGATGTGCATCTGCAGAGTATTTTGAAGACACCAAGCAGCAAATATTCCAATTCCAATCACTAGAAAGGGACTACTCACCCCCGTACTGCGTTTTGATAGGCATCTGCCTGGCAACAACACACCACCAGCAGTGTGAGTTAGCGGGGAAAAACGAACAAAAGTTGCAGACCTGGCTGTAATTGTCACTTACCGTCTGCCGGCTGCTGGAAGTTGACATAGGCATAGCCGAGGGAGCGGCGGGTGATCATGTCCCTGCAGACCCGAATGGAGAGCACGGGGCCAGCGGGGCTGAACTTCTCATAGAGCATGGCCTCGGTGATGTCGGGGTGCAGGTCCCCCACGTACAGCGATGCCATCGGGTAACTGCTGGCTGCCGTGTTCATCTTCCCCTCGCCACTCACTCCCACTGCCGACTAAAGGGTTTTTGGTTTCGTTTGTTTGTTTGTTTGTTTTTTCCTCTCGGGATTTCTGTAAGTCAAGCTTCTTATAAATATTTAATTTTGGGGCAACACTCGAAAGTCTTATTTAGAAGCCTGGCTAAGCTGCGGCCTGCAGACACAGCGTGGGGCAGGGGGTGGGTGTGAAGGGAGGGGGGCACCAGCACACTAAGCTGGGAGAGGGTTGGACAAGCCTGAAAATCCAAAAACCCAAAAAAAACCCCACACCCAAAGTTCAGCCCTCCTGGAGCAGCAGGGATCGGACACGGCACCAGAACTGATACGACACCAAAATTCACACGCCGGCTGCCGAGCTCTTTTCCCTTCAGCTCTGAGGCAAAAAAAAAACCCTCCTCAAGGTCCTAAAACCCACAAGCTCCTAAAAAAACCCGCGTGCCTTTTTTTTTTTTTTTTTTTTTTTTCCCCGCTTTGGCTTTAGCCCAAATCCTGCAGAGCGGCGGCGGCCGGTTGATTTTCTGAAAGTGAAAAAAAAAAAAAAATTAAAAAAAAAAGAAAGAAAAATAAAAACCTCTGACAGATATTTACGTTAACACCTCTTTTAAACTCAGCGGTATATATTCTACAGAGGCTTATATTTTACAGATATCACAGATGGAGTATATATATATATTTAAGTGGCTGTGGCGGGGCGATACCCCACACGCGGCCTGAGGGCGGGCGGGCAGGAGCCTCCCCCCCCCCTCCCTCAGCGCTCCCCACGATCCCTCCCTGCCCCCGAGGCGCCGGTACCGGGCGCGACACCGACTCACCCGGCGGGCGGAGAGGCGGCGGCGGCGGCGGGCGGCCCTTTATAGCCGCCGCGGCGGCGCGAGTGGGCCGCGGAGCCGCGGAGAGGAGGCGGCCCGGGCCCGGCGGGCACAGCCCCGTGTCGGCCCCGCCGCCGCCGCCGCAGCGCCCCCAGAGGCGGGAGGACCCGCCCGGCCCTGAGGGGGCGCCGCCATTTTGCGGCCGCCGCAGGGCTGTGGGGAGGCTGAATCGACAGAAAACTGTTTTAAGTGAAAGCGCTCTGATCTTCGACCAGAGATGGGTAATGAATCCCGTAACAATAAGATGTGAAAATACGCTCTGGAGAGCTAAGTCAATCAAAGGTTGTTTAAGTAAAAGTTTTAAGTTGTCTTTAACGAAAGATTGATGGTGGTGTCTCGTAGCAATAAAACGCAAAACTATTTCAAAGGTTGTTTAAGTAAAAGAAGTTAAGTTATCTTTAAAGATTAATGTTGATGCCTTGTATCAATTAAATGACTCTCAAGGAGGGGCTTGAGGTGCTAAAGTGTATAAAAGCTCACAAAACCCTTGTTTCAGTAGGGTGTTTATGGAGGAGCTACCCCTGACACTACCCTGACGGTATATTAAAGGAATGCTGGTTTAACAGTATCATGCTGTTGAGTTTAATTTCTTTGAATCATAACACAGGGAAAATTGCTGAAAAAAAAAAAAAAACTTGCTGAAAATTACCGAAACCAAGCTCGATGTGCGTCAATAAACAAAGCCTGGGGGAGGGATGTACTGCTGAAATTGGACGCAAGGGTTGCAGAATTTATAGGCTACAAGGACATTTTGCAGAAACCAGAGATAAAGAAGAAACTAACAAAGATAATTCACCCTCTCTGCCTGAGAAAAAGATAATAAAAAGGCTGAAAATGTGGACTAATTAACACGAGAAGCGAGAGAATCAATAACCAATAGAAGACAGAATACTAATTAATGAAGAGATTTATGTAATTTATAGCCAATGAACATTAATTTCTTTGTTCTCTAAAATGTATAAATAGGGAAAAGTTGTGAAAGTGCAAGTTTGGGGACCGGCCTCACACGCACCCAGCACTGTGAATAAAGTAACGCCTGCTTTCTAATACTAAAAATAGTGTTAGAGAGTTTGATTTATCCCGACCTTTTCAGCAATGCCCTCAGGGAGATGGTGACCCACGGCACCTCAGGGATGCTCAGCCCTGGCACAGCCTCCTCCTGTGCCCCTGGGCAAGCAGGGCAAACATTTCTCTAGGGACAAGATTGTTTACAAGACCACGTAGTGACAGGACAAGGGGAATGGGTTTAAGCTGAAAGAAGGTAGGTTTGGGTTAGAGATCAGGAAAAAATTCTTGCTCTGGGATCGTTTTTCTCGCTGGTCCAAGCTCTGGTTTTGGAGGTGTTAGTGGCGGTGGGATGAGGAGCGGCCGTAGCTGGAGCTGTTCCCACAACCTCCTTGTCTTCAGGGCATAATTTTTCCTCACATAAGTGCAAGTTCCCGTGGCAGCCCTGGCTCTGCGCCAGCTCACATCATGGGCTGCTCTGGAGAGGGACCAAGGGTCTTCGATGTCTCCCTGTGGTAGTGAGCTGTCAGTCCCTCTGTCCAGGGTGAGGGTTGAACAACTCCGAATGCAGAAGAAAGCCTCTGGAACAAGAGAGTGGATTCACCCCCCTCCGCCGCCCCATGGCTTCACGTTCACAAGATTCAGCTCCGGGGAGACCCATAATTAATCTATTTCCAGCATCTTCAGCAGAGCGTGAGGACACGGCAGCGCAGAATTCAGTGATTCATCAGTGACCTTCAGGCTCCATGGACATCCTGTTAAGGGGGAAGTAAGGTAGTCTACAGAAGCTGGTAGCTGGGCATTGTGACTTTTAATTTCTGCATTAAATTAATTTGCTTTAAAAGTAGGATATGCTGTTATCATAAAAATGGGATATGATAGCTATCCCTTCATTACAGCGGAAAAATCGAGCGTAGCAGAATAAAAGGTAACACTGTAATACTTTGCACTGTTTTCAGTCTGGATTGTTTTCCAAAGACACAAAACATCCTCCTCCCGAGATCACCATGCTCCCAACAACTGATGGTGCTGGTGGGATCGTGCCTGGTGGCTGTCAGTGTCTTGCGTTCAGTTCTCCACAGCCGGCATCTCCTCTGCTGGGAAACCACGGACTGAGACAGGAGTCTTGCTGTGGAAGGGTTCGGCTCCTGCTTTGACAGCTAAAGTCAAAACACAGCAGATCTTGAAGAACGTGTTTCCACATAAAACGCCCTTTGGCTGCAGCAGCCGCTGTGGCTACGCTGCGAATGGCTTTGATTTGAAACATATTTAGTGACATTTGTGTTCCCTCCCAGGGGACTCCATGCAGACAACCACAGCCCTGTGTCCTCCTCGATCCTTTTCGCTCCAAAAATGAACTGATGGGCTGGGGGTACCCTCTGCCCACAAGGGCCCAAAACTGCCCCAGGGCCCCCACTGCTCTTGGTGCCCTCAACACACAAGTGCAGCTGCTCCTGGTGACCAGCGATACCTGAGATCCTCCCAGTTCACCGTCTCAGGACCTTCAGCAGTGCCTGGAGCAAAGGTGACATCTGTTCATGTCTTCATCCTGCCAGTCTGTCCCCGATGATGCTGGTGGGAGACTCATCAAGCCTCTCGAGCCACTCTGCCCTGTGTGTCTGAGCAGTATCTCAGTCGTGTAGGGTCATCATAAAAGATCACCCATTTTTCAGCACAGATGGCAAGCTTTCAACCACATGCTGCCCCTGGTTTAGGATTTCTCCTCCTCAGCTTTGGAATTTTACCAGCAGATGGCAGGCCGGGATTGCACCACGAGCAGAAAGGAGGGAGAACACCCAGGGCAGGCAAGAGCAGAACGGAGATAAGCAATATTTTTCATGCAGGGGAATTTGGGAGAGCAGGACTCCATCCTAGAGCACCTGCTGAACAGCAAATCTCCCACAGCCTGGGAGCGGCCTTGTCCCCTCCCAGCAGCAGGGAAGGCTCGTTCATCAGGACACTGTTTTGTTCCAGCCTCGCCGGGGTCAGAGCCGGTGCCATGATTAACCGAGCAACCTCAGCCCACGCCTTCCCACAGACCTCTTCATCGTGGTTTTCTTTTGCCTGAAGAACAAGGATGAAGAGAGTGCTCGGAGAGTTTGGGGATTTCCCCTGCAGGGTAGATCAAAAGTTGCCAGGATGTGTTAGAAGAGACGCAAAGGCTCAAGAAAACCCTGGGAAAAAAAATGAAGCTCCAGTCCCGAGCTACTGCTCTAATCACCATGTTGCTGTGGGGAGAAAACCCCACGGGCCTGAACCGATGCCCTCCCACCCGCTCCAGCTCCCGTTTGATCCGCAGAGATCAGGAAGTGTTTTTTTTCCACTGTCTCTGTTTTGTTTTACCACTGTAGCCCGCGGGGCCGGTTTGTGTTCCTGCCTCCCACGGAGGGTAATTTGGTTCCTCTCTCTGGCCGAGGCCACACCAGAGCACTGAGCTCCCACCGCAGGGTCAGGGCAGCCCAGGCACCAGCGGGACGACCCGTCATCAATAGCCCCATTATTGCTCTTGAAGTTGCTCCCCGCTTCCAGACGGATGCTGCATTACTCTGCCACAGCTGCAGTTGCTCCCTTCCAGCAATTCCCCACACAGCACTTAAAGGAGGGATTTATGGGCGGTTTTGAAAGGCATTTTGGAGTGAGAAGGAGTTATGGGAAAGGAACTTGAATTCCCACCATTCCCCAGAAAATTCTCCCAGCATCTTTCACGAGAAGGATCATTTACTGGTCCTTTCCTCACAACAGAGACAAGCTCTCAGCTGTGGCTCTTTGTTTAGTCCAAAGCATTTCCCGATGGCGAGATGCCACAGGGGTTATTCTGGCCCTGACTCCAAAGGGTCAGGACACCAAGGCAAGCCCTCGGCGTCTGTCTGCAAGGATCTGCTGGACCCCATCTGTTCCCTGACATTTTTGCAGACCCTTGGAGCTAAATGAAATGATTTATTCTCAAGTGACAGATTATTGCCAGTCTCAGGGCAAGCCTTGCTGACTACCCAGCTGATTTTGACTCACATAGTGGTTTGCAAAGTAAAAAGTTTTGGGACCAGAGTCACCAAGAGCTATAAAACCACCAGAGGGGATGTCACCTTACCTTTTTTTTTTTTTTTTTGAAGCTTTTCAGGAACAAAACCTCTCCTGCCGCAAAACTAGTCACCAATGACCTTTATAGGTCCCTTCCAACCCAAACCGTTCCATGATTCAATCAGGCTGGATGAGCAGAACGGATTCACATCAACACTACATTTCACAGCCAGGACAGGGGGTTGAAAGACTTTATTTGACACCTTTGCTGATGTCACAGCTTGTGAATCTACAAGCGCTGCACAGTGTAAAGTGAGGCCGGGCTACTCGCCGTGAGCTCTAACGTGCCAGTCAGCCACAGGAACAGCCAGGGGGCTGCAAGGATCCCCCTCTGACTTTAGTAAAAGGGAATACGTTGTTCCTGGCTGATTCTGGCACTTCAGGACAAGGGTGAGGAGAAGTAGCGGAGGCATTTCTGTGTGTTAAGACTTTCATCAAAACAACTGGGAGGGACTCACTTTCAAAACAATAGCAGATACATACATTGACATGCACATGGCAGATACAATCTGCAGGGAGGAAAACACGAGCTCATCCACACAGCCCAACCGGCTGTGGTGTGTTTGACCTGAGGCGTGGGAAGAGCCTCTCCCATTCAAGAGAGATCTTCTCCCTCTTTTTTACCTTTCTTTGCACTGAGCTTTCCACATTTTTCTCCTTCAGTGTCACAGTGCTGCAGAGGTGGGCCAGGGGTGGGCATGCACTGGGTCCAGGCTATCCCAGCAATCAAGGCACAGATGCAGGGAGTGGGGGCTGTTCAGGAGAGGGGGAGCATTGGGAGACCCTGCCCTGCCTCCATGAGACGTGGCACAGAAGGGTGGTTTGAAAGCTTCAAGTTTCTGTTTGTGCCCAAAGAAGAGGGGAAGGGAGGACAGCCAGAGGAGCAGAGGCATATCTGCTGTGTCAGTTGTCTAGGGGCACACAGGCTAAGGCAGAAAAAGCTCAGACTCAGGACAAGTGCAGACCCAGAGCTTGCCCAGGTCTGCAGTGACACCTCAGTGGGTTTTGGTCCCGGCCCAGGAAGAGGGATGAGTGAGACCCAAACATGGTGCTGGAGAAAGGAAACAGAGACATTGTGGGAGGAGAGGGTGCAGGATGCTAAGGGACAACGAGGGAGGCACTTCAAATGCAGGCTGCTCTGACTAATTCCCTGCTGTGCAGTCACGGCTTCAGCAGGGGGTGGAGGAGAGATGGCTCCAGCAGGGAGACTGGCAGAGGGAGAGGCATTTTCTTCTCACTTTGGCCATCAGAGCCTTCCCCTCCGTGACAGACGTCCCTTTGAAATCCCCTGTCTCGCCTCTTCACACCTTGGTGAGGAGCAAGGGCTGCACCCAGGTGGCCTGGCCAGCTGCTCCAGCACAGTTTGTGCAGGGACCCAGCACAGGCCCTGCAGACACCACAGGATTTTCAGCCGGGCTGTGGGAACGAGCTCTGTTAAGCTGTTGCCTCACTCCACCTTAAGGGCACATAAGTGGGAAGAGCTGGTAATGCGGTGAGGAAAGCACAGGGATTAGCAGGCAGCCAGTTCACTTTGGGAGCTGGAGGGGCCTCTATCCCGCCTTGTGGGTGCCAGCAGTGCTCGGCAGGGGTGAGCTGTGTCTGTCCCACCACACCAAAATTAGGTCCTGCAGCTGGGGGACACATCGCAGGGAATCAGCACGGGCAAGTCTATCTGGCAGCTCCAAGTCCCCAGGGAAATAAGACAGTATTTCAAGGCTGGCTGTCTTCCAAAGGAGAGCGATGCTGGGCTCTGCAGAGGAGCTTGCTGGAGGAGGAATGGGCTTGGGATGTGTGTGTGCCCCCTCCCTCATGGCCGGAAGGGTTCTGGAGCACAGCCGCGTGCAGACAACTGCATCGAATTGGATGTGATTTACGTCTGCAGGCATCACGAGGGAGAGGACGTGTGATGGTGAGGCAAGGAAGGCGGTGCGAGGAGGGAGGGAAGAGCAAAGAGAATTTTCTCTATGGATCCTTGGCTTCTGCAAAGCAGGAAAGATGCCTTTTCAGACGAGTTTGTTCTCAGGCCTGCGGGCAACGAGTGCTGAAGAATTCCTGTCTCCGAAGGAGAAGGAAGGGTCAGAAAGCCCCGATTTCAGTCGCCCAGGAGCGGCAGATCCTGGATGTCCCAACCCTGATCCCTGGTCCCTGAGGAGCAGCGCCCAAGACAGGGGGTGCTGTGTAAGGTGGTGGAACGGGGACGCCAGCAGAGGCTGGGGAGAAGAGGAATGTCGCGATTTGGCTGCTCTTGGACGAGCCCTCTCTCAGTACACCCGCTGGTGACGGCATCCTGGGCACGGCTGCTACGGCTGTGGACGAGCCCCCGCCTCGGGCCCTCCGGCTGGAAGAGCCCATCCTGCTGGCCAGGAAGCTTCGGCGGGACGGCAGCATGTCCCCGGGGACACGGCGAAGCGGGGCTGGCCTCACAGCAGGGCCTGGGTAAGCCAGGGAAGATGCAGTCAAAACTACCGGAGCGGGAGCAGCCTCCCTCCTGGGGATCTGCACGGGGCCGGCGGCGCTGTGGAGGAAGGACCACGGCCACGTCTGGACGGGCAGCAGGGACGTGGCCACAGGCGACGGCTCCATTTCTGCCACGTAATTATTCAGGTGGGAGAGGAGTCGCAGCCGGATGGGGTCGGTGGCGTTTTGGCCCTCGAGGACGCCCAAGTACCTGACAACTTCAGTGAGACATTCGCGGAAGCCGATACTTCTGTAATCCACGGCCAGAGCTCGGGCGTCCAAGAAGCCTGTAGGGAGAGGACACAGTAAGGGTGACAGTAAGCCCGTGCAGAGCTCAGGAATGTGCTTTGATTTCAGTACCCTCTCTAATGCACTGTGTATTTCACTTGAGGCACTTTGCTGCCGTGTGATATTCCTGAAGCAGACAGCCAAGTGGGTGTCCCAAGGGGGTGGACGTTTGCGTGCATGAGAATAGCATCTGTGGTTATCTCACAGGGATAAACCTGCCAGGGTCATGAAACCTCTTACTCCAGCATGTGAGACGAGTAAGAGGTTTCATTAACTGAGCTCAGGAAGGAAGAATTTTTTTCCCACTGGATTCAATTGGTTATCACTGTTGGAGACATGACTGTTGGCTAGACAGGCACTGGGTCCTTCTTTGCAAATGGACCATCCCTGGTCTTGCAGAACAGGGGGACACTGTGTCTCCTCAACACACTTTCCTCTGCCTGGTTTCCAAACTTTAAACTTCCTTTAAACCAGTGTCTGGGTGAAGGACACAGGGCAGTGGCAGAACCAAAACCTCTGGGCCAAGAAAGCTCAAAACCACAGGAATCAACAGCTGATGGCTGATTTTTAAGCTTCTGCTCCCAACTTGCAGCTTCATGAGACGATAAGCAATAAAGCAGAGAAATGTCACAGCACAGTGAAGCGCTGAACCACTGTGCTTGACAGGGTTTCTCGTGACAATACAGCCCTTTGTTGCAGTGCAGTCAAACTGAATATCTAAACAAATGTTCCAGAACAAGTTACAGCTCTGAACCAAAGCCTGGATGCCAGCAATGTCCCCAGCAAGCCAAAACTGGGTGGTAAGCAAGCCAGAGGCTTCTTTACTGGAGCTGTGATCTCCATCCTGTTAACTGGAACAGGACAGAGGGTCTGTACTGAGGTCTCAGTACAAATAAGACCTTTGTTGAATTTTGCACAGGGCTCCCTCTCTCTTCTTATAACAACCAAGAGACACACAAAGAAAAAGAACAGAAAGGGGAAAAAAAGCCTTGTTTATTTGCAGAGTCCTCATGCAGAATTCAGCCTCTGCAGGAAATGTATCCCAGGGAGGAGGTAAAGAGTTTAATATCGTTTTCCTGGAAACAGGCTCCATTTCTGAGCAGGACTAAGCCCATCTCCGCCTGAACAGCTTTTTAGTGGGGAGTGTGACAACACCACTGGTGCTGTTCCTGTGGGTCTGGGGGGCTCACTGTCCTATATACCCCAGTCTCCCAACTGGATCCATGGGATGCTGACCCATATGTCACATAACAGGGCAGGGAAACGTCCATCTACCCTCCCTCAGAAGATAGTTCCTTTGGGAAGCAGGTAGGGCTGCATTCATTTTGGTGCTGGCTGCTGTCAGCTCGCTGCTGCAGGTGATGGGGAATTTTTCTTCCATATTTCCACCTTCACCTCACCCATATGCTTTTAGGAGCAGTTCTTACCTGTTCCTCCAGTGGCATGAAGCATTTTTAAGTGATCCACTGTCATTTGTAGAATTTCGGCCTTCTCCAGCTTGGAAGACCCCTGGATGTTTGGAGCAGAAAGAAAAAGCCATTCATCATTTTATGGTCTAGGGCTTTGAGCCTCTCAGGAGCCAGTGTTTGACCAGTGATCTCCTCCTCAAAACCTGAAACCCAGGAGTTCTCAGATTGGTGTAGTGCATCCATCCAGACGCTGCTTTTCACATCAAGTGAGTACAAAAAAGAGCTCCTTCCCAAGATACCCCAATGCACATTAAAAATCCCTATTTCTGTGCTCCTTCATTTCTGCAAAACACTTTCTAGATTGAATTTATCCTCCCCAGGGCTGCCGAATATTTGCTAATAACATTTTACCACCCTGTTTCACCACCTACTTACTCCCTGAAGTGATGATGATAAGGAAGACATAGCACTGCTCCAGACTTTCTCATTCTGAGGGTTCTACCCCAAACACTGCTGAATGCAGCCTGCACAGGAGATCAGGACACACACACACACACCTGCTTCTCGAAGGCAGTGGGGACCAGGCGCCGCAGTTCCGAGAGGCTGCTGTTGATCCGGTCACGGCGCCGCTTCTCGATGATCTGCAGGAGATTACCACGTGGAGAGAAGAAACCACAGTCATTTACAGCCACAGCTCACAGCCACGAGCCACAGCTCGTGGTGTAAAGGTGATTTTGCACGGTGTTCCCACAGGAAGGACGTCCCAACAGCCCCCCCACTGCACGCAGGGCGACATCCCTGGCACAGGGCCAGGAGCAGCCTGACCCCCCCTGCCCTGGGGACACAGCACAACCACCCCAGTCATTGTAAATCACACTCACCCCTCTCCTCTTCTTCCTGGCTTGTATCTGAGATGTTGTAGTGGGAGACACAGACCTGGAAACATGGCTGGAAAGGAAGAAGAGGGAATCGTTTCTTGCACTAGCTGGAGAGAAACCTCCGTTGCACATATGCTTTACACACGTCCACCATCTGTAGTTCCTCCTCCACCCCCCGCAAAAAAATGTCTTCTGTGGTTCCCATCTCATTTTTACCCACATCACAGAGCTCAGGAATTGGGGATGAGGAGCCAAACAGAGACACAGATACCACTCTCTCCCCTCCAAGAGTCTCCTTCCAACACCAAACTGTTCATTCACTCCCAGGCTCACTCCTCCTTCAATCTCAGCCCATGCCAGCATCTCCACAGGGCTGGAAAAGCAGCGATCCGAGCTCTGGAGTCATGGCCTTCTTTTTCCTCCGTGTGTGAACCTCCCAGCTCTCGTGTCTGAGCCTGCCCTGTCTGCAGGGCTTTGCATCTCAGAGCCGCGATAGCACGAGCGCAGATCCGAGCTCCCACCCAGGGAGGGCTGGCTGCTCCTCAGGGTGAGGCCAGCAGCAGCACTGATGTGGTTTCTGAAGGCCTTCCCGGAGAGTCGCTTCCCAAACCGCAATTTTTGGGGTGGGCTGTGATGTTCTGAATGCACAGACACTCCTGACCCGGACAGAGGAGGGCCAGGGCCTGGGTGGGGGGAACACCTGGCAGGAGGTGATGGAGCTGGGCCCCTGCCTGCGGGCTGCCAGCCCCAGGGACCAGCTCTGCTCAAGGGAAGAGGGACAAGGAGGGGGGCACAGGCAAAGGAAAAGGGCCCCACAAACCATCCTGTGCCTGGCGGGTCTGGGTGAGGCTAAAGACACCAAAGGTCTGCCCTAGACAAGCACAGGGAGGCAAAGTGCAACCCTTAGGTCCCCACGGAGGTGAAGTCTCCATAACAGTGGATAACCAGGCATGGGAAACTCCCTGCAGCAAGACCCCTTGGCTCAGGGGGGAGGCCAGCTGGGCCACCTTCTGCCTGCCCCAAGTAGGGTTTCTCCCTCTGGAAAGTGGAACTGGCTCAGGGCTGTTTCTGTGCCTTATGAAACGCGGTGCAGGGATGTGAGCATGCATCCATCTGCAGCCCCGGCCAGCCCAGCGCACCGGGGGGACCCGAGCCCGTGTCACACACACAAATCTGGCAAGGGGCACTTGGCTTCCCCTCGTCAAATCAAGGTGTTTCTCAGTTTGACGAAGCATTTTAATAGGAGTCTATTAATGATGGTCCTGCACAGACAGTGCTGTCTGCAGCCAGCCAAAAACTAGACCAAACTCAGCCCATTAAAAATACAGTTTGTTAGGCCCAAGCTTTCAGAAGTGGTTTTACACAGTCAGACGAAATAACACGTTCTTCTGCTGCCTGTTCCACTCATCTCCATACAGGGATCCTATTTGAATGTCTGCTGGGTGGGCTTTCCCTGGGCACAGGTGCTGGCTGGCTCCGCAAGTACCAACATGCATCGCCAGCGTACACAGACGCACATATGATGAGCACGTATGATGTGAAAGCGGGCTGTGTGTGGACACTGGAGTGCTGTACGTGCAGTGGGGTGGGTGCTGAATTCGCCTGGCAGCGCAGGAATGAGGAGTGGGCACTCAAGGAGGAGCAGTGAATTTTGAAACTCTCTTTGCAGAGCGGTCCGGGCACACTGCTCTTTGTGAGCTGCAGTTCCAGATGTGGATATCGAGACCCAGCTTACTGCAAAATGTGTTTTAAAAATACATTTGACAGATTTGAACCACATAAAAGATAGGGTAAGTATATTATCTGATGATTTAAACTTCTGCATTGCTCTTTGCTTCAATTTATCATTTACAGCACAACTTTGGCTGTAAACCAAATGGTATCTTGCACTTTTGCAGTGACCCCAGAGCCTAAACTTGCTCCACGCACTGATCCAAGCCTCACACCCGGCGTGACTCATCTCCACACTACAGGAAAACTGGTTTGCCCAAACCACTCGACCGATGGGTAATGGGCTGGGAACCCCAGCCAGGCAGCCTGACTGCCTCCCTGTGTTCTAATCACTCCTCCTCACTCCCCACCTGGAAGTGTTTGATTTTCCTGGATCCACCAGCATCCCATGCAAGATGGCATTACTCGGGGTGTAACCTCATCAGGGCAGGAACAGCTCTTTTGGCCATATTATTTGCGTGACATGAGGAACAACATACACATATACAAATACCACCAGATCACAACCAGCCTGGTTCTACGACTGCCTCGAGAAGACAAACACATTAGCAACACCAGAAGGAGATTAAAAGTTCATTATTACTGTTCACTGAAATAAAATATTGTGACAATTCCAATATTTTATCCCTCAGGGTACTGTAGACTCTGTGTGCTGCACTGATGGGAAGAGGTGGGATATATTTCATCTGCAGCAGGAAAGCAGATTAAATATTGATGCACTTAGAAACTGCATAAGGGGTCAGGGAATTTCTGCAGGACATTTTTCGGATGTGCCTGACTCTGCTGTGACCGTATCAGAAGCAGACTCATGAATTTACTCCCCTGAGAACCTGAGCTTGGCACCAGGCAGGCGGCTTCTCCTCTCAGGATATCAGGCAGCAAAAGGGAATGAATTAATCGCTGGATGCAGAGAGAGGGGGACACAGGGCTACTGCAACAAGAGTTCAAAAGCAATTGATTTTTGGTTGAGAACAAGTAACAGAGACTTTCCTTCATTCCTTGCACCGTCTGCACCCTCGGAGCCCGGGCATGTCCATGAAGGGCTGACACAGCCTGGGAACCCGGGCTGCGAGCGGAGCTGGGGATGCCCTTTTGCCAGTGCAGCAAAACCTGCGGACACCTCCCGAGGAACCACACACTGGTCCTGTCCTCACTGTTGCCTCACCAGCAGCAAAGCCCCAGAGCTGAATCTGCAGCTCAGCAGTGATGGGACGGAGCCCGAGAACTGCGATGCCGAGGGGCACAGGGGCAGCCTTCCCCTGCTCGAGCTCCCTCCCCAACACACCACAGCCCCAGCTGGTGCGTTGCGAATGCATCAGCAGAGCAGAAGCGTTTCTCATGCAAAACCTCCTGGTTTCTCATGCAAAACCTTCTGGTTTCTTCCACATTCCCTGAGAGCCTTCGGATTGGAGGGACAGAAGCGGTGCCAGGCAGTTCTCAGGCGCCTTTGCTCTGGGGGGCTGCCCCACCTCGGGGTGCAGAGACCTGCCAGCACCCGGACTCCCACTGCCCTTCTCCCACCTGGCAGGAGAAGGCCATCCCGCTGCCTTTAATGGGCGATCAGCTCCTAACTCAGCTCTGACACTTGTGTCGCCACTTGGGTTTCCTTGCCGGGTCAGTCCCGCCGCCAGCACCAACCCACGCCGGCACACGGGGGTGATCCTGCCGGCCCCACGCAGGACCGGCCCGGCCCCGAGGGGTTCAGCGAGGTGCGGGGGGAGCCGGTGCCCTCCCGTGCCGTGCCCCGGTGCGGCGGTGGCAGAGCCCGGTGCCCTCCCGTGCCCTGCCCCGGCAGGCGCCGAGCGCTGCCGCCCCGAGCAGCTCGGGGGGAGCTGCCGCCAGCGCCGTGCGCGGTGCCGGGACCCCAAAACCCGCGTGGGACCGAGCCTGCCCTCACCTGTACTCCTCTTCCCGGCCCACGTCGATGGTGCCGTCAGACTCCGTGTCGGACGAGCTCTCCTCGCAGAGCCGCTTCATCCTCGCTGGGGGAGAGGTCGGTGGGCTCGGCGAGGCTGCCCCACGCGTGGCCCCGGTGGTCGCCGCCGTCCTTCCCCTGCCGCGCTCGGGGCAGTGCTGTCCCTGCCCGGGCTCCGCTGCTCCGGCCCCGCACAGCTCCTCCCCTGCCCGCTCTGCCTCTCCCACCCCCGGCTCTCCTTCCCTGGCTCCCTCCCGGCACGTCCCCACCTCCCGGGTAATGGGTTAATGAGCCACCATCTCCCGGGAGTGACGGATTACGCGGCCGCGCCGGCGCTCCCCGGTTCCCAAGGCCCCCCCTCGCCCTCCCGCCTCCTCCCGCTCGCTGGTCGAAATCCCAAGTCTTCCTGTAAAAGGAACAGTCTGTGTGAACCGTCTCATGTCCCCCCCCTCCTGCCCACGGCCCCCCTTCCACCCGCTGCACATTGGCCTCAGCCCCAGTTTAAAGGGACCAGTGACCTCACTGGCAACAGAAAACCGTGGGAAAGAGATGGGACTGATAAAGCCTTGAGTTGTTTCAGGGAAAAATCAACATCCAGCCCCACACGCACACACATGTCTGCCCGGCTCTGTGCGGCGCAGGCACTTTGGAGGCTTATGATTCAGATGGAAACCAGCTTATTCGAAACACGGCGCTGTTTGAGGACGCCGCTCAAAGGGCCCTCGACTGGGATTAATCAGCGGCCACGGCCGAGGGCCGGGGTGGCAGCAGTGGCACCACACTCGGAGGCGTCAGGATGGGCTCGGCACCCCGGCGCTCTGCCACGGTGGTCCCGCCAGGAGCTCGGCCCCCTGCCACGCTCCCACAGCCTTGGAGCGTCCTCCAAGCGCCAGCTCATGGCGCTGCCAGGGCATTTGACACCTACCCTGTGAAACAAAGAGGCCAAAGCCCGGCTTTAGGGGTTTATGACACTGGGATGAATTGGTGTTTTCTTGTCTCATTCCACAGTGCCGGAAACTTTGACCCACAGCCCAGCATCTAGGGAGCATCTCCCTTTCCCAGCGCTTGCGGGAAGGAGGTAGGAGTCTGTTTTTCAGAGCCCTGCGCTGCTAAAATCCCCCAAGGCAGCAAAAACGTGTGCATGTGGGAGAGAGAGAGAGAGAGAGCAGGGAGGAGGGAGAGCGCTGAAGTGGAGGTTCCCAGTACGAAAATAATGCCTTTTATTTTGAAAAAAATAATCAGGGCTGAGATCTGGCAACACGTGGGTTTCCCAAAGCCTTTTGCAAAGACCGTGGCGGCGATAACAGCCCCGTCGGCCGCTCGGGCCGGCCAAGCCACCCCACCACCCATCTCCCATGGCCTCCTGGGGTGCTCCCTATCTGCCTCAGCCATCTCTGCCAGCTCACCCACGCTGCGCCCGCCAACCCCGAGGTGTCTGCAATTCCCCAGCGCCTCGCCAGCAGCTCCGGAAAAGCCAAATCCCAGCTCCTGCCTGCCCTTCACCCACGCCTGCCCCAGCCCAGAACGCGGAGCAGAGGAGCAAGGCACGGGCCCCCCTGACCAGTTTTTGAGGCTGAACCACACCGTCCTCCCTCCTGAAGTGAAACAACAGGGACCTGAACCAGCCGTCCAGCGCTGGAGTGGAAAATTGGCATTTCTGAAGTGTTTGTAAACTGAAAAAGAGAATAAAACATTTGCTTTAGGTCACAGCACTTTGTTTCTCTAATTTCGATGTTTTGTTTTCACTGTGAAAAGTGGTCAAGAAGCCGAGCTGTTATTAGCTTACATTTCCAAATGAAAAGTTACTTTGAACCAGGAGAATTAGAGAAGTGTTATTTTAGCAATTTTGAGACCCGCTCCTCCTCCCTTTCCAAAGTGATTTCAGTTAGAAACACATACATCTCCAAACCAAACTTCCCATAAACATGTGTTTTTGAGAGATTAATACCCTTTCCACTGATAAAACCATTTAAATGCGATCCTGAGATTGGTTATTTCAGGCTCTTGCTCATATCACAGTGAGCCTGAACCACGCAGAGCCCAGACCTGCCACGGAGGAACACTTTTCTTCTCTGTTAGAAAGGAATTCACTGTCCAGACTTGATCTTTTCTGGGCCTTGTCTAAGCATCATTATCTGGGTTCAATTGAAGTGTAATTGGCAACATGTTTTTCTAGGATTACACTTCATTATGAACAGAGCGGGGGCCCCCGAAACCCACTTCTCCTGTAATCGGATCCATTTTCCAGGCTGTGCTCCTGGAGAGTCTTTTATAATCACCCCCAGCAGTCCCGGGGGGATTGTGAGGGCCATCTGAACCACCCCAGCTGAAGCAGAGATGGTGCTGAGACCCCTCATGGGCCAGTTCAGTGGAGACGACAGGGACGGATTAAACAGGCTTAGCTGTGTGCGAGGGGAGCTGGGTTTGGATGAGCATCACCCGTGTCCCGCAGGAGGGAACGCACAGACCTCCCCCACTGTGGGCAAGTGGTGATGGGGTGCAGAAATGGGGGGGTCTGGGGCTGCAGAAATGGGAGTTCTGCCCCTGCTTGCCTCTCACTGGGCATCAGTGCAGACGATTCCCACGGCACACTGACCCCAAGTGCAGAGACACAGACAGTGGGTGACCAACCCCTGCCCAGAGCTGCTCTGCTCTTCCCTGGAGAGCTACAGGCTTTGCCACAGCCAAGCCAGGGAATTATCAGAGGAAATCTCTCCCCAAGCCCTGAATTAACAGCCCTGGCTCCGTGCTCAGGGCTGTTTCCCCTCTGAGAGCACAGCAAGCATTGCTGCAATGCCTCTCACTGTCCCCAGGACCCCTGTGAGACCCTCTGGGACTCAGGAGACTGGTGAGAGCTGTCCCCTGCTCGGGCTGGCTGTGCCTCTCCATGGTGGGAACTGTTTCCAGAGGATGGGTGTCACGAGGATGGGGCTAAGCCATCCATCACACCCAGCACTAATTGGCTACCCTGCTTCAGAGGCCAAGGAATAAGTGAGCTGCAAAGATTGATGTCCCTTCCCTGCAGCAGGAAAAACTCTCCGGGCCAGGGCTGAGGGTGGATCCCTGCCAGGAACCTGGGATTGCCCAGGTTTGCCTGTGCCAGCAGGCTCCTGGGGGTGAAGGGTTCCAGCCTAAATTTCCCTGGAGGGATGATGGCCAGCCCAGCCACCAACCCCCTTCCCATGCTGGGACCAAGCTGCTCCTTCCCCTCCCTCCTTCTCTGGCTCTGGGAAATGTCCCAGGAGAGCGGCCAGCTGTGAAAAGCTGCAGCAGCTGGAATGTGGGAGGGAGGGCAAGGCTTCTGGAAAGCCAGGGGCAGGAGCAGGACTTATCTGTTACCTCCCCGTGAACTGACACCTCTGATTTAACCCCGTGCATGCCTGGAATGCCCTGTCCGCACATCTTCAGTCAACATCACCTCCTAACCTCAGGTCCCACCACCGGCTGCCAGACCCACAGCTGTAATTTCAAAAGCAGAGGCCTCGCAGGGATGCTGGACAGGATTCCTGGCTGCAGCGCTGTGGACAGGCTGTCTTGTTCTGTGGCTGAGCAGAGGGATTCATCACAGACGGGAGAAGCAGGCAGGGCTTCGGGGAGGTGATTTGGGATGAAAGCGTGTAGGTATGAACACGATATCACCTCCGTGTTTTGTCAGATCTGGAGCACAGCCAGGAGAGGATTGTTTACCGTGGCTCCACTCCAAGCCAGAGGCACTACAATTGCAAACTCCCCCCCACTTCCCCGGCCCACGCAATCCAGAGCCGGCCCAGCCGACTGCTACGGGCAGTCCAGGGGAGGGAAAAACAACATTTTCCCACAAACCCGTGGCCTCACCCTTCCCCAGGCAGGGACAGGGCAGATCCTGGATCTGCTCGGGGCCCCGACTGAAACTCGGCGCTGCCCTCTCCGCCCTGGCAGGGCTGTCTGTGTCCTCACACCTATTGCCCCGCGGCGGGTCTGCGCCCAGCCCTGCTGCCACGGCCAGGAGTGCAACTCAGCCCTGCAAATCCCGTGGGATGGGGCACCACGAGGCTGCACCTGCCGAGATCACGGCTGGGATGCCTCAGAGGTGTGCTGCTGTCTCTGCAAGACGTGGTGCTTGTCCCCCTGAGCCCGTGCCCAGGGCAAGGCTGGGTCCCCTGGAGTGGGTGCCTGGTGTAAGGCAGCTCTGTCAGTGCGTCCCCAGCTCAGTGGGGCTGGAGGACAGCCAGGGACAGGATCACCTTCCTGCAGTGGATCCTGATGGTTTAGCATCAGCCACCACCAGTGGTTTAGTCCCAGCTACCCTTGCCTCAGTTTCCCCACCCAAACTGATGCTGCCTCACTGGGTACTCACTTCACAGAAAAGCCACGATGAGTGATAATTAATATTGCACCACCCCTGCTGACAGACAGGGTTACTGGCTCTTCCAGGAGCCCAGACCGAGGTCAGGGCTCCCCAGTGGCTACACAGAGAGGACCTGGAGGCTTACTGTCATTGCACAGCAGTCTGCTCCTCGCCGGTATTTCAGACCCAGAGAGGGTGATGCAGACAAGGTGAGCTGCTTCAGTACAGGGCAGTGCCCATGGCCACTGCAGCCCTGATCTCCTTGGCTCTCACTGTCATGGACAGGACGAGCCAACCCTGGAGGTGCCAGCCCTGCTCCCGTCCCTGGCCACTGGAAGGACTGGGATGGCCTTCAGGCTGCACCCCTGCTAAACAACAAGAGGAGCTGGGATGGGAAAACCCATGGCTGGCCAAGCGAGGTCCTGGCCTTCCCCTGGGGCCAGTCCCCAGGGCTCCAGGGAACACAATGCCTTTGTTTGGGACTTGGCCTGCACAAGGAGCCCTTCCCTCGCTCTGCCCCAAAACACCAACCCTTCAAAAGGCCTGTTCTCCCCTCCCCTTCCCCCAGCAATGCTAATGTGCCAGGCTTCTTCTCATGAACCCTGGGAGAGATCAGGCTGGTAGACAGTTTCACCACTTGTTAAATGTGTGTTTAGCGATCTTGTGAGTAGACAAGAACAAATACAAACAAGCCAGGCTGGAGAGCCCCTGCCCCTCCGCCCTGCCTGGAACGCACCAGCCCCAAGCCTTTCTTCTCTAACCACTTCAAACTTTCATTTCTTCTGAAGCCACAACAAGGCACACTTTGTAAAGCAAATGAGTAAACAGCAACTTTCAGCTTAAAAGGAAAACAAGGGGGAGGGACTGTTTTTAATTACTGGATTTTAAAAAGGGCTTTATTCAGTTAATTGCTTTCTGTTGTAAAATGTTCTTCTGCGCACAGCCCTGGTTCTAGCTGCGTTGCTGCTGGCCAGATGGCACTGCAGAGGCAATGACAGCATGTGCCTTCGCTGCTTGGGTACACAAGTGCCTTTAGCATTCGCAGACATCTCCCCCGAGCCCTCCCAGCCTTCATGGAAATGACACGAGGCACCCAGTTTCGCTCAGACATGACCAGTGGTTTGGCGTGTCCGACTCGTGTGGCTTCCAAAGGAGCGGAGGAAGAGCGATCGGCACGCACGGAAAAGCCTCCGCAGGGCTTCACATCGAGTTCCCAAGAGGGCTAATTGCTGTTGATTGCCTTGGCTGCAGAGTGTCACCTTCCCGGTCCCGGGGGGGAGAGCCGATGTTCGTGCGAGGTGCTGAGCTCAGCTCGGTCCCACCCTCTGGGTCGGGGTGGGTGAGGGAGCTGCGAGGTCTGGCACAGCAGCCGGCGAGCGTGTAGGCATGTGAAGATCTCCGTGTGCATGTGGCTTGCTGCAGCAATGTGAAACGGATTCCAGCCGTATTCCTGATGATCACAACCAGCTTGGAAGACACCCCGAGTCCGTGGAAACAGATGGATTAAAAATAGAGAGCTAAGGGGTGCACGAAAGGATCTTTAGCAGGAACGCCACCAGTGAGGGTGTCGCTGTGCTGGGGACAGATGGCACAGGGAAGGGACAGGGAGAGGAGGCAGTGGGGGACTGCTCAGATTGGATCAGCCCCAGAAGGGGAAGAGTGAGGGAAGGAAATGGAGCAGGAATGGCCTTGGGCTCCTGGCACACGGAGACCCTGCAGCCCAGTGGTTCCTCACTGCACCCTGGGCACTGCAGGGGTATCCACAAGGCCCTGGTGAGCAGGTGCCTTGGAGGGGAGTCAGTCAGTGCAGGGGAAGATGGAGAGAGTCTTGTTACCAGCATGGAGCTCTCAGGAGTGTGCACCCACTCCTGCCTTGCTGGCCTCCATGAGGGAGCACACGTGTGGGGGGAAAGAGGGACAAGGAGGCTCCCAGTCCCCATTCAGCAGGGATGGGGATCATCCCCAGCCCCTTCCAGCACAGAGGAGGGGAAGTGAACATCCAAAGGACTTCCAGAGCTCCCAACCCTCTGCCAGAGAGGCCCCAGGGTCAGGGATCATGCAGAGTTCAGGGCAGTGATCGGGCTGGCCTGGGGGGAAGCCATGGTGCTGTTGCTCCCTCCAGCACTGTGAGCTCTTGGCTTTGCCTCTGTGCTTTCCCTCCTTGCATGGCTGCTCCCCTCTCCTCCACCACCACACGCTGGAGTTTTCCACGCTGGCACTTCACGTAGGATCGTTAAGGTTGGAAAGGACCCTTAAAATCATCAGGTCCAACCGTTAACGCAGCACTGCTGTGTTCTCCACTAAACCACGTCCCCAAGTGCCACATCCACAAGTTTTCTGAAGACTTTAAGGGATGGTTATTCCATCATTGTCCTGGGCAGTCTGTGCCAGTGCCTGGCCACCCTTCCAGTGAAGAAATTTTCCATAATATCCAACTTAAACCTTCACTGGCACAACTCAAGGCCATTTCTTCTGGTCCTGTCACTTGTTACCTGAGAGAAGAGACGGGTCCCCCCCCTCGGCTCCACCCTCCTGTCAGGGAGTTGCAGAGAGCAAGAAGGTTCCCCACGAGCCTCCTTTTCTCCAGGCTGAGCCCCCACAGCTCCCTCAGCTGCTCCTTATCTGGCTTGTGCTCCACGCGGCTGCTTTGATGGGGCAATCTCCTCTGAAAAAAAATGAACCCAGGAGAGAGCACTGACAGCCAGAATGTCTTCAGAGCAGTGTCGGAGCCGCCGTGCCCAGCTTTCCTGCCGAGGAGCCCTTTCCCCGCGCCCACCGCGGCGGGGGGGTCTGCTCCTGCCAGCAGCCAGCAGCTGCTGCTGAATGCTCACTTTCTCTAATTGAATAGCAGGAAGTTAAATCTTGTTTCTTTGCCTTTCAGGCTGTCAGCTGGAACAATCGCCCACCTGTGGCACCACCCCGGGGATATAAATAAGGAACAAAACACAATGCTGCCCGAGGAATGGATGGCGTTCCCAGAAGATCTCCTGATACCACATGCCACAGTGCGTGCCCACACCAGGGAGAGGTGTCTGTGCCATGGGGGGGCACGAGGGCAGCCCCACAAGCTGCCAGGGTGGTGTGGGAACAGCTTCCAGACAAAGGGATCGAACACGCAGGGGGGTGCACGGAGCACACGGCACACGGGCACCATGGTGTTTTCCCTCTGGAAAGGTGAGGCAATAGTACAAAGGGACATTTTTATGGAATCAACTTATTTAAGGGTTCCCCCGTTCGCTTTTATGTTGGAAAAATACGTGTCCTGCCAGTGAGCTGAAATTTCTTCCTTCTCTTTAATCCCCACCCCACCTCCCCGAGCCGCCGTCTATTCCCACGGCCTCCCAGTGCCTTGAAGCCACTGGCTATTCCCACAGCCTCCCTGTGCCTCGAAGCCTCCCAACAAATCTCACTCCTTTTTTCACGCCAAAGAGCATCCACAGGCCCTCCCAGCCGTGGCACTGGTGCGTTAAACACGGTCCACAGGCAGAGACAGCCCTGTCCCGTGGGCTGTGGATGCTGCAGCAGCCAGAGCAGCGCTGGTACCCGGGCAGGGAAGGTGAGTCCCAGCAAGATCAACACAGGGAGGAGCGGCAAGTGCAGCTATGCAGGTGAAGGGCCTGCTGGGGGGGTGGCCGGTGCTCCCATCCAGCCCTGGGCTTGTCTGGGGTCTGCCCCTCGTCTCCAGGACAGAGGTTGGAGCGTGCTGGTGGCTGCCCCCCCGTGCTTGCTCGCCGCTCCTCTTCCCCGAGCGTGCTGCCAGACCGGCCTCCAAGCCAAGAGAGAGCGAGCTCCTTCCTGGAGCTGCGCCTCCCTCCCGCCACCCAGGGCGCTTCCCCGCCACCTCCGGCACTCGCACCATCGGTTCACAGCCCGGCCCAGCGCTCCCGCCGGGATGCTCCCGAGGCAGCGGCCGGCACAGCTGGGCCGAGTCCGACAGCTATGCACAGCTGGAAGAAGCCCAGCTGAGGAAAGGACGGAGGAAGGCTGCGGCACAGACCCTCCGGGAAGGGGGGAAACGCGGCTGGGAGGGCAGTGGGAGCCACCAGCGCGCTTGCACACGCACTCACACGGGCCAACGCTGCTGCCACAAGGGGAAATTATTAATTTGCTGGGAATAAAGTCGGCAGCGAGTCAGAAAACATCCTTCTCCCGATGCGCTGGAGGAAAGTCTCCTGCCCTCCCCTTTAGCCTTCCCAGCCAGCAGCCCTGTTGTCTTCGTGTGGGGGGACAGGCCTGGCACACGGGTGTGTGTCTGGACCCCGTGTCCCCATGCCAGGATGGAATGTGGGCAGTCTGGTCGTCACACCCCCGTGTGAGGATGGAATACGGACGGGCTTCTCTCAGATGCAGGACCCCTCACTCTCTCCACGGGACTCATGGCACCCTGAGCCGGGGGTGCTCCTGCCTCCCCAGTGCCATGGCAGGGGAGGTGGCCATGTCCCCCTCCCCGCCACCCTTTGTCAGTCACTGTGGTAACAGCCGTGGCCCGAATGCCATTTCCCTGTTTGTTTTCCCACTGCTGCCATGGCGGGGGTGGCCACGGCCGCCCTCCCTCCAGCTCCCCGAGTGGAGCCGGGGTATTCAGGGCTCAGCAGCCTGAATGAAGCCAGATCCCTGGACACATTCCTGTGGTTGTTTTTTTTTTTTTTTCTTCCTTTTTTCTCTTTCTTCTCCCCCCCCCCTTCTCCCTCGCTTGGCACAAGCTGAAGGATTCAAAAGGAAGCCAGGCTTGGCAGACACGGGGGGAGGAGGGAGTGGGGAGATGAAAGAAGGCCTCTCTCCAGCTTTCTCTTCCAGTTCCCACACTCAGCCGGCGCGGAGAGCTCCTAATGATTCCCAGCCGCACCTGGAGGAGGCCGCCTGGCCGCCGAGGAAGCGGGGGCTTGTTTGTGCAGCCAGCAGGACAGGCCCCCATCGCCCCAGCCGTGCCGTGCAGGGCGGCCCCACAGCCCCCCAGACAGGTCACCCTGGGTGACGAGGTGCCTGAGATGGCAGCCTCGCCACGATGGTGCTTTTATGCCAAGTGCCAGAGCTGGGACTGAGGAAAACCTCTTCGTGCCCAGCTTGGCGGGCTCCAAGCAGCTCCCCTTCCCTGGGGGGGGGTCATACCCAGCGAGGTGGTGGGTTGGGGGCCACCTGGGGGCTAATGTGTCCCCTGGGGCCGTGCTGAGGCGGAGACACCCATTCACACACTCCCCAAACACAAGCCTAAAGGTGAAGGAGCCCCAGGCGGCGCCCCAGAAGGTGGCAGTGACACTTGGGGACGTTGAGGCACAAAGGACACCAGGCAGGGGCACACCGGCCACCGTGTCACCCTGTGGCTGTGCCACAAAGCCCTTCACGCCCTCTCGTGGCACCCACTCAGCACCACAACCGTGCTGGTCCCTCTCCCTACCCCTGGTCCCATCCCCTTCCCAGTCCCCACAGCTGTGGCAGCGGGAACAGGACCCCTGTTCCCTGGCTTAGGCACATCCCCACCAGGATGGGTGTGAATTCCAGCCCACGCAACCGTGTCCACCCGCCCTCCCATTCCCACCAGATGCAGCCCAAAATCCAGTGCTGGAAGGGGCTGGCAGAGCCAGGCTTCCCTCACAGGGCATTCGGAGCAAATTTCCCCTCATTTATCCTCCCTGGCATCCGCAGCTTCTCTGGGCAACCTGTGCCAGGGCCCCACTACCTTTATGGGGAAGAATTTCTTCCAATATCCAATCTAAATCTGCCCTCATTCAGCTTAAAGATATTCCCCCTTGTCCTGTCACTCTCTGCCGTTGTCTAAAATCCCTCTCCAGCTCTCTTGGAGCCCCTTTAGGTACTGACACCCCCTCCTCTCCTCTTCTCTCCTCCCTGGGGGATTATGGCACAGTCCTATCCGGCAGAGTGCTGCCAGCAAAGCTTTGAAGTGCAGCCCTGGTAACAGAACCTTCACTGCAGGAATGGGAAAATGCCAGGACAGAGAGATCTCCGCCTCCGTCGCTCACTGGTCTGGGCAGAACTGGGAAAATGAGGCTGTTTTTTAAAAGGGGAATCTCCAGGCAGGGAATGGGGCTGGTCTTTGCCCGGTGCTGCTCCCGCCCAGTAACCAAAGGGTTATTCCCACCAGTGTGGGTGGGAGCTATTCCCACAGAGCTATCCCCACGGAGTTATCCCACAGCTACCTTAAGGACCAACACCAAGCTGTGGATACCAGTGGTTCCCAGTCAGAGCCGGGCAATTCCCAGTTTGGGGGGGGAAGGCAGGAGAGAAGTGCAAGGTGGGTTTATGTACCCCATTGACTCCTTCTGGCAAGGGGCCAGCCAGAAGGGGAAACTGCCTGGTGCACCTTCCAAGGAGCTGGCCCAGCGTGGAGCTGCCTCTTGGCAGCGGGAGACGCCGGTTTCCTCCGTCCACGGGGTGATGAAGCGGCTTCACACACGCCCCGTTGAGTCACGGCTTGGTCGGTGGCCTCGGCAGCGCGGGGCGGCCGAGCCCAGCCCTGCCTGCACTCAGGGGAACCATTTTAGGCACCGGTGACAGAGGCATCAGCAGACAGGGCTATAAATAGCGGTGTCGATGGAACGAGATGGTCAGGCTGTTCAAATCCTGGCACGGCCCCGCTAGCGCTGATAGCAAGTGCCCTTTGCTTGTTCTCTTGCCGCCAGGTCCTCTTATCTGCTCTTCCAACTCCGGGTGTTTCTGTCAGCCTGTCACCAGGTCCCCTGCCATGATATTTTAGCCTCCTGGGATGGCTGCAGGTCCCTGGTTGTGTTTGTTGGCACCTATTCCACAGCCCATGAAAGATGTAAAACTAACTGGGCTGCAGGGCTGAGTGGAGTTCCCACCTGGGACTCCTCATGGCCAACACCACGGGGTTGTCGGGACAGACCTGTATTTGCATAATGGAAGGTGTCCCTGCCCACGGCAGAGGGGTGGAACTGAAAGAGCTTTAAGGTCTCTTCCAACCCAAACCAGTCTGTGATTTTATAATTCTTTCTGATCTCTGTTGCAGTGATGGGGAAACTGAGGCAAGGAGGTGTCATGACTTACCTGATGTCATGACTTACCTGTTCCACTCTCACCGAGGCATCCCACCAGTTCTTGGGGTTAAATCCCGGATTTGTCATGAAAAGCAGTTCTTGCTATTCAAGGCCGTGATTACCTCGGGAACATCTGCACCGACAATTGCTGAGTGGCAGCATAATTCCCCATCAGCTCTGCCTCCGCTTCTCCTCCTCCGAGGGCTCCATTTCAAAGCACTCTCGCTGCAGAATCCTTCAGTGCTGGCAAAGGAAAAAGCTCGGAAAACAGGCAACAGAAACAAAACCTCAGGCTTGTAGCAAAGCAGTGACTAAACATCCCAGACCCACCTGCACAAACCTCCCCCTTCCCGCCCTACACGGCCTTGGCCCATGTCCTTCCATGACCCTCCCTGGCCCCAGTGTCAACCCTCAGAGTCAAGGGGGTTTGGAGTGGTTTTTGCATCAGAGGCAGCTCTTGGCCTTGGCGTGGACGTCTTGACCTCTCAGGACTGGATGGAACCACCTGGAATTTCACTGGTCCAACACTGCCTGGAATCTGTGCTGGAATTTGATCTTCCCTCCAGGCATCTGGTGGAAGAACATGCAGGATTGGGGATGGGCTGGGGGAAGGCATTCCAGCAAACAAAACACTCTCTGCTGAGGGCCATCCATCCCTTAAATGAGCACCCATAGCAGGGATGCTGCCCTGGGGCCTGTGGACATTCCTTGGCTATATTTGGTGATGGATGGAGAATTTGTTGCTTCCCCTTAACCCATCTGTTCCCCTTATTGGCAGGGAGGAGCCAACACCAGAACTGCAGTGTCGCTACTCGGATAAACCCGGTACTTCAGCAGCAATAAATCTCCTCTGTTAAGCTTTTGCTGCCTCCCACCTGTTGGCTGAGAGAAGATCAAGTCGACAAAAGTCTTCTGCCAAGCTGTATTTTTATCCAGGCCTCCATCACGAGGCCAGGTTCCCACAAAAGCCGTCCAGGAAGCAGAGGGAGGTGTTTGTATCACCACACATCTCAACTCTGGAATCCCACCTCTCCCAGAGGTTCCCAGTTCCAAAGTAGGTGCTTTAACTACATTTTCTGAATTTCCTTAATTAACCCCCTTTCTGAATTCCACCACCCTAAAACCTGGGAGGTCCCCAAGCAGGGACCCCAGACAGCCAAAATGCTCATTGTGAGAAAGGCGACTGAGAGAGCCAGGCTGGGACCAACACGGTTTATTTCAGAAAAACACCCCGAGGAATTTCATTAACATGGCAAAAAAAAAAACCAAACCACCGGAGGACAATGAAGTGAAAGCCCACAGCAACAACACACAGCAGGAAAGTCCAGTTGCCAGCCAGGACAGCGCAAGAGGCATGACTGCACTGGCCCATCCAGGTGGGAGATGTGCCCAGCCCACGGAGACGGTACCAGGGACCTCATCACACCCCCAGCCCGAGGGGACATCGCAGGTGGGCACACAAGGAAAGTACACAAGCAGCAAGTCCATGTCTTCCAGTTGTAGTGATGGAGGAGAAAAAAAACACAAGAAGCCACGTGAATAAAAGCAAATGGGGCAGCCACTGCAGGAACAGAAATCCCCACTCAGGAAAGGCTCGAGAGGGGAGAAGGGAGGTTTGCCTCGCCTGGGGCCCATTTCCTGAGTCCCACGTCTCCCAGTGAGCCCCTAAGCTGCCCTGGCAGCAGGAGGACCCCAAGCACAGTCACTAAAACCCTGCCCTCAGCTCACACCCAGCTCCCTGTGCATCTCAGGGCCCTGGAAAAGCAGCAGGAAAGCTGCTGGGATCCAGGGCTGTGCCCCAAAATCACAGGGCATTACCTCCCTGGAGCTCACAGCACCTCCAGCCAGGGCATCCATCTCCTCTGCCAGCCCAGCCCTGCCAGCACCAACGATGCCTCTGGATCATCCAACGGCACCCAGTGCAACCACCCACCCCAGTGGCCGTGCTTGCACCCTGTATCCAATCCCACTGGCGCCCTGTCCCACTCCCAAGGGCTGGCTGACAATTCCATTCCTCCTGGAACATCCCCTCCCGAGTGCAAGCTGGGCTTCCACAATGCAGATCTTCAGGAAACACCTTGGAGATGTTTACTGGGAGGCCAGGCTGTGCTCCCCCTCGCCCTCCCAGCTGCCAAAGAGGTCTCCAAGATCCAGCTCAGATCCCAAAATCTTGGGTTCCCATTAAAAAGACGAGACCTTTCTATAAACCTGAACGTTAATGGATGTGTTACCAAGATACTCCTGTCTTTCAAGACTTTTTTTCTTTGTTTGGATTTTAGACCTTCCTCTGAGGTGTTTGTCACCCAGACGTGACAAAGACAACCTTCCTGTGAGGCGTTTGTCTGTCACCCAGATGTGACAAAGAACAGTCTGTCAAAGAGTTTGGGGGTGGAAAAAAAGTGCAATTTGCTCTCCACTGCTAGAGTAGGATTTAGTGCAATGAGAAAAGTCTGCCAAGCCACTGAAGGCATCACCAGCTTGTTTATATATTCCTCAAAAGTGCAATAACTCAAGCTCCAGCCTCACTGTTTGAGCTGAAACTTCCCTGGAAAGAGCCAGAGGCAGACACACACCTTGGGAAACTTCAGCCCATGGAGTTTTGTAGGAAAGTACAAACTGATAACACTGAGCATCCTCCCTGCTCAGCTGTGGGGTGTAGTACAAAAAATACAAGGAAGAAATAATCTTTAAATTTTCCTCCTGAGAGTGTCCTCTGGGACAGGGCTTTGAGCAGAAATGTCAATGTGATTTTCACACCAGTTTCTCTCCAATTGATTTCTCATCCTGTTTTTTAATCAGAGATTTGGTTCTCTCACAGCATCACTAGCAGAGGTGTCTATTTTAGGAAACACCAGAGGTTTTAAGAAGCTGAGGAGAAAAAGATTATCAACTCATATGGGCTCAGCCTAGAAAGGAAAAAAAAAAAATCCTTTAATTAAAATCCCCAGGCTGAAATTCTCTGCAGATTTACCTAAATGGACTTCAGATGATGTCCCTAATATATCAGGGCCTGCTTTTAACTTAATTCAAGCTCCGGGCATGTGCCTGCAGCCCCTGGAAGGCTCAGGGATGAGCTGGGCTTCGGATGCCTCACCAAGATTATTATTTTCAAGTGCTAAATCATGCAAGTGTGAAACCCAAATATAAAAAGCTGAGCCAACAATACATTAGCCCAAAGCTCCAAGCAGGAAACAAGATTTTTTCATTTTAATATGTAAGTGTTTCTCTTTTTCCAAATTTAAGCTGTTCAGCTGGCAAAATCTTGGTGAAAGGGCAGACATTGAATATTTGCTGGTTGGGGAGCAGAAGCTGAGTGTGGAAAGGAACAATACCGTGGTTTAATTTTAGTTAAAAGGGACGTTTTGTTTCAAAGCTGCAAGAAAGATTTTCGGGTGCTCCCCGCTTTCCACTTCAGCCTAAACATTTGCTCTGGAAGTCAAAGTCTTTGGGAGTTACCTGGGGTTTTAAATAAACACCAATAGGTGAAACCTGCCTGGCACGAAGAGTCCACACAAGGCAGATCCATCCGCGAGGGATTTTGCCTGAAGCAAGCGCAGAGCGCGCGGACGAACTGGGGAAACGGCTCAGGGGATGCCTGGCACACAGGAGCCCCCAGCCCCACGAGGGACAGGGACACCCCCACGACACCCCCGACCGAAAGAGGCGAAAGGAAGCGTTCCTTCAGCCCCCTCCTTCCCGACGCGGCTCCCGCCGGGGAACAGACTCACGTCCCCCAGGACAAACGCAGACCACGACCCCCGTGGGAGCGCGGCACACGGGGTGAGGTCCATGCCAGGGGCTGTGGGACCAGCCAGTTCCGCTATTTGCTGTTGGGGGTTTGCTTCTCCGGCGCCGGCCGCTTGTGCTTCTGGGCGACGCCGTAGGGGACGTGGGCGGCCACGGTGCCCATCTCCTTGGCTCCCTCCACGTGGAACATCTGGTCGTCGAAGAAGATGTGGGGCCGGATCTTCTTCAGCAGCGGCCCCTTGGGAGCCCCGGCCAGGAACAAAGCCTCGTCCGTCTCCAGGCCCCAGCTGCGCAGAGTCTTTAGGGCCCGGGCGCCCGAGCTGGCCGCGCTCCTGGCAGTGACCAGGTACGTGCGGATGGGACACTCCATCCTCAGCCCCTTGGAGTAGAACTTCTTCTGCAGCTTGCCCAGAGCCTCCAGGAAGCCCTTCAGGGGTCCCTGACGAAGCAAGAAGAAACCATCACTCTGAAGGCCTCCACGCCATCCTTCTTTCTCCCTAAACCACAGCAAGGGCCGCACCACAGCTGCTGACCCACCCCGCCTCACACCCCACGTGCCCATCTCTGCCTTGTTCCCAGAGGTGAGAGCATCCCTGAGGGCTGCCTGCCTCCCAGAGCCTTTTCCTGGCTTCACCCCAGCGTTACCTGTGCCAGAGGCTTGTTCTCGTGAGCCTTTTCATGCTCAAAGAACATGTCCAAGCCGTGAGCCTTCACGATCTGCTCCGACTCATCCGAGAAGAGCACGGCGTCCCCGTCAAACGCCACCCGCAGCTGCTTCTCTGACACCTCCAGGTCTCTGCTGGGGCTGAAGATGGTGGCTGCAGCAATCCCTGCAGAGGTAAAGCGTGAGGCAAGAGGTGGCAGTTATCCAAGGATCCGTCCTCGTGGCGCGTCCACTGAGGAGCAGAGCAAAACAGACAGGCTGGAAGCAAACACTGCAAGGAAATGCAAGCAGGAGCGCCTGCAGCTTGGCCCCAAGACCTTTCACAGCAAAAACAAATCCCCAGATGACAAATCACCCTTTGCATACGAGAACTAATGAGGAAAAACACCACCTTTGCCTTGGAAGAGCTGGGGAGCTCATAGAAAAGCTTATTTCTATGGAAACTAGAGGCTCTTTGGAGCATCAAAGATGTGGGACGAGGCAAACCTGAATTGCATGCCAACGTAGGGACATGGATATTGGAGTTATTGCTGCTGGCACCAACCCCCTGAGGGTTCCAGGTTCCCGCCACTGCCCCCCCCCCACAAGCTGGACCCCAGACTCACCCTCTTCAATGGCCCCACTCACTTTCTCGGCGTCGGAGGAGAGGTAGAGGTTGGTGTGATAGGCCTTGAGGTAACAGATGGGGCTGTTCCCTCCCGTCATGCAGAACCTCTCGATGAACAGATCTGAGGGCAGACAGACCCCAGGGTGAGCCTGACTGCCCCCTGAGCAAGCCTTGACATGCTGCTCCCCATGGCATCCCCAGAGCCAGCAGGACTGGGCTAATTTTGGCTCTGCTGCCCGACAGCAGGGCCAGCAGCCAGAGCACCTCAGCGCCAGCCAGCTCCCACTCTGACCACCCGGGAAATCTGGGAGAAGCGGGCTCAGAGGGTGGTTGGCAGGAGGAGACGGGAGAAAACATCTCCTTTTCTTGGTGCCAAGCAAAGGACGCCTTCGCTCCCCGCTTACCGTAGTGGTTGATGCTGTTGATCAAGCGAACCCCAACCTGGGCGTGGTTGTTGGTCATGAGGACGATGTCGAAGAGCTCCTCGCTGTCAGGGTAGAGCTCCCTCAGCTGTGTATTCACGGCCTCCAGCGCCTGCAGCACCCCAGGGTGAGGGGGGGAGTGTCAGCGAGCCCCACGCGTGGCCCTGACCCCCCTCCCACCGAGAAAAACACTCCCGTTCACCAAACCAGGGGTCTGGCCCAACCCCAGCTACACCCTGAGCCAAGCCAGCACCAACTGGGAAAAAACAGACTGATTTTTGAGGGGGGGAAAACCCACATAGCTGCTCTTCTGTTTTCACACATGGAAGGTTTCGAGCTTAGGAAGTGAGAATAAATTAGCTCTGAGCTACAGATAAGTGTTTTTTCAAGCAATCAGAAACAGAACAAGTCTCTCCCCACCAAGTGGATTAGTTTATTCGTTGGGAACGGGCAAGAGATTGCTCCAGTGAGCACCCAAAGCTGCACTAAATCCAGAGCAACTGGGGAAGAAATTGGAAAATATTTTTCACATTTGGAATGCCTCATTTCAACACGACAGAATTAGAAATTGGCTGACTCTGCAGCAAGGCTAAACTCAGCCAATTTAAAAGAATAAATAAATTGTAATAATAATAATTTTTCTTTAAGTTATGAGAATTCCCTAAAGGGAAACTTTAAATATGATCCAAAGAGACGATTTCTTCAGTTCTTGGGCTCAGTTGCCAAAATCCAGCATTTGCTCAGCCCTGGAAGCAGCACATCACTTGCCAGGAGGTTTATTTGACCTCTGTTTGCTCTGTGGCTACATCCCTTCTCCACGGTGCTCCTCCCCCTCCCTGACCCCACACGAGCATTCCACGGCACTCCCCTCTCCCGGGAATTTTTGGGTGAGGACCACAGTGCTGATTCACCTTAGGTGGGTGGCTGCTCACCTTGACAAAGGGAAAGGCAGCACCGGGGAGGAAGGGCTCGTTCTCGTGGTCCAGCTGGTATTTCACGTAGGCCTCCACCCCTTGCTCGTTGTAGATCTTCTGCTCCTCCTCCATGCGGAACAGCGCCCGCGAGGACACGGCGATGGTGATGGCGTTCTCGGGCTTCGGCTGCGGGCACAGGGACAAGCTGGGGAGGCAGCCCCTGCTCCCAGCCCCGCTCCCCAGGGGAGGACACCTGTTCGCTCCCAGCATGAAAGGCCAGGGGGTGGGTGACACCTCGGTAGTGATTTGGAGGACAAGGGGCGGCTGCAACCCTGACCTCCCAAGGCTTCGGCAGATGGAGCCCTGACACGCCGCCCCCACATGTTTGGGATACCTGGGGTCCCGTTCCCAGGCACTCCCACTGCAGACAGGCTCTCAGGCCCAACGGAATACCCCAGGAGAACCACTCAGCCTCATGCAGAAGGGATTTTTGTGGCTTTTCCCACCCCCCCCCAGCCAGGAAAAACCGCTCTGCGGCTCAGCCAGATCCGCATCCCGTGATGCCATCCAGATGTGACAAACAACCCGCGCCAGCTCAGCTTCTAAAAACACTTGATGGAGTTATTGTGGGCGGAAACATGACAAACAGGTGGTGCAGGCGATGATTTATGTGTCATTATTATTAATGTTCGAAGGCTTGATCCAAAATCCACTGAAGTCAACGAGGCACCTCCAGTGGGACTTGGCAGGGAGAGAGGGAACACTGGGAAAGTCAATCTCATCTTGACCCCCACCTCGATGTCCCTCTCCCCTTAGAGGGCAGGGAGGTGTTAATCCCCATCACTCACTTGCAAGCACAAAAATAAGTTAATCACTGGTGGCCAATGAGAAATGCTCACTCCCAGGACAGCAAATCCTGCAGAGGGACAGTGGCACAGGGAGCCCCGTGCCCAGCAGAGCCTGCAGCAAGTCCAGGGAGCAGGACAGGAGCTCAGGGGTTCCTCGGGAGCTCAGGGATGCATCTCTGCAGGGAGCCTGTGAAATCCAGGTGTCAGCACTGCAGAAACCACTCCTCTGTGATCTCCAGGATCCTCTGTGGCATTACCCCATGAGTAATCCTCCGGCAATGCCGTTTGCCCAGAGGGTGGAGGGTGCCTCTGCCAGCTGCTCTGCACACCCAGGTGCTCCAAAGTTCAAGCTCCCACCCTGCCTAGGGCTGAGCTTTGGAACAGCAGCCTGGCAAGGATGAGGTGCCCCATCCACATTGGGGATTCACTCCCCGAAGGGCTGGGCTTGCCTTGAGGCTCGCTCTGCCCCCAGCCCGGCTCGGAGCCGCACCCAGGAATGAGTCACTGGGAGCCTCCATCCCATTCCCAGCACCAAACGCCCCTGTAAGCAATGCCCGGGGCCAGCCCTGCAGCATGGTCAGTCCCCTCTCCAAGCCTGCCTCAGTCCCCAAATTCCCAAAATCCCCAGCAAAGCGATTAAGCAGCAGGTGATTAGGACGAGACGCAGATTAGCTCAGGCTGAGAACATCACTGCGACCACAGGGATCCCTTTCCTGCAGCATTTGCAAAGAAATATGATCCCATTTAGAAGTGGCCCCTTTAGGGAACAGTCCCCAGGACATGCAGGATCACCCAGGTCCACGCAGGAGCTGATCCCTGGCACCAGCATCACTCCAAGTGAACCAGAGCCAGGTCTCCAATTATGTTCAGCTCCCCAAGGGGTGTCAGCTATTAACCGGTCACGGGCCAAGTCTTGGCACTTCACCTCATTAATTAATAACTCTGGTGACATGGGCCATTTATTAGCTGAAAATATTAATTACTACTAAAGGTCTTGGGACATCCGGCCATTAGCTGGAGTCCTGCCTCTCCATCCTTCTCCCGACTCCCTGCAGTGCTGGGTCTGTAGGAAAGCTGCCAGGTGTTTGCTCCCTGATCCTGGTCCAGGGCAAAGCATCCTCCAGAACCAGCCCTGAAGGAAGATCCCTGTGAGAGAAAATAGGTCAGCAGCCCATATGTAACAGCAGAGAGGCAAAGAAGGGGGCGAGGAAGATGTTTGGGGCCATAAGCCAAGCCGGGTGCCCAGAGGGAATTTCCATCTCTGTCTCCACACACACACCTTGCACCCGGAGGGGGCACCTTGCGCAACAGCAACAGGCTGCTCAAGGTCCCTTCCCTGCCACTTAAAGGCACCAGCCTCCAGGAGGCTAATTTAAGGGGTAATAAACACAGCAATAAAAAGAACCATAAGTTTGGGGCCTGACTCTGCCCCAGCGTGGGCTGCTGGAGCACCAGGTGCCTGCGGGCGGGAAGCTTGGCCCTTGGGAATGGGACCTGCCGGATCCTGTCGGCTCCTGCCAAGGAAGATTTGCACCTTCGGACCACTTTGGGCAGGAAAGTCTCACCCGGGTGCTAAGGCAGCTCCCAGCTCCGGCTGGGCTGGAACAGCCCTGCTGTTCTCTGGGAAACGCTGACATTTAAAAAATAAGGCAATTCTGCTCTGCGAGGAGGGATCCGCATTTTGACATTTCTTTGAAGTGGAGCTTTCATTTGGAAGCGTTCCCTCCTCAAGGTTATTTGGATGCTTCTCCATCCCCACTAGTACTGCAGATGGCCATTACAACGTTCACAAATGGGCTTTAAAAAGCCTCAGTGCTCCAGGAACTGCAGCACCTCAAATCCTCCATCAGAGTGCTGCGAACAACCCAACAAATGCCACTTTTCTCCCAAAACCATGAGGTTTCAAGGCAAACACCCTCCTTTTGTAACAGAAGCATGTGAACAGGAGGGGTCCTGCTCACACTCCTGGTTGGGATGTATTTAAACTCACAGCCCCCATCCCAACACGGCCTCCTGCTCCTGGTGCCCCAACCCCTGGGGGTTTGGGAACTCCGAATCACAAACTGCTTTCCCCTCGGAGCAACATCCAAGGTCAGCCAAGGTCAGGTAAAGCTCATCATCCA
>JAYRBT010000064.1:4706571-4745446 GCA_036023395.1 Myiotriccus ornatus
GAACTCCGAATCACAAACTGCTTTCCCCTCGGAGCAACATCCAAGGTCAGCCAAGGTCAGGTAAAGCTCATCATCCAGCACAAGTCCAGACTCCGCTCAGCCAAATCCGACTGAATTTGCTGCCTGGGGATTCACAATGAGCTCTTCTCCCTTCCCATGGGAAGGTCAGACCCAGCCCTCTCCTGAACACTGCACAAGAGATTGATGTGTTTAAGAGAGGTACAAGCAGGGCAGCATGGGGGAAGGTCCCACCCTAATCCTGGGTCCATCCATGTGGGCAGGCAAACAGGAGGGACATGTCCCAACAGCCCAGTCCTCTGGAGAGGGACATCAGCCATTGTCACAGCTCCAGGTGGTCCACAAAGTCCAAGCCCCATCTCAGAAGCATAAGTGACCTTTCCAACATGCTCTAGATCCATCAAATGCAAAAGCCATCACAGACCCAAACCCCCAATTTGGGGGCAAAGACGTATTTCAGGAGTGACTGGAAACAGCCCATTTCCCTCTGCAGACCCAACAGCTGGCGGGCTTTAAATAGCTCTTCTAATCAGATGTAAATCCTAAGCAGCCCCCCAAGGATTAGAGGCAGACATTTGGAAATCCCACAGGCTCCCGGGATGTGCAGCGGGACTGTGCCCTCCCACCCACAAGAGCCACAGGTGCCCACAGTGGCACCCAACACCAGCAGCTCCACTGCCACCCCAGAGGCCACCACTGGCAGGAGCCGCAGTGGGGACCCCGTTCTGCACCCCTTGATCCCTGCCTGGGGCTGAATCTGCTGGATCCTAAAATCCTGGAGGAATCCTGTCAGCTCTGGGCACTTCCCTGGATGCTGCAGAAGACCCAATTCAGCATTTGGAAGTGGATTTTGGAGTGAAGCTTGGTCACAGAAAGGGAAGAAGAAGGGCTTGCTCCAGGATCAAGCATCACCCCTACTCCAGCTACAGCATCCCCAAAATCAGGCACCATGGTGAGCCGGATGGGACCCCAAGGGTGCAGGAGATGAGCAGGGTGTTCAGAGGAAGGGAACCAAAAGAAGGTCAGCTCCCATTAACCCCACTCAGCGTCACCAGAGAGTCTGGGGGACATTTTCAGCATTGCTGAGGAGTGACAAATCTCTTCACTGACCTCCCCAGCTGGCAGGAGCGGGGCTGGAGCAGCCAGAGGAGCCGGAGCATGGGAAGAGCAGAGAGACCCCTGCAAAGTGGTAAACCAACCCATTTCCCAGCCAGGAACGGGCCCCCCAAAATCCCCCCGTCTCCTGCCACCTCGCAGCCCACATCCAGGAGGAAGCAGCCCCCACAGCTCACACCTGCTCTCCCACAGGTTCCTGCTCCTGTTCCACCAAGAGGACGGACAGACCTGGCACCCCCAAGGGCGCAGACTGACAACTCCTCTTCCCGTGCGCACGAGGGAGCCCCCCTGCTCGGGATCAGATTAAAGTTCAGGCCGATGGCTGGGATGGTTTTGAGTTTTCCAAGAGCATTATTTACACTGCAGAAAAGAGCTCTGCAGCCATCCATCACAGGGCTGACAGCTGCCGGGAAGGGCAGGGGCAGCCCAGCTGTGTGTGAGGGCCCCCGGCCTGCCCCAACAGAGGGGCACAGGGCTGGGCATCATCCCCAGCCCCACACAGGGGGATGGCACAGCCTGACTTCAGGGTCTGAGTGCCTGGATCTCGGCCCTGGCACTGGTTTGCCATGAGGGCAAAGCACAATCCCTGCCCCGTGCCTCAGTCATACAGCACAGATGGGTGCAGTGGTCACCGAGCTGGCTGCAAGGAGAGGAAGAGGAGGAGCCTGGGCTGACATCCACACAAGCTGAAAGCATGGCATGAAAGACAACTAGCTGCATCCCACCACCAAGCCAGGCTGTCCCTTTCCCTTGGGCAGGGCACAGCAATGCCAGCTGGCAGTGACGACAGGGGGCTGCAGCCAGGTCCCCAACGGGGAGAGCACAGGGGCTGCTCCAAGTTGGGGTCTGCAGAGCGAGAGCTTGGCTGTCTCCCTTCGTGGAGAGGTCACACACAGAGCTCCCGCAGCTACCCCGAGGTACGGCAGCACTTCCAGGCGCTCCCGTGTTTAAACCCGGCAGGCTCAGCCCTGGTTAGATAACACAGGCTTTCCCTCTAATCTCCCAGAGCAGGCGAGCCTGGCAGGGGCAGCTGCACCCCTGAGACACCCCACTGCTCCGGGCAGGGATTCAGCTCCCGGGCTGTCCCCCTGCTCCGCCACTGCCACCCCTCCTGTCCCTGGCAGGGCCTCCTGCCTTGGCACAGGGGACTGGCAGCTCATGGGACACGGAGCCACCCTGCAAGGACACATCAGCCCAGGAGGGACCTGGGAACACCACAGGGACCCGCAGGAACCCCGAGACAACCAAGAGTAACCCAGGGATGCTAAGGAGAAGTGGGGGTATCTAGAGACAGATACCTGGACGGAGACAGGGTGTCAGAGAAAAAACAGAGACACCCGGGGGGATCCCAGAGAGCCTGGAGGAGATGGGGCACCCAGAGATACCCGGGGGGTTCCACAGGGGAACCCAGAGAAGATGAGGCACCCAGGAGGACCACAGAGAACCTGTAGAAGATGGGGGCCCTGGAGTGACCTGGGGGCACCCGGAGGAGATGGGGCACGCGGTTTGGAGGGGTGCACCCAGAGGGGCTGCGTCCCCCGGCGGAGGGCGGGGGCAGGGAGCGCAGCGCGGCTCGGCACTTCGGGGGCTCTCACCGATTTGGGCTTCTTCTTGGGGGCGAGGTTGTCGTAGAAAGCCTTGGCTTCATCCCAGGGCCGGCCCGGCGCCCCGGCGGGGCCCGGCGGCTCCATAGCGCGGCGGCTCCGGGGCACCGGCGGCTCCGGCGCGGCGGGTCCGAGCGCGGCGGCGGCTCCGCCAGTCCCGGGAGCTCCGGGAGCCGGGGCCGGCCCGGCGGAACGCGCTTTATAAGGCATCCCATGAAGCTCCGGGGTTTCAGTCCACCGGGACACGGATTAACCTCTTCGGGACCGAGCGCTCCTCGCCGCCGCCTCCCCTCCGCCCGGTAATACCGGGGTGCTGCGGGGAACCGAGCCGGGAGCCCTCGTTCCAAAGCTGAGCCAGCCCCCGGGGGCAGCGAGCCCCCGGGAGCGAGGGGAGGGGGCTGGGGACAAGGGTGACATCAGCAGAGCCCCCCGGGAGGACACGGAGCAGGATGCGATGGGGCACCCACGGGTGACGTGAGCTCCTGCTCGTGCCAAGGGTTTGGCCATCCTTGGAGAGCACAGGGTGGCACCGATGCCAGGGCAGCGGGAAGGGCACGAGGGTGGTCAGTGCTGGGAGCTGGAGCAGCCACGACGGTGGCAGCACGGTAGGACAAAGGTGTGTGTGTGGGGGGCTACTCTGTGCCAGGGTTACCTGGGCCATGCACTAGTTAATGGAATGAGCACAGGTGTTAATTAAGGCTCTCCACTCCCAGGAGTGCTGGTGGCATCAAGTCTGGGCACAAACCAGCACATACAGCCCAGACTAAAATCTACACCATGATCAGCAGACCCCCAGAAGCCCCAGAGACCAAAACCCATCTGCCACGAAGGGGCACGTGACGGAGGATCCCACCTTGTCTCACCTGCAACAGGGCAGCACCTGGGAGAAGGTCACAGAGCCTCAGGACAGAGGCCAGCAGCAGGTTTTTTCACCCAAAGCTCTGTGCTATAGCTAAAGAAGAACACTCCCTGTGGACCACAGCCTCAGGGACCCCTGTCCATGAGATCGATCCAACACCACCTCACTCACACTGAGGTTCAACCAGGAGAGCAGAGCCAGCTGGGTGCTGGTGACCAGGGCTGGCTCCAGGGATCCCAAACCCTTTGGGTGTTCGATACCATTTCAGCCTCAAAGTTTTCCTTTCCCCAGGGCCAGGGCAGGTCCCTTCTGTGAAACACCTGAACTTCCTTTGTGGTGGCCCCAAGGGAAGCGGGATCTTGGAGAGCTCCGGGATCACTGAGGCTATTCTTGGAGTCCCCTTCTTCAAGCTTTTGAGTTGCTGCCCTTTCAGGCAGCAGCCCTGGCACATCCCCAGGCCCCCACGGAGCGGGACCTGCCCTGTCCCTCCTTCCCCAGCACTGCTGAGCTGCGAACACACACGCACACTCCTGGAAAGCACAGCAGCCAAACCCAGGGTGCAGAGCTCTCCCCTCAGCAGCACTCCTAAAAATACACACACTGCTTTGCCTTTGGAATCCTCCCATCTCCATGCTCATGTGCTGGCTGCTGCAGGACAGACCAGGTGATTTGCAGCATCCAAGTGGGACGGGGTGAGCTGGGAGTCAGCACTGCTGCCCAGGAGCCAGCCCTGCCTGATTGATTAGAGAAGTATTAAAATTTGGTGATAGCTCCTTAGCAACAGTCGCCATCTGTGCAGGCTGCTGGAGAAGGAAGGCCAGAGGAAGCAAGACACAGGAAAAATGAGGGTGGAGAAAAAGATAAAGATGCTGTGATAGCAGGTTCCAGTTGCCTGTGGTGCTGGGATGGAGCCCAAGACAAAGCCACCAGGTCCTCTGGCCATGCCCAGCCACGAGTGAAAGTCTTGACTGACAAATGAAACCCATTTCTAGCACAGCCCAGGGATGCCTGGTCCTACCCACCCCAAAAGTAACATTCCCTTCCCCAGAGCTACCTGCATGACTGAAGAGTTCCACTTGCACACATCTTCAAGGCTCCCCAGGCTGAGCCCCACTGCGCTGTCCCCAAGGGCTTCTCCATCCCCTGGAGTGTCACAGGTTCAATGGAGACCCCTAAATGATGCTCAGGAGTGCAGTGTTATCACCTCACCCTCCCCACAGGTGCAGCAGCTGCCCCCCAATAAGCCATTTGGGGGAACACCATACACAGGGGGCAGTTTATTTTTCCATTAAAAAAATAGATAACAACTTCACCATCTCCCAACAGATATTACAGTCATCAACACCACAACGTGCAGACTAAACACTGACCTGTGACAATATTCCTGGCCTGGGACAGCTGTGGAGGTCACTCGCTCTGCCAGCTCATACAGGTGTTGGGGAGGAAGGTGGTTGCTGGGATCACACATGGGCAGCATCCAAGGGTGGCCTTGGACACTTCTGTTCTCCCCTAAAGTCCCCTGACCAACCCTGGCTGTTCCCAGGAGTAAAAGCAGAGGTGGAGAAGCTCAAGCCAGTGTAGCACCCTGCCCAAGCTCCTCAGCACCCTGGGGCCAGCCCTGGCCCCTCTGGGCACCCTTCCAGGGAATTACCAGCGAAGGAGAGACCAGGACTAGGACTCGGAACTTTGCAGCCTCCCTGGAGACATCACAAGCCATGAGGGCAGCAGAAAGGGGACAGAGTTATGATCAGGGGCTGGGCCAGGCAGAGCAGTAGGAGAAAGCAACAGGGATATGGGAACAGTTAGCCCTGGGGAGCCAGGAAACTTGGGAGTCCAGCTCCAGGATGGGATAAGGTTGATTTGGGGTAACCTCAAGCTGGCAATACCCAGAGTAGGTTCTACCCTTCGAGGGTGTGGAATGTGGGCTGCCCAGGATACAGCTGGAGCAGAGGTGGATGGGCAGCAGGAGGGATGGGGTGTGGCTCATGTCTGGGGCCAAGCAGGCACAGAGGGGCTCAGCAAAACATGGGCACTGAAACCACCACAGGGAGCAGAGGTTGGCTGCAGCCAGTCCAGTACCGAGCCCCAGGGCTCTATTTCTGCATGTCACACTGCAGGAGGAGGACGATGGAGGGGTCACTCTTCGCAGCCTCCTTGAACTCCTCCAGGGAGATCTGGTCATCCTTGTCCTTGTCCATCTTTGTGAAGATCTTGTCCACACGCTGCTGGGGTGTCAGCCCATCTTGGTTCATCCTCATCATGATCACAGTCCCCACCATCCTGTAAATGGCCTGGAGGAAGAAGAGAAGCAAAGTACCAGAGTGGGAATGTTGGATGGGCAGAATGTCCCAGGATAAGGCAGGGGGTGCAGGGTTTCTGCTCTGTTGAGACTGAGTTCTATGCTGCTGCACAGTTACCATCTGGTGCACACTGGGTACCTTTCAGACAAGGCTCTGGGTAGGAAAACTCATCTTTTGGTGTGAAAAGGGACCCAAGAGCTGCGAAAAGCCTGGAAAAAGCAAGCTACCCCTGTGGATTTTAAGCACTGGTACCTCAATGATCTCCAGCATCTCTAAGCGTGTGATCTTCCCGTCCCCGTCCAGGTCATACATCTCAAAGGCCCAGTTGAGTTTCTGCTCAAAGGTGCCCCTGGAGGTGACAGACAGGGCACAGATGAACTCCCTGAAGTCGATGGTCCCATCCCCATTCTTGTCGAAGGTGCGGAAAGCGTGCTGAGCAAACTTGGAGGCATCTCCGTAGGGGAAAAACTGCAGGAAGGAGAGAAGAGAGATAGAAATGAGGGCTGGGGGGGAGCTCAGCACAGAGGCTGCACCTGAAGCAGCACCCTTGCCTAGCAGGAGCTGGGTGCTCCAGCCCCACAGGCAGCACTAGGACTCCCAGCTGGAGCCCACCTTGATGTAGAGCTGCTGGAACTCCTCCAGGTTGAGGATGCCGGTGGGACAGTCCTTGAGGAAGCCCTTGTACCACTGCTTCAGCTCCTGCTCGCTGAACTCCGTGCTCCTCACCAGGTCATCCAGCACCTCTGGGGCCAGCTTGCTGCTGTGCTTGCCCATGGCTGCCCCTGGGAGGGAAAACACATGGCTCTTACACACCAGGCACGGAGAGGGATGGTCCTCCCGGGCCCTCCTCCACCCTGGCAGCTGGCTAATCCCACATCCCTCTTCCCCACGCTAGAGCTGATCCACCTGGCAGGTGGGTGTCCATGCAGGACAGCGACTGTGCCACTTGGGAGCATGCTTGGCTGTGGCCTTTGCTGCTGGAGATGTGCAGGAGCTGGCCCTGGGGCAGCCCCCCAGCGCACCCAGCAGCGTCACCTGCCGCCCCCCATCTCCTCGGCCGCCTCTTGCCTGCAGAAAACCACCCAAAAAGCAACAGAAGGTCCAGAATTCTTCCCATGGCCTTTACCATGCCACGATCATAGAATCCTAGAGTGGTTTGGGTTGGAAGGGATCTCAAAGATCACCTGGTTCCACTTCACTTGACCCTTTCCAAGGACAGGAAAATGAAGAGTCTCCCGTTAAAGCACCTAAAATCCTCACTTGTACCGGTCACAGTGATGCCCAACCTGCTCCTGGCCAGCCCTTGGTGAGGATGGGGTCTGGCCAGGCCCCCACCCCTGTGCCACGGGGCTGCCAGCAGCACGGAGCGCTGGGAGCCCATGGCTGCGTGGGCAGGACGTGGAGCTGCTCCGATACACGCCGTGCCCGCTCCCACGCAGCCTTGGCTGCCAGCGCCGCTCAGCCTGAGCAGCAGATGGTTTGCTGAGAGCTCCTGGAGCTTCTCTCTCCGTGGAGAAAGTTGAGTAGAAGTTCACCTGGAGCCCAACCAAGCACCGTCTTCCTTCGGAGCGTCTGATGTCCCGGTCATGTGGGCTTGGGGGGACATGGGGTTACCCTCGGGATGAGCCCTGCAGTGATGTGGGGGTCCTCGTGGTCCCAGCCAGCCCCATTCCCAGCTAATATCACAGGCAGTGGCTTCTTCCTGCCCCATCATCCCACCAGCATCTGTCACTGTCTGCCGCGGCAGCACCTAACCCAGCACCCCTCGGCAGCCGGAGCTGAGGGAATGTCCAGACTCCCACGGAGCACAGCGCTTCTCCAGCCATCCCAGCTCGGCTGGGGGGGCTGCACGAGTCCCCCCCAGCACCGCAGTCCAGTCCTAAGCTGCTGGGACCAATTAGGTACCCTGGCCATCCCCTCCCTGATCCATACCCATGTCCTCCCACACCTCCCACCAGTCACACTGGTGGGAGGAGGCAGCATCTCACACCACACCTTACCCTGCAGGAGAAGCCCTCAGAGCGGCCAGGACTCGAGAGCAACATCCTTTGGTTCCCAGTCCTCCATTCCCTTTTCCAAGCGGTTCCCAGTCACGCCAGGGCAGGGGACAGCAGCCAGAAGGGCCACCACACGCTTGCCACAAACCACTCACCCCAAAGCACCAACATCATCACTGATCAGTGGCTGCTGGTCCCAAAACAGGACAGAGGGGGATTACTACAGGTGTCCCCCTCAAGAGCTGCACCCTGGGCAGCACAGAGCATTACCCCTGGACTGGCACCTTAAGGAGTAGGGAAGGGGCTCAGCTCTCGGCCCCGGGGGATGGATGGGGGCTCGGGGGTGCTCTGCCCACTCGGAGAGGAGGCGGCTCCGGGGCACCAGCCCCGCCACCCACTGGAACCGATTCCCGGGAGCAGCGCAGCTCCCGGCACCTGCCCCGACGGCAGCTCCGCACCGGGGAACCGGGACCCAGCCCCGGCTCTGCCCCCGACGGCCCTTACCTGTCGTGCGGCGCGGGCAGGTGGCGGCTCGGCGGGGCCGGGAAGGGCGCGGAGCCGGTGCCGGTACCGGAGGGGCCGCGGTCCAGCCGCCGGCTCAGCCCCCGCCGCGCCCGCCCCTCTTGTAGCCGCGGCCCCCCCGCCCCCCCGGCGGCAGCGTTCGTCCATTGGCTGGGGGCGCTGTCAATCGGCCGGGAGGGGCCGCGGGGTGGGGGGTCGAGGTGGGATACTGGGGGGGGTACTGGGATGCTGGGAGGGGAATCGGTCCTGGGAGGCTGGGAAATGCTGGGAGATGCTGGGAGCAGGATGGAGGAGGGATGCTGGCAGTGGGATGTAGGGAGGATGCTGGTACCCAGCACGCGTCCCCATGATGCCTGCACCGGGGACACACGAGTGGCTTCTTGGTCGGCAGAGCCACAGCTGAAGCACAGAGGGGAAAGGGACAAGGGACAAGAAAACCACTCTGATCTTCCTAACCGAACGTGGAATGTTTCCATGGAGATAGCTGAGTGCTTCTCCCGGTGACCTTGGCATCCTGCTGTGATCCCAGTGCCACCTGGGCCTGTCCACAGCTGTCCCTCTGCAGCTGGTGGCCACTGAGCCTGGATGAAGTCTCCAGCCAGGCAGGACTGGTCCCCATCCCATCAACAGGGTTGTGAGGTGCCATGGGGTGCTCAGACCTTCTCTATGGCACGTGCTCTCAGGTGCACCCACCGTTTCATGAAGCAGCAGAAACTGCCCCAGCTGGAGACGAGACAGGGCTGGGTTGCAAAAAACCCAAATATTTTCAGCCGTGTGTGAGCAGTGGGACTGCAGGGCTCCATCACCCCCCCACCCTGAGGGCAGGAGGGCTGGACCCCCATGGCTGGACGTGACATTCCTGGACAGTGCCCGTGTTCAGGGTTGGACCCTGCCTGGGATGGGGCGATTCAGCCTCGTGGGTTTTGTGTCACCCCCACAGACTCCGCTGGGCACACGGCTCTGTGAGGCCCCAAAGCCTCTCCGTGAGCCTCCCCAGGAGCTCAGAGGGACGAGCCCCCCCGGACCTGCTGCCAGTTTTCAGATGCTGAAGTCAAGAAGACATCAATTAGAGCAGCTCTGCAAACCGCCTGCGCTTGGGGAGCGCAGGGGGACTGAAAAATTAATGAGGGCTTAATTGAAGCAGCACGGCTGCCAGGGCTGAGACCGGCCCAGCTCAGCTCATGGGACAGGGCAGCCTAAGGGACGTGGGATGGCTCCAAGAGGCAGGGGAGTGCCAGGTGACAGGCATGCCCTGGGGATGGGGGTAAGGATGACTGTGTGGTACTGGAGTGTCCCAATTTTGGGGCTGTGACACTGTGAGTCGTGGTGCTGGGGAACTGCCTGGGCATGTCAGGGGCTGGACAACACTGGTGACCCCAGTCACAGCACCCAGCTCAGCCCAGATTGTGGCACCCCAAACCCTAACATGAGCCCAGGCTCAACTGGGATGTTGGCCCTGGGATTGCAGAGTGGACAAGAGGGTGTTTGGGGGGACACTGGCTCTGCAGGCAGCTCTAGGTCTGTGACAGCCCTTTGCTCGCCGCTCCCACAGCAGCACCCCCCCAGCTCCCAGCCTCGAGGTCCCCGGGGTTCAGAGCTGCCAGGGCCCTGCCGGTTCCTAAAAACCTCTTTATCCAGCGACTCCGTGGAATGCAAAGGGCTGCAGCTTCCCCCAGCGGCTATGGGCTGCACCAGCACAGCCCGGGGGGCTGCGCCCGATGCGGGGGGCTGTGGGGCAGCTGCTTGGGGCTGCTCCAGCCGCATCAGCCCCCCCCAGACTGCTGGGAGCTGCTTGTCCCTGAGTTCCAACAGTCCTCATCCCGCTGCACTGCCAGGTCACCCGGCTGTGACACCAGCGGCGCTTGGGGCACTGGTGACTCAGCCAGCCCATCTGTGACCTCCCAGTGCTCCGCTCCCATCAGTGTCACCATCACACGGTGCCGGGCAGGACCCGTCACACTGAGTGGGGTCAGCTGGGCAGGGATGTGAACATGGATGGACACTGTCCCTCGAGGCCAGCGAATGATGGTCACAGCCAGTGCAACACCACCACACCCCCCCATTTTCTAGTGACACCCCGGGCAGCAGCCACACAACCAGGGTCAAAATCGGGATTTCTCACTTGTTTCTTCTGCTGCTCCTCCCCTTCGAGCCAGGTTTCCTCACCAGCAGCCTCCGCCTTTCCCTGGTCCCTCACCATCCCCAGCTCAGGTCCCTTCCCTGCTCACTGCACTCAGGGCTGAGCCTTGGTGCCAGGTGCCTTGGGGTGCTGGAGGGTGGGCACCCACCCGTGCTTTGCTGCACAGAAATGCCCAGTATCACCCACAGAAATGTCACCCACCCCGTGTTCCTGGGGGACACCTCTGTGTGCCTCTGGGCAAGCTGGACCTGGGGTGACCACAACACTGGGGATGCCTCTTGATGTCCCCACTGTATTGCTCAGCCCTGGCCCGGGAAAAGGGGAGTGCAGGGTGGAAAAGCAGAACCAGTCCAATTTTGGAGGTCCCCACCTGCTTCCCACCTCCCACACGAGCCCTGTGGGAACAGCTCTGTGCCGGTTCGTGCCATCCAAACCACTCCTGGCCCCAGTTCAGGGGAGACAGAGGGTGCTGCCTGGACAAACAGGGGTCCCGGGGCATGGGTTTCGTTTGTCCCAGTGGGAATGGCACCAGGTGAGGTCCCTGGAGAGGGGCCTGGGGGCAAGGAATGCCATCCACGGGCTGGGTCAGGAGCAGAAGAACATCTGGGACTTCCCTCCCCCTGCTCGGAGTTGAGCCAGGCAGACTCTGATGTGGAGGGACACACAGGCACCCTCTCGGTGTCACCGTGTCCCCCAAAACCAGGGAGCAGCCCCCCCACGCCCCCAGCAGGAGCCGGAGCCCTCCCCCAGTCAGGCCGCAGAGGTTCTCCGGCCGGCACGCAGAGGGTTAAACCTCCCCGTCTCCCTCACACTTGAGACGTCACCGTCACCAGTGGCGTGGAGGGGGGGCCGGGGGGCTATGGTGGTCTTTGTGGTGCATTCGGCAGCTGGCGCAGGGCGGCTCACGCACACGGCGGGCGGCTCGTCCCCGGCACCCCGCGATCCGGCAGCATCCGCAGACGCCCGGCCGCCGCCACCGCCCGCCCGCGCCTCGGGCTCCCACCGCCACGGTGAGCACGGGCCGCCACGGGGGACGGGGACAGGCCACCAGGCCTGAGAGCAGGGCGAGGAGCTGGCTGTGCCCCCCGCTCAGGGACCCAAACCGCCGGCAGCCCCTCGCGGGGACCCCTCTTTCCCTTTGCGCCCCTAGCCCGGTGCACGCACCCCAGAACTGGGAGTGATGGGGTGGGCGATGGGGCGGAGATGGGGTGGGTACTCCCCACGCCGGGGATTCTGCAGCCCCGCGGTGGCCCCGGGTGGGTGCGGGAGCACGGGTGGGTGCTCGCCCGCGCCGGCTGGGTGCTGCGGATCGGCTGCCGGCAGCCCTGCGGTAAATCCTGCTGCTCATCCGCAGCCGCAGCCAGGCAGAGGGGAGCCCACCGCACCCCGCCGGTCCCACTCGGGGGGCTCAGCCCCACGGGGGGCTCACACCACCCTCTGCCCAGGGAGGTCCCCAAACCGGGGGGGTCGCGGCGCTGAGAAGCCCCATCACCACCCTGGGCAGGGCTGGGGGTGTCCTGGTTGATCCTAGGGCAGGATTTAGGATCAACACCCTGATTCCCGGGATAAGGTATCTCCCCCTCCACGAAAAATCCTTCAGGCACCGCGCGTCCGACCCTGCAGCGGCTGTGGCGATGCCGGCGGGGCCATGGGCGGGGGGCAGCGGCAGGAGGGACTCGGTTGCGGTGGGGGCACCCGGGGGACACCCAGTGGGCACCCGGCGGGCGGGGGGCTACGAGACCAGGTCAAGGGGAAGGGGCAGCCAGCCCCCTGCCGAGTCTGCGGCGCTGCACCAGCCTGCGGTGCCCAAAGCGACGCTGCGCCCGCGGCGAAGGGGCACAGCCCAAAAACGGCCCCCGGTGACACGGAGGGACTTGATCCGAGGGCATCGCTGCCCCTCCGGCGTGGCCAGCCCGGGTGCTGCCGGCTGTGGGGAGGGATGCGCCTGGATGCAGAATTTGGCCCTGCCTGGAGCAGAGTGAGGGGAGGGTTCACCCCATCGGATGGGATGCCCCCATGGAGGTAACATCTGCCGTGGGGTCCCCATGGGGCAGGACGCTCGGGGAGAGGAGCAGGTGCCGGAGAAGGGCTGGGGTGGAATGAGGCCACCGCAGGGAGGGACAGAACCCGGGGCCACCTCGGGTGTGGCTGAGGACAGGAAGCCTGCTGCTCCCAGCCCTCCTCCAGCAGCACATTCCTCTGTGATCGCTCCCGCTTTGGGGGGGTCTTTCCCAGTGGATTTGGGGTGCACGGTTCCCCCAGTTCAGACTCACAGCAACGAGCAGCCTGCACTGGAGGGAGCCCCTCGCCCTCCCCGACAGCTCCCCTGGGGGGATGTGCTGTGGTACCCCAGGCTCCCTGGGCCAAGGGTGACCACGGGATGTAGGCACCTGGGGCCGAGGAAATCGTGCAAACCAGGGGCTGAGCCCCCAGCGGATCCTCCTCCCCAGCCCAGGGGGGCTGCAGCAACCCCCAAACTCCCCCCCAGCACCGAACCTCAGTGCCACGGCTCCAGCCTCACAGCGGGGTGTCCTCATGTCTGGGAGCACAGGGCCCTGTCCGTGCCCCCTCCCTGGGCACAGGCAGAGTTCAGCAGTGACAAATCCCTGCCCCAAGTTTCCCTTCAAGGACAACGGCGGCACGGGCACAAGGACGCCTGCACGCCCGTCACGGCGTGTGTGAGGATGCTGGAGCAGACCAGGTGCCAATCTCCCCCCACACTGGCTGCCCCAGCACCCCAGGGACCCCTCAGCACCGGTCCAAAACTCCCCAGCATCCAGCAGGATGAACCTTGGTGTCATGGTGCCAGGGCAGCTCTGGGTGTCTTTGTGCCATTGCGGGGTACGAGTGCCCACCACGAGGGGGGAAACTGAGGCAGGGGTGTGCAGTGGGGAACACGGGTGCTCTGGCTCCCCCAAAAAGCAGCTGAATTTTAGTGTCAGTCTGGTGCAGCTCCAATGTAAAACCACCACTTACGGGGTCTGGAGGAGGAGGAGGAGGAGGAGGAGGAAGGCAGAGCCATCACTGTTGATGCTGAGGGCCTGTGCTGGGGGTGAGCAGGGAGCACTGGGCTGAGGGGCAGCAGCTCCATCCCAGCCACGAGGCCACCCCCTTCCTCTCCACTGCTGCTCCAGCCCTCCATCTCCCCTTCCCCTGCCTCATTAATTAAACCCAAATGCTTAATTACAATTTGCTGAACCCGTGACTGCTTCCTGGAGCCCGCTAACACCATGGGGCCAATCCCGACTTCCCCACATCCCTGTAGGAAAGGTGGGAGACAGGGAACGGGGGGAGCATCCTGGTGCCTGCAGGATTTGGGTAGTGGCTCATCGGCGGCATAAAGGGATCTTCATGCAACACACAGAAAAGAGCAAACCTAACCAGTGGAGCTGGGAAAGTCATCCCTGGGGATCTTGGCCTCTCCAAGGAGAGATGGGGACAGATGGCTCAGCCCTGGGGTTGTCCCCGGGCTGCTGGCAGGTCCCCCAAGGAGTGAAGAGGGACAGGGATACTCAGCTCGGTGCCTGGTGAGCTGCCAATGACAATCAAAAAGTAACCGAGGTAAATGAGGCTGGTGGCAGCGTGAGGTGGGTGGGGGGATCCAGCCTGGTCACCCACCAGCGGGTCCCCAGGGCAGTGGGGTGCCCTGACCCTCTCACCCTCCTGCCTGCAGGTCCCCGCCAGCCCATGCAGTGACTCAGGGGGTGGTACAGCCCCTGCTCCTGCCGTAACCACCGCTGCCACTCCGGGCTCTGAGGTAAAGACCCAAGATCACAGCTGTGGGGTGGGTGGGATGCACCAGCACAGGCACCGGACCCCCACACCAGGTCCATGGGGCACAATTCCCAGTTGGGATCTTCCCCTGTCCATGGGGGGGCCCAGCCCCACCAGCAAAGGCAGGAACCCAGGGGGGTCACCTGGGGCAGCCCCCCAACCCTCAGACGAGCGTGGGGTGCCGGGGTGGGGGAACTGGGGTGTTTCAGTGGTGGCTGCATGGCCAGGGGTGCCCCAGGGAGCACAGCACTCTCAGATTTGCATCCCACTTCCCTTGGGAATTGGCAGAAGTGCCGGGAGAGCAGAGCCGCCACATTCTGGTGGATGCTGACACCTCTGCGCCCGACCAGGAGGGAGAGTGATGGTGGCCACGGGGTGCAGATCATGGTGGGTGGCACCGTGGGGGCTCAGGGGTGCCAGTGCTGTTCCACTCTGTTTTGTTTCTCTTGCTCAGGTCTGCTGGCCATGGGCAACCTGATAAAGGTACTGGGCAAAGATTTAGAAAACTGTCCTCATTTTTTCCTGGATTTTGAAAGTAAGTCCCATGAGCAGGGTGGGTGCTGGGAGGGGGCCGGGGCTACAGCTGTGGCTGCTCTCTGGAATATAGGGACAGGCACTGTGTCCCCGAGCAGCCCCATGTCCCCAGGTGCCTTGGGGCAGCCCCAAACTCGCCCTGTAAAGGTCTGAGTGGGGCAGGGGAGCGAGACCCCGAGAGATGCCCCATCCCTCGAAGTGTGGGGAGACATCCTGGTTGAGTGGCAGGATACGGGATACATCCCAGCAGCAGGACCTGGCCCAGGACGACCTCAGGGACCTGCCACCTGCCTGCTGCTGTAATTGATGGCACTGGTGGCCACGTGGCATGTCCCCTGCCGCCATCACGGCAGGGACAGCCTGGAGGATGGGTAAGGAGGAGGGAATGATCCAGCTGCACCGCCGGAAAGGTTGGTGCAGTGGTCACAGCCTGAACCGAGTGATGGGGGTCAGGGACCAACTGGGACAGGAAAGCACAGCTCTGGGACCTCCCAGGCTGGGCACAGGGGTACACGGGAGATGGCAGCCATACAAGAGAGGATGCCAGACCGGGCACAGCCCCAGGGCCCCTCTGACTCCCTCTCCTGCAATTCCTCTGGGTCACAGCTCAGAGTAAGAGCGAGGAGGGTAAAAACAGTGCAACCACTCACCCCAGCCCCGGCCCCAGTTCCATCCCCAGCAGGGAGAGGCCAATGCACAACCACCTCAGGCACAGGCACCTCCGAAATACCCAGGGCTGGGGTCACACAGCCGCCCACTCCCACAGCAGGAGACCTTCCTGGCTCCTCCAGGTTCCTTTGAGGCAGCACAACCTTCGCCTGCCTCCAGTCCCCTCCACAGCCCACGGGCATGGGGCTCTGAGGGCTCCCCGGGACGCCCCGTTCCGGGGCTGGCTCTGCACCTAGAGGATGGGAACACCTGTAGCCAAGACTTCAGGGACTCGCTCACTGTTTTCCCGGCAGCTCCCTCCTCCCTCCGCTCCTTCCTCTCCATCACCCCATCCGCCAGCGCTCATCACCATCGCGGGGGGGAAGAGGCTGCACTCGGGGCCGGGAGCAGCTGAGGGGTCACCCCCCCTCGGCCGTCTGGGAGCCCCCCGAGCCCCCGGGGAGCAGTGGGGGGAGGACGGGGGCTCTGGCCACCGCCTCTGCCCACAGCCCAGCACCTCTTCCCCGAGCTCCACCTCACCATCATGCTTTTTTCCTCTTGTTTCTTCTCTTGCAGGTTTCACATGGGGAACCTTCTAAAAGTGTTGACTTATAACGAACTTGACCAAGGCCCTAATTTTTTCCTTGACTTTGAAAGTGAGATGGGATTTTTATTTTCCTTTTTTGTTTCGTACTTATCCTGAGTTCCACATCCACACCATTTTGAGTTCTTGTACCCGTCGCCCATCGCATCGAGCCCATCCCAGACGTCCTCCCCCCACCTTTGCCGTCCGGGGGTCTCCCCGGGGAGGGGGGGCAGACCCATGGCCGGGGGCTGTCACTCCACACCTCTCCCCAGGGGCAACTGGGGCCAGCCCGGGGCCGAGGGCTGCTCAGGGACCCCTGTGAGCAGGGCCGAGGGCTGCTCAGGGACCCCCATGAGCAGGACTGCGGTCACAGGGCAGCCAGGACTCACCCCCACCTGCCCCCCACTCCACGGCTTGACTCGGGCAAGGAGACGGATCAGGGGGAGAATCCCGCCAGGAAGGGCTGTGGACTGGCGGGAGAGCCGTGGGACGGGGTGCTGGCACCCCACTCTGGCTCTCGCCGCCCAGGGCCCCGCTCAGAGCCCTCCGGGTTTCTCTCCCCGGGGCGCTGCCCTGCAGATGCGCAGCCGACGGAGGCCGAGACGGCGGTGTGGAACCAGGTGAACGCGGTGCTGGAGGAGGCACAGACCATCCTGGCCGAGCTGCAGTCGTACACGGGCGCCGGGCAGGAGATCCGAGAGGTGGGTGCAGCCCCGGCGCCCGCTGCCCACCCGCCCTCCACAGCCTGGGGCAACCGCTGGTGCTCTCCCCCCTCCAGGCCATCCAAAACCCCGGGGACCTGCGGCTGCAGGAGCGGGCCTGGAGCGCCGTCTGCCCCCTCGTTGCTAAGCTGAAACGCTTCTATGAGTTCTCCCTGCGGCTGGGTGAGTGCCTGACCCCCACCCCCCCTTCCCTGCATCCCCTCCTTGCATCCCGCGTCCCGCATCCCGCCCTGGATGCAGAAACGGGACAGGCTGCGGGAGTCCTGGCCGTGGAGTGTGCTCAGCTCTGGATGCTGTGCTGCCTCGAGCCTCAGTTTTCCCATCGAGGGGGGGGATGGGGTGGGGACATGCAGAGGGGCAGGAGGGGACCCAGAGGTGCTTTGTCCCCAGAGAACGCCCTGCGGAGCCTGCTGGAGGCCCTCACCAGCCCCCCGTACGCCCCGACCCAGCACCTCGAGCGGGAACAAGCCCTGGCCAAGCAGTTTGCCGAGATCCTCCACTTCACCCTCAGCTTTGACGAGCTCAAGGTACCTCCCCGAGCAGGACAAGAACTGGGGGTCCCCACACTGGGACCGTGCAAAAGTTGTGAGCCAGCAGGGGCCCTTTGGGACCCCCCCAGGTTCGCTGTAGCCCCTCACCCAGGCTTCCCACCCAGATGACCAACCCCGCCATCCAGAACGACTTCAGCTACTACAGACGGACCATCAGCCGGAACCGCATCAACAACCTGCAGGTGAAAGGATGGTGCTGTCCCCACCCCTGACAAAGGATGGCCTCCCCCAGGGGTTCACAGGGCTGGGGATGATGCAGGGGTGATTAACGACACTAATGGTCCCCCATCACACCCCTCCCCAGCTGGACGCGGAGAGCGAGGTGAACAACGAGATGGCCAACAGGATGTCCCTCTTCTATGCCGAGGCCACCCCCATGCTCAAAACACTCAGCAATGCCACCACCAAGTTCGTTTCAGAGGTGAGGGAGGCTGGGGGGGACCCTGGCGGGGGGGAAGGCTCCCTATAGCCCCGGCACCATGTGGGTGACTGGGGGTGGAAACAGCAGTCAGGACACGTTGGGTTTCAGAATAAGACCCTCCCGATCGAGGACACGACCGACTGCCTGAGCACCATGGCCTGTGTCTGCAGGGTGATGCTGGAGACCCCGTGAGTACCCCTTATGGGTTGGGGGGGACATCTTAGTGCTGGGATCCCTCTGCCAGCCCCCCAGGCTCAGCTGGCCCCTCTCCTGGCACAGGGAGTACCGGAGCCGCTTCACCAACACCGAGACCCTCCTGTTCTGCATGCGGGTGATGGTCGGCGTCATCATCCTCTATGACCACGTCCACCCCGTGGGGGCCTTCGCCAAGACCTCCAAGATCGATGTGAGTGGCCATGGGGTGCACTGGGGGGGGGTCACACCCATCCTGCTCATCCCAAGGTGTGATGCTCAGGGGTACCTCTCCCTGGATGACCCAAATGGGGATGTCACTGAGCTGACCCCGAGGGGAACTCATCCCCCCGAGCAGCGAGGAGGAGGATGGAGAGGAGGGGGCACAGCCCCCCTGTGGCACATCGGGGATCTCACAGCCCCTCTCACTCCCCCCACCAGATGAAAGGCTGCATCAAAGTCTTGAAAGACCAACCCTCAACCAGCACCGAGGGGCTCCTGAATGCTCTGAGGTGAGCCAGGGGCCACGGAGGGGGATGTGGGGTGACAGCAGAGCAGGTCAGGGGGGCCACAGGGTGACCATCCCCTCTCTGTCCAGGTACACCACTCGGCACCTCAACGATGACACCACGTCCAAACAGATCCGGGCCCTGCTGCAGTGAGGGCAGGGCGGCCGCCGCAGCCGCAACGTCACCGTGTCACCGACGCCCATGACCATACTGCTCATCTTGTACAGAGGGAAAAGGGACAATAAGGAACACACAGGAATACTAACAGAACATCAAAACGGCCCGAGGCCACCCCCCCAGGCGCTCCTGCCCCGCTTCCCACCCCCCAGATTAGCACCCGCTCCTGGACGCATGGTGCGGGTGGCACTGCGGGGACACCGTGCTGGGGGTGCCGGGGCCGGGCAGGATGGACCCGGGCAGGGATGTGCCAATGGGGCCGGTGGCAGAGAGTGCCCATGGCATGGGGACACCTTGGGGAGGGGGCAGGTGTCGCCCCTGTCCCCATCCTGGTCCCCGAGCATTTGGCGGGGGAGGAGGAGGAGGAGGAAAAGGAGAAGGAGGAGGAATAAGCATCCCTGCGGATCTGCACTGACTTTGGAGGAAATGGCTCAGTCTCACCTGGTAGATTTTTAATATGAGCAATTAAATCCACACTCACCTCTTCTTTTCTACATTTTTTTTTTCAGGGGGGTGTGAAATAAAATGACATTTAATCTGTTCGAGGCCGGAGTGGGGCTGTCTCTGCCGTGTCCTCATTCTGGGCGGCACCCACTGTCCAGCCCTCCTGAGTCCCACCCATGAGACCCCCTGACTCAACCCCCCCCAGGGACCACATCCCCCCTCCACGATTTTGTGGGGACCCATCCCTGAGGGACAAATCCCAATTCCCAAGTCTCCACCCTGCTGTGACACTGCCGGCGATCAGGAACTCCTGGAGGCTAAACAGCCCAGGGTGGCCCCCAGGGTGCTCCCCAAGGTGGGGCTGCCCCCACTGCTGCCCCCAAGCCAGCCCATCCAAGGCCCCCTCCGTCCGCAGTGCCCCAGCAGCTGCAGACTGGGAGGACTGGGATGCTGCTGGAGGCCATGGCTGGCTGCCACGGGACCGGTGCCTTTGCCGGCAGATGGCCCTGTGACACCGTGACAACGCGTCCACGCTGGCCCCACTCACACCGGCTACACGGTGGGGGGCCCCGCTCAGCCTCACAGCCCCACTCGCAGCCCCACGAGCTGGGGGAGTACCTGACGGGGCCCCTGCAGTGCTGGACCCCCGGTCAGCCCTTGGCACGGGCTGTGACACCCCCCGTGGGGACACCCCAGGAGTCACCTCAGCACAGCCACGCTCCTGGGGCACAGGGCCAAGTCCCCTGGGGTTTGGTGTCCTGCCAGCCCTCTCCTTCCCGCCACCTTTCCCGCCTTTCCCTCCTGGCACACGGGCAGCTCCCGGCGCTGCTGACCCCCCCTCGCTGTCCCACACAGCTCCCCCACCGCCAAGGGACAACGGGCACGCCACAGGTGACACCAGGACCCCAAAGCCTCCTGCAAGGAGTCACAGCACTGGCAGCACTCCCGTGCCTCAGTTTCCCCACCGGGGCAATGGGTGACCACCCCTGCGTCCAGCACGTGCTGGAGGGCACATGGGCAGGGTCCCCACAGCCCCCTGAACTGTGGACTCCTCCGTTGAATTCCTCAGGGTGCCAAGATGTGGGCACCAATCCCACCCACCTGCCCCCGCAGCCCAGCTCAGCCCACACGTCCCCAGACCTGCACGGGCACCCCCAGGCACGGGGCAGCAGCACAGGAATGGGACACAGAGAGGGCAGAGCCCCCAGCCCGTCGGATACCGGCATTTCCCGGGCCCAGTGCCAGGATCCAGCCGCGCACACCCGGGCTTTGCCGCCAAATCCACCCCAGTCCCGCGCGGCGCGGGATGGGGCACACGCTGCTGCACAGCCCCGGCCAACAGCTCTGCTTATTTTTAGGCTCTTGCGACATGGCTTCACCCGTGGCTTCACCACAGCCACCCGAAACGCTGCCGAGGCACCGGCTGGGCCACAGGATCCCCCCCATGGCCTGCCCTGCTCCCAGCTCTCCGTGCCCCAGCTGTGCCTCGGGTTCCCCTTTGGTTCCCTTCACCCACCAGCCCCGTGATGGCAGCGGTGCCAGCGGTGCCACTGAGCCCTGCTGAGCCCCAGTGGACCCTGAGGGCTCCCTCCCACCGCACCCACCACCCAGGGCTCCGTTAAACCCCCCCGGTGCTCCGCGACACCACGAGCCCACCTGGGAAGCAAAGATGAGCCCAGGACACGGCTCAGTTCGGAGGCTGCAGCTGCCGCGTGTCTGCAGGAGCCGGCGGCCCCAGGTGACACCATCCCCCAGATGGTCCCCGGCCTGTCCGAGGCAGCTGCGCAGGACTGTCCCCCCAGTGTGGGAACTGGGGTGGGAAGAGCCAGGGCAGCGTCACCAGCCGGGACCTCCAACGGGAGTAAAGGGACAGCCAGATGCTTTAAACCCACCAGTGAGCAGGGGCACAGACACCAGCTGGTCACCGGTGCCTGGCGAGGTGGCAGCTGTGCCCCGGTGCCCTGGTGCCGGTCGGCTCCTGGCGCAGAGCCCACAGTGTCCCCCCACCTCCCTCACGGTGCCTCTTCCTTGAGAGAGGAGGGATGAGGCCAAACTCATGACATATCCCAGCCCTGACTGCTCCCCACCCTGGCGTCTGGCAGGGCAGAGCAAGTGGCACATCCCGCCCCAGCAAAGGGCAGCACCGCATGGATGAGCCACTTCCCGCGGGATGAGCAGATCGGAGCATTTGATACCCAAAACATGGTAAGAAAAGGGAACCGAAAGGTGGAGGAGCAGATGGAAGCACAAGTACTGGACCGTCACAGACAGACTTTGAGCTCTGAGCTCTGGGGACAGCAGCCACGAGCGAGGAGGGCATCAGGGCTTGGCCATCCATGCGGGTGGTGAGTCCGGGCCAAGCTCAGTGTGGTGGCCTGGCAGGAGCTGGTGGAGGCTGGAGGCAGCAAGCGATGGGGATGCAGATGGGGAGGTGCTGCCCGTGTACCTCTCACTGCTGGACACAAGGATTTGTGCCAAACTGCCTGCCCGGGTGCCTGCGCTCCTCCCTGGGCATCCCACGGGTGTCCCCTGGGACCTGCATCAGCAGCTCTGCCTCGCACACAGGCCTGCCAGTGACCAGGGACAGGAGCCCACCCCAGTGCTGTGCCAAAATACCAGTGCCCAGGTGAGGGGGCTCCTCCAGGACAGGCAGTGCCCTGTCAGCAAGGACACAGAGCTCCTCCAGCCCAAGCTCTCGGCTCGATGCTCAGCCAGGCCAGGGTGCTGAGGACTTTAATTGATGGCGAGCCAAGCCACGCTGGGCCCGGACTGTTTTCTAATCCCAGTGTAATTAATGACCTTATCTTTGGCCAAAGCCATTTAGATTAAGTGGCTGGTGTGATGGGCTCGGCGGCTCCGGCTGCACAGATGGAAGAGCCGCGTTTGTCTGGGGATTAGCGGAGGGCAGATGGAGTGAAGTGCCATTCCCATCCCCAAACCTCCCGGCACTGACAGCAGCCTGAAACCTGAGACCACAACAACTTTCTCAGAGAGTCCTGGCTGGGACTGGAGAGCGATTCCAAATTGTTTGTCCCTTCTGCAGGGACAGAAGGAGGAGCAGGAGATGGTGCTGGTGCCAGGAACTGTGGGACCCCACCTGGAGACCCTCAAACAGCAGAGCTACAACAGACACCGGTTCCCTCCTTGGAGAGCAAACCATGGCAGGGTTCAGGCTCTGCCTGAACAAAACCCTGTGTCCTCATTGACAGCCCCCACCTCTCCAAGGATGCAAAGTCACCTGCTCCTTCCTCACTGCTGGCAGCATCAGGGTGTTCTTCCTCCTTCCACTTCCCGCCCCAGTCACAGCATGGACAAGGAAGTATGACAGGCCCTGTTCTCCTGGGAAGGCCTGGGAGCCCCTGTCTGGCCATGGCTCAGCACAGCCCATCCTGAGCAGGCTCCTGAAGAGAACAGGCAGACTACAGGTATTGTGGAAGAAGAAAAACATGTATCTGCGGGGATAACAAAGTTCATATTAAACCGATTAAGGATATTTAATCCATTTCTAACAGTATGGACATCTGACTACACTCAGGAGCCGGAGCAGATAATCCCACCCCTCATTCCCAGCGCGGCCCCCTTGATCCTGGCCTGGCCTGGGGAGATGACTCAACATCTCCGTGCTGTCTGTCAGAAACCATGCTCAGCACACTGGCAGTGAATGGGGCTCACATCCCATCCATCCAGGCTGGGAGAACACAATTCCATGCCACGACCTCCTCGCCGTGTGCTCCAGCCCTGGGCTGAGCCCATACCCATGGGTTGAGTCAGCATGGATGGCAAACAAGTCTGGGCTGGAGAAGAGGCTCAGCTGGCGCTGCACAGACCCAGCAACACAAATGCAGTGCCCAGCATTCCAAAGCTGATGCCCAGCTCTGCCCAATGCCAAATTCCCAGCTCTTCCCCACATATTCCCTTCAGTCCGAGCTCCCAAGCCACCCCACACTCCATCACACCACCCAAGGCAGACACCCCCCCAGAGCGTGACAGAAATAACTCAGTGCTGAGGAGCACAAAACGGAGGTTTAATCTAATCCCCACCAAAGCAGGAATCTCCAGAGCCTGCGCCGGCAGATCCACCCACGCAGCCCTTCCCCTCGCAGGATGAGCCCTGGGAGGTGGCTCTTGCCACATGGCACAAGCAGTTGAAGGAAAAACTTGTGCTCTACCAACCCAGAGCCCTCCCAGGAGGAAGTGTCCTGATTGCATTTGCCAGGAGAATCCCAAATGCCCTGGAAAAGGCTGTCCTGGTTTCACCAGAGCAGCACGCCGGGGAGCGCAGCGGCACACACGGCACTCGCATCCTCCAGGAACAATGCAGGGACACCAACTGCCTGGAACACCAGGAATTTGCTGCTCAGCAGCTCAGATTCAAATGCAGGGCTGGTTCCCACTGCCAAACCACAGTGTAAACCCCCGGGAATTCAGCCTTAACTAGGACAGGCTCATCTGTTGCAAACTCAATGAGATCATTTCCAAGTTCCTGTTTAACAGGTGCCAGCTCCTTCTGCACCTGCTGTGTGCTCAGGGATCAGCCTTCCCCCACCATGCTGGGAACATCTGCTCAGCTCCCTCAGAAGCTGTGGCAAAGGTGACTGGAAGAAGGAACCAGACCTGGATCTCCTGTCCCGTGCCCAGAGCGGAGAACCCAGGCCAGGTGGAATCAGAGAGCAGGGAAACCACACCTGTAAACAGGGAGGGGAACCCACAATAATCCTGCAACTTTATTTCCATATAAAAGAACAAAAAAAATATCCTCTCCACAATAAAGGCAGCTCCCTTGGCTCTGGAGCTGCGCTCCTGGCCAAGCTGGAGGAGTCGGGGTATTTCTGTCTCTGGGATCCACACGTCCGCATGCCAGCAGCATCAGCTCAACCATTCCAAGGATAACGCTGCCTCTCTGGCAGGAATTCACACTTTGCATGGGAGGACACTCCCAGCAGCCTTGCCCCGGGGCCCAGCCCTTTCCAGGCATGGCTAGGGAAGCATGGGAACACGGCGGGATGAGGCCACATGAAGAGGATCCAACGCAGCCGACGGCCTTCGCCGTCATGCACCCGCTTCATCCCAAAAGAAATGACTCAGCTCGTTCGTTCAAGGCCACCCAGGATTCAGGTGCTTCCTCGCCATGCAGGTGGATGCATGGCTGATCCTCTTTGCCAGCTGTTTTCCAGGCCTATGGCACAGGCAGGCTGCCATCCTCATCCGAACTCTCTGTGCCCCCACTGTCCCCGGCAGTCCCCGCGGCACCGCCGGCTGCCTCCTGCTTCCTCCTCTTCTTCAGGTGGTGCAGGTGGGATTTGGATCGTGTGTGAGCTGGAGGCAAACAGAGCGTTTAATCTGTGGAATTTGGAGGAGGAAACACCCGATCCTCCCTCCCGTGCAGCGCAGAGCGCCCTCCATTCCCACCCTCCCGCACAGCTCATTCCTGCAGAGAAGTGAACTCCCAAGCCCTGCCCTGCCTGTTTCTCTGGACACTTCTAGGCCAAACTATCAGGGCTCAGAGGGGGACAACGCTCCCAAACCTCCTCCTGAACACAGGGAGGACTGAAAGAGGGAATAATCTTGGTTCTGTACATGCAGAAGAGTCCATGTCATGACTCAACTCTCCCAGCCTCTCCCAAAAGGGCGGGAGAAGGGAAAGTGTTTCCAAAGAGGCGGCACTTTGCAGGTTGCAGGTGAGGTTGTGCAACTCTCAGCTCCCCTGTGGAGCTCTGCCAGGATCATTTGTAGGGCTGGATGCCTGCACCACAGCACTGGGAATATCCTGTGCATCTACAGAGCAGCCAGGGACAGAGCCCGGAGCACAACTGCACTTCTGCATAGCTCCAGGGCAGTGCCCCAGCCAGGAGTGCACTGCAGCAGCAGCCAGACGGGAACAGAGGGGTAATCCCAGGGATTCAGCTCGTATAGACACAGCGGGGCAGCAGGAGCTGCATTTCTGTGTGAAATCACATCCTCAAGGACGGCAAAACCTCCTCTATCAGTGTTTTTAACTCAGGGGAGGCACTTTGTCTGACCACCTTAGCGGGGCAGTTCTGCCGTTTCCAAAGAGATCAGAGCAGCAATTAAAGCACAAACTTTTCAAGCAGGGCCTTAATTAAACAAGAGTATTTGCTCGCTGAATCAAGGCCCTCAGGTGTTTTCCAGTCGTCCTTTTTCTGCCAAAGGATGAAATTACATGCAAAGCTGCTGCTTTATCACAATGCTAGAGGGTCACCCTCAGCTTGAAATAAAGTCTCACCTCTTGCAATTTGTCACAAGCAACACCAAAACTGCAGTGGCTGAAGAAGGGCTGATTGCTGTTGCTGTCTGGGGAGTCGAGCTCTTTAAGTCCACACAAATTGTATAATTACATAAAATTTTAAAATCTTTCAGAGCCAGCAGGGCACTGGGAGCAGTTCCCAGAACTATCTGCAACTCCACATAAGAAAACAGACCAGATTGCAGATCCACTCAGTTCCCACCACTGTTTCCACCTTCCTTTTCCATTTTGCAGGCACAAGTAACACCCAGGTTTTGGGCCACTTTTCTCCCACCATCTGGGGGATTTGAACCCAGTTCAGCTGGATGCAGAGAACAACAGCTGGTCTTGGTTGAGGGAGGTGTTGTCACAATCGATTGGAATCTGGGGTGACAGCCCTAGGGATGTGTAGCTGCAGCTGTGGTGTTTGGGGGCACCTTGAGGAGTTCCCACTCGGTCACAGAACCGGCTGGACCTGCAGGGATGACAGGGACCCTGACAGCTCTGAGAGTGCTCTAGTTCTGGGGCAGGCAGAGCTCCTTCAAAGCACCTCCAAGCTGAGACTGGCTAAAACAACAACTGCACTGACAAACTGATCTCATTACAATGAGCTTCCATCTTTGCTTCCAGCACTTCCCCAGCTCGGCAGGAATAAGCGACTCGTTCAAACCTGAGGATCAACAACCCGGGAAATTTATCTTTACAATGTGTCTGCGTGTGTTGGTTTTGGCTGGGGCAGAGTTGGTTTCCTTCACAGTGGCCGGTCTGGAGCTGTGTTTGGGTTTGTGCTGAACACAGGGTTGATAACTCAGGGATGTTTTGTTGTTGCTGAGCAGCTCCAGAACAGCGTCAAGGCCTTTTCTGCTCCTCACGCCACCACGGCAGAGAGGGGGGGCTGGGGGTGGACAAGGAGTTTGGAGGGGACACAGCTGGGACAGCTGATCCCAGCTGACCCCAGGGATATCCCAGCCCATACAGCTCATGTTCAGCATATAAAACTGGGGAAGAAGAAGGAGGAAGGGGGGTGATATTGGGAATGATGGAGTTTGCCTTCCCAAGTCACCGTTAGACATGATGGAGCCCGGCTTTACTGGGGATGGCTGAGCACCTGCCCAACCACAGAAGCAGTGAATTAATTCCTTGTTTTGCTTTGCTTTCTCTATTAAACCCTGTTTAACTCAACCCACAAGTTTTCCCCAGTTTTCCCCTTCCAGTTCTCTCTCCCATCCCACTGGTGGGCAGTGGGCCAGTTGGGACCAGCTGTCCCAGCCAAAACCAGCCACCGTGCAAGGCTCGGATGCAGCTGGGGTTAAACCATGACCCTGCACATCCTGCATTTGGGCAACACATGGAGATTTACCAGTTTCATTTCTGCAGCCAGTTTCTCCACTGCTTTTTGTTTCTGGCTCTCAGCATGAGCCTCCCAGCACAGATAAATTCACTGACTTAATCTGATTCCAGCTGAGCTCTTTTAAAGTAAGTCTATTGAAAATAGAAAATCCCTTTCTATTACTATACTTTTTTTAAAAAAAAAGAAAGAAAAAGAACCCCACACAAATAGGATATACTGGGGCAAAACAGAGCTATTAAAACATTAAGATACTTTCATTTACACAGCAGAATTTTAGAAGGAATGAATTCTTCCTGTGTTTTTTGAGGAAGCCTCTAAAGTTGTAAAGGACCAGCAGCCCTAACTAAACACAGTCAGATGCTACATCCAGATTCCTGGCATGACACTCCCTGTGTTTACTGGGTGCTGGGGAAGGGGGGAAGCCCAGGGAAGGGGGGAAGCCCGACAGATGGTTGCTGTGGCACAGCTCCTGCACCCCCTCTGGGCTTGCAAATGGCTGCTTTCATCCACGGGCTGTAAACAATCCTTGAAAGCCCAAGATCATGTGCCGAGGGTCAGGGAAACTGCTCCACCCCTCCCTCCACATAACCACACTCGCTGTGTCCCCTCCCAGGTCCCTCCTGTGCCCCTGCTGCAACCCTACCTGCCCACTCCCTGTCCCCGATGATGAGTCTGTCACAGAGCTCGCACACGCGATGGCTCCGCTTGTTCTCGGTCGCATCGTGCTCCATCTTCAGAGGCTCTGCTGGGGGCTCCCGTCCCTGCAGATTAAGGAATGTCTCAGATTGGTTTCTGGTGTGATAATCTGCCCCTCTGTGTTCGCTTCGGTAGAGTTTGGGATGTGGACTCGCCAAACCCAGGCACTAAGGTGGGTAGGACAGACACTGCAGTTTTATTAAGTGGAACACTGGGCATTAGGAGAAATTTTCAGTTTAGACAACAAACTCCTACTACTGCAAGGAAAGCCCAAGGCTGGGCATGTAAGCAGCCAGCCCTGCTCGAGGGAGAGACTGTCACTGCTCATGGGTTCACTCCAGTTATCCGGTACCTGGATGAAGCTCTCCACAATCTTCAGAGCAGGTTTCAGCACATCCTCCTCCCACCGCTGGACATCAGACACCTCCAAGCCATACACTGGTGGCACGTTGGGCCCAGGACCTACAGAGACATGGAAAGGCAGGTCACCACCAGAACCCCCCAGCATCCCACCACAGCACCCATGGGGAGAAGAAGGACTCTGCCTTTTCCTGTCTAGCTGTTCTTCAGCATTCAGAAGCAAACAGCACCAGGTTTTCCAGAGCCAAAATCAGGGGGGCACCGCCCCTGCAAGCAGCAGGAACACCCTGGAACTGAAGGAAGCATCTCCACGGCTGGCTGCCTTCGGGAGAGCGCTACGGAACCTGAGCACGCCAACAGCGCGTCACGAGAACAACCACCTCACCCCAGCCATGGCCCACAGGAGGCTGAGGAAGGTGAAAAGGCTGGGTCCAGGCACAAAGCCATCATGCCGAGCTCACGAGGAGATGCAGGCACGGAGCCTCAGAGCTGTAACTGATTGTGCAAGGGCTGATGCTCCCGGGTCGCGGCAGCGGGACACGGCGGGAGATACTTTACCAGTGCCTCGAGCTGACAAGGGACAGGTTCACAGCCACCCTGGGACTGATGCCAGGGCACGGGGCACGTGCTGCAGCCCAGCCTGGGTGAGACAGCTGCTATGAGAGAGTGCCAGCTCCCCGCGGCTGCTCTCCGTGGCTCACCTGCCCCTCCACAACTCACCTGCCCGTGGGCACGTGGTTGTCCCTGCCCGGACAGAGCCATCAAAAGGTGCCGCCTGCCAGTCCCCAGCAGGTGCTGGTTTCATTGCTGTACCCACAAACAAGCCCCCAACAGGGCCCACCTGAAGCACAGCTGCCACCAGAAAGGTGAGCCGCAGCCACCCAGCACATGGCTCCGGGAGAGCTCTTGTGCCTTGTTCAAAGTCCATCTTTTTTCCGACTCGAGTTTCTCCCTGCCTTTTTTTATTACTATGATTATTATTATTGTTTATTTTATTGTTGTTTTGCCCCTACCGAGCACCTTTCAACAAGTGCCCGGCTCCCAGCTGCTGCTGCTGGCCCCGCTCCAAGGCTGGGGCTGGGATGGGGAAGTCCTGCTGGCTCCCTGCCACCACAGAGAGCACAGCCCAGGCTGAGAGCAGCCACAGGGCTCCTGCTCCTAATCTGAAGGGCAGCTGTCAAATGGGCTTTTCTCCCTGCAGAGCCAGGAGCATGTGTGGGTGCATGGGGACCCCCTCCCTGAGCCTCTCAGGAGCTGTTGGGGGGATAATCTGTGGCCATCATCATCATCATCATCATCTACCAGAGCCTGGCACAGGGTTTACTGTGTCCTGCTGGGATTTTTTCCATCCTGATGGCACTGCTGCTGGGAGAGGATGAGGTATGGGGTACAGTGAGGAAGAGGCGGCTTCTGAGTGCCCGGGATCAGAGGCTGTGGGCAGGACACACACGGACACAAACTGCCCCAAAGCACCAAAACTGTCCCCTCTCCAGCTGGAGCGGGGGATGCACCGAGGAGGGATGAGGAGAGATGCAAGAACAGGGATGGGCGAGGTGGGGTGGGAACAGAGCACTCACGTTTCAGGAAGCGGTTTCGGACCCATTTGTTCTGCCTCCGGGCGTATCTCTTGGTCACCTGTTTGAGGGCCTGGATCCCTTTGAAACAGAGGGATTAAAAAAGAGAGAAAAAAAACCCCAAAGGTCAGGGCAATGCTGCAAACTGAGCTCGGAGCAGTGAGAAGAGGCTGTTGGCTCGGGGAGGGGGAAATCACACAAGACAGAAGTTTGTGCTGGGTGGCACCACGAGAATTATTTCTACTGTCACTCTGGGGGGGCTTGAGCCATCACTGAGAAGGGTCATCACAGCAAAGAGGTCAAGCCCTGACAGACAGTGTAGGGGCAGTGGCAGCGTGGAAGGGCTGGGTATTCCACCCCCTGAATGAACAGTGGGTGGAAGGAGCCCAAACACTCCACCCTGAAGCTTATGGCAGGTAGGACAATCAAGGGCTGCACTGCTCTCATAATGCCTAATCGAACAATTACCTGCAAAAATGGAGCCCAGGACTGCTCATCCCACCCACAGTGGGCCTAGAGGATGATTTACCACTGTACAACCATTCAGTATTTCATACCAGGCTTATCATATCCCTCCTAATTGTCTCCCGAGCAGACACAACAAGCCCTTTCTCCATCAGACTTGTTTCCAAGCCTTTTATCAGTTCTGTGGTTTCTTCAGTCTCCATTTCCATGCTGAACCCTCCTTGAGTTCTGCTTCATTCCTCCTTTCTACCCCTGTTCTGTACAGCATTCACAGCCCAGCTGGGATGCCACCACCCAAGCAGACCAGCCCCAGACCCCAAGTCATGCTGTGCCCTGTACATCCTGCAACGAGGCCTGGGGGAAGGGAGGGGTTGCCATGGGTATGCTCAGAGATGCTCTCCAAGCCCTGGAAAATGAGCCCCTGCTCCCTTGAGCTGGTAGAAGTGGGAAATGCAGAGAGAAAGGTGCAGCTCAGCCCCAACAAGACCTGCCCCAAGGTCTGACCTTGGTTCAAGACCGTCTCGTGGTGCCACCTGGAGCTGTGTGGGGCTGAGGGACATGGGGCACACAGGGTGCTCCTCCCACCTTTCTGCAGCAGCAGGGCACTGGTCTCAGGTGAGCAATTCCCTTCACTGACGAGGTACTCGTGGAACTCCTTGAAGCCAATGGACTGGAATATGCCATGCTGGTAATCCTGCCTGGAGAACAAGACAAGGGGCAGGGAGTCACAGCCATCTCCTTGCCTCAGCCCTTCCCACAGGAAGCTGGGGAGTGGGAGCAGAAAGGAGCTGGCTCCTCACCCACCCACCGGTTCTCGGCCACCTTCTGGCGGTTGTAGCGGCGGTGGAAGTCCCGCAGCTCCTCCAGCAGCCCTGCAGCCACCATGTCATCCACCCGCTTCTCCAGCCGGGCATCCAGAGCTGGGGGCAGGACAGCAGGGCACGCTCAGCCCCTGGAGCCGTGCCCTCGGGAGGCCCAGGGCTGGACAGCGTGCCAGGACGTGATTCAGCACTGCCAACCTCCCGCTCCACCCGAGCAAGGCAGAGCCCGGCAGGTGAAGGGGAATGAGCTCTCTGTCACACCCACTGGTGCCAAAGGAATTGCTGCCTTCTCCAGGGAGGAGGTTGGGGCAGAAGCAGGGACTCAGCCCTAATCCTGCACCACCTTACTCAGCCAGCCAGGAGCCCGCTCTCACCTGCCTGGTCTGCATGGAGCCACAGGATGCAGGAATGTGGGTACTTCAGGGGCCCACCTAAGGGCCCCCCACCTTCCTCCTCCTGCTGCTGGTGCAGGATTTCACTATGGGGGATTCCTGTCTCTTCAAACACTTGGAGGCTCCTGTAAGCAGAGACAGGCAGAGCTCAGAGGCTCGGTGAGAATGAGCTTTTCCCATTTCCCCAGCAGCCCTGGGGGCTCCAGCAAAGGGAACCGCAGACACTTGCTGGGATCCAACCCTCTAATGTGGGGGGAGGGCAGGTTTCATCCCTCTCCCGTGCCCAGCATCTGCGCACACCCAGGTCCTGGGGGTGCAACGCTGGCACCCAAGGAGCCCAGAGCACAGCCACCCACTCCTGCCTGGCACCGGGACAAGCCCTGCAGGGGACGGGGATCTGGCTCCAGCCCTGCCCTTTCCAGCCAGGCAGGGCTGCAGGGAAGGGGCCAGCGCTGCCGATGCTGCAGAGCTTTACCACCAGCCCAGCCCAGCCCAGCCAGGGAGGCGCAGGAAGCTGTGCTGGGTGCCCAACCCTCTGTCCCCTGCACCGTGCGAATGGGGTGGGTGGTGTTCTGCTCCCCCCCGGGCCAGGGCTCGGCTGGGATGGGCCCGCCAAAGCAGCAAGCCTGGTCTTGCTGCTGTGCTGTTCCCACAGAGCTCAGCTATGTTACTCAGCCAGCAGGGCAGCTTGTCTTTAAATAGCTCCAGATAAAGGCTGCTGCTGGGGCAGGGCAGCGGGAGCAGCCCCAGTGTTCACAGCCCAGGGGTGAGGCGCTGCCCTGGACCCCAAAGGCAGCTCAGGCAGGGGGCTGCGTGGCCAGAGGTCTCAGGCCCCAGAGAGAGCTCCCCAGCCCCAGTGCTCCAAGGTCCCGCTGCGAGGCCAGGAGCAGCGCCTGGGGTGGGAGAGCCGCCTTCCCAGGCACCCCCTGCCACGGGAGGTGTCCCCTTTCCTGAGCACACCATTCCCTGGGACCTGGCACCTCCTGCCCCGGGCATGCCAAGCTCACCTGGCCACTTTGCGCTTGTCGTGGGGGTGCAGCTTGGCCGCCATCTCCGGGTCCACCTGGCTCAGGCGGCGGTGGAGCTCAGCGCTGTCCAGCTGCTCCAGCTCCACCTTCCTGTCGCTGGCCGGCCCAGGGGCAGTGCTGGTCTTCTCCTGTGGGGCACAAAGGCAGCCCTGAATCAAACCACTCATCCCTGTCCGAGGCCAGCGGAAGAAAGAAAGAAAGATCCTCCAGACCCACGGGGTGAACAAGGGGCTTTGGGTTCTCCTCGCCCCACTCTAGCAGGGACAGCACCAAGCCTGCCTTGAACGGGGGGCTCTCAGAATAACAGAATATTCTAAGTTGGAAGGGACCCACGAGGATCATCGAGTTCAACTCTTGAGTGAACCCACAGCCTTGGCACATTTAGCACCACGCTCTAACCAGCTGAGCTAATCTCAGGGTGTCTCACCCCTTCCCAGAGGGATTCACAGCCCCCCACAGTACCTTGGTGTTGATAAGGACCTTCCAGAGCAGGGACTCGATGTAGTAGTTGGTTCCTCCCACAACAATCGGGATCTTGTCTCGGGCAAAGATGTCTTCAATGTGCCATAGTCAGGGAGCCTAAGCACAGATGCAAGGCAGGGAGGGAGGGCTGGGGGAAGCAGCACCTTGGGGCCCACTCTGCCAGCCCCATGGGGCCAGTGAGGCTGCAGGACAGGGTTAAACGTGTCCCTCATCTCTCTGTTACCTCTGCCAGACACGACCAAAAACTCAGACACCCAGGGACTGCCAGGGAGGGCAATGCCCAGCTCAGCACTTGCAGAGCAGCAGACATCTTCTCTGGGCTGCCCTGAGCATTAGCTGGGTAAGAGAAGCCCCAGACCCCTCTCACCAGCAGGATCCTCTGAAAAAAAACATGACTTAGTTGGGGTATGAGAACCCAAACACTGATCCCTGTGGCAGGTCTGGCCATAGAGGTGGTAAGCCCATATCTGCTCAGCCAGGCAGGCTGCAGTGTGAAAGGATATCAGAGCCATGGCTTTGTCCCTGAAATCCACCACTGTGTAGTTGGAGACAAGGGGATCCACAAAGCTGATCATGTGGTGCCTGCACAGACGCTGCTCCTGAGGAGAAACCTTGTTGGTGATGATGTCCAAGCCCTTGTACACCTGGGGAAGAGAAGAGCCCGTCCTTCACCTCTGTGTCCTGTGAAACCTGCACCAACCACTGCTCCTTCCCCCCCACACAGCCCCTGCCTGTCCCAGTCACCCCTCAAAGCCCCTCACTGGAGCAGGCAGCATAGGCAGAGGCACAGGCAGGGGCACGTGCCCCATTCAGGCAGGGCAGAAGGAATCTTGCCAACTCCTGCTCCTGCCAGGGCCAAACTGCATCTCTCTGGTGTTTGTTCCTGCCCATGGGAGATGAACCATTGAGTCCAACCACTCGTGACTGCCTTCCTGGTTTGATATAACCCTGTAATTAGGGATGGAAAGGCAGAGAGCAGAGTCAGTGTCACCAGCCCAGCACAGAGCTCTGAAACAAGGGCAGCTACCTCCAAGCTGCCACCTCATTTGCTGCTGTTGCAGCTGAAAACTCAGATGTGCCTCTCTCCAGACACCCATTTCCAGCACAGCACAGAGTCTCATGGGAGGACAAGGATCACTGCTTCCTGTAACACACAAACATCTCTTTGGATGCAACACGGAACTCCATGGAGCCTCCTAAACACACACAAACAGTCTGAGCTCATGCACACCTTAAAAGCCTGTTCTCCCTGAGACACTTGGATACAGAGCAATACACACATCACTGCAGGTCAGTGACCCTAGCAAAAAGAGGCACTGTCCTGGTCAAAGTGCCAGGAGACACTGGTGAACACAACCAGCAGCATCTTACGTGTCTTCTGTCTCAAGTTTGGGATACATAACCTGGGAGAGCACTGCTGAGAGACGCTGGCCCTCAGTGAGAAAGCTGAGAGCAGCGCAGGGAGAAAAGCCACCCAAACCAACCCCTCAGGAACATTCCTGGCAAAGAGCCAAGACAACCTGGATCCCAGCACATAAACCAAATCCACCCTCCAGGCTGCATAAAGCACCAGCCACAGCCCAGCCCGCAGATCCAGGCAGTGCAAGGACTGGAGATGCCTCGGGCTGGAGTCCCATCCCCACAGTTCAGCAGAGCCCTTTCTGATAAGAGTAGATTCCACCCAGGAGAAGAGAGGATGGCCCCTCATCCTGCTGCCCCCACGGCATGCAAACACAACCCTCCTCAGCTGTCCTGTGTCCCGGCACTGTCCTGAGCTCACCTGTCAGTGGGTGCTGCAAGGTTCTGCAGAGCTGCAGATGAACAGGGATCAGAGTGGGAACCTGCATCCCAAGGGTGCTGGCAGCTGGCAGTGGGGCACAGTGGGGCACAGAAAGCCTCTCAGTCCAGCCCAGCTCTGCACCGTGCTCAGGACTGAGCAGGTGGTGATAAAGGAGGTGCTTTGTAAGAATGTGTTTAGTTCTCAGCACCTTCCTGCTTAGAGAAGTCTCCCAGCTTGGGATAAACTCTGATGATGGGAAAAAGGACTAGAAATAGCTGTACTCATTTCCTCCTCCATCCCCCAGAAACCACCCCAGCCAGAGAGCCAGACTTCAAGAAATAAATTTCCCCTTAATACCCTCTGAGAAGCTGCCAAGCCTCCGGCTGCAGCGTGACCTCCACCCACTGCTCCCCTGCTCCCAGACAGAAGGACAAGGTGACACAGAGGTGACCCATGGGCACCAGGCACGGAGTGGCAGGCAGGGACAATCCAAGGTTAGTGGAGCAGGGAAGCCCAATCCCTGCCTGGAGCAGTCATGTGAGTTACTGGGGTGGCTGAACCGGCACCGCTCCTGTCTTGCTTAATTCTGGCACTCGCTGCTGGGAGGGCGAGGGCTGGCTCCTGCTCCTGTCCCAAAACGCTCTCCCCGGGGCAGGGGAGAGGAAGGGCAACCAAATGCTCTTCCCTTCTGCCCTGCAGAAACCCAGCTGCCCCAGGGGATAGTGAGCAGGCAGGAGAGGCCCACAGGCAGCTCTGCCAACATGCCCCGTGGCTGCAAGCAGCCTATTGATCCCTGGGCTTTCCAGCCCCTTTCAACACGGGGCTCCAGTCGGCACCGAAAGCCTTTGAATTCGGTGAGTTTTGGCTCAGTGCCCGCTCTCCTCATTTCCAGCCCTCCAGTTCCTCCAACTCCCACTGTCTGCCTGAAATCACGGCGAATACAGAGGGCTGACGGGAAGCTCGGAGTCAGCCAGGAGCTCCCAGTGCCCTGCACGGGCAGATCCAGGATACGCAGTTCGGGCTGCAATCCCCAGGTTCTCCCGGAGATTAAACACCCGAGAGCCTCCCCTGAGTATCTGGCAACAAGAGGAGGAATGCGGTGTCAGTGTGTGGGCTGGGAGGAAACAAAGGCAGCCTTTTACACACACCCAGCAAAGCCTGGGGAAGGTTTCCACCAGCTGGCTGTCGGCAGGGCCTCGCACCAAGACGTCCTCCTGACACTCATTTCTATTTTCAGCGAGCGGCTCAGATAAGCCTTTGTTGCTTTCTAAGGCCCCAAAACAGATTAGCGGCAGCCTGGAGCAGCCGGCCTCCGAGACACGGAACACAGGCCAGGACTAAAGATGCTTAGCCTTGACGGCGTCCTCCCACCTCTGCGCTGAGCCCCCGCACGGGGCGGCCCCGGGCTGGGAGGGCAGCACCATCCCCTTGGAAAGGATGGGGACACTGAGGCAGGAGACGCAAACACCAGAGGTCCCCAGGATGTGGTGCCTCGAGGATCCGCAGCCCGGGAAGGGCGGGCTCTCCCAGCCAGTTCCATCCACAATCCCAAACTCTGTCCCTCTGTCACCGTCGGCGCTCACGGGGGAAAGGTAAAAGGTACACCCTGGTACTTCTATACCCCAGTATATAAGGGGATAGGAGTGGCCCCAGACACATCCAAACCACCTACAGCCAGGAAAAGCATCAACGGGGACCAAGGGGTCTCCCAGCTGGAGAGGGACATGGAGGACCCAAAACAAGCAAAGGTGCCAGGAGAGCACAATTCCCTCCCCACTCTGACCCCAACAGGAGAGCGATGTCAGCAGAGGCTCTTAAAATGTCATGACTTGAAACACTAACTGACAAATGTACCCAGTGTACTAGAGCAACCCATGGAGATGGACTGCATCACCACTTCCAGGGGTGAAATCCAGAAGGGACAGCGGGATTGTGAGCACTGTGAGTGCTGCATGTTCATCGCTCTGCAAGGAATGAAGAAACAGGACTGGCTTCACCCCGCCTGGCTTTCCAAGGAATTACTTACTCCTCAACAAAACTCACTGGGACGACAAACAGCAACAGAAAGGACAAAAAGAAAGATTAAGAGGCCAGCAGATTAACCAGAGCTCCTGAGCTGCAAGCAGGCAGCAGCTAAGTCTGTAATTTGACCACAGCGACTCACAGCCATGACGAAAACACCCTGGAGATAGATGGAGTGGTGTCTGTGTGTGGAACAGGTGGGCTTGGGGCTCCCTGGCCCCTTCCCGAGCCTGGCTCGAGCTCCAGCAGCTGCCCAAAACACTGCCAGCATTTGTCAGAGCTCCACGGAGCCCAGGGATGAATGGACAGCGGGGGCTGAGGGCGACACGGTCGCTGGCAGCTGTCACTCCAGAATGAGCAATGGGGTTTTTAAAACCCCACAACTCTTCCACAGGGACACCAGAGCCAGTTCTGCGTGGCAGAGGGAGGGAATACGCCACAGGGAGACAATATTCCACGGGAACAAAGCCAGCAAGAAAGCAGGCCCGGCCGGGGGGCGCGGGGGGTCAGTGGAGCGCGGTGGGGGAGGCGCAGCCCCTCGGGGCCGTGCCTTGGGGCCGCCGGGCTCCCCCTCCTCGCCACCCCTCGGGGCCGCGCCGGCAGCACGGTGCATTACGGGATAAAACAGCGGAGCTGCTCGGCTCTGGCTCCACAGTCACGCTAGAATGAGATTAAAAGGAAAGGAGGACAAGAGCCCCCGGAGCCCGGATGCCATTGGGCGCCTGCAGCAGAGCCCTCCCAGCGCCCGCATTCCCACAGTGGGACCCGAAACCACCAGAGCACAAAACACACGCTCCGAAACATCCACCAGCGTGCGGCGGGAATTCACAGCGTGCCAGGCGGCTCCAACCGTGTCTGCAGAGCCTGGGATGCAGCAGCAGCACCGTGTTCACAGGATCATTCAAGCCAACAGCCACTTCCCTGCTATTAAAGCCAAAAAAAGCTCCCGCGCTTTGCATGGACGTTTCGCCCCTGCAGGATTTCGTCACTTCAGCTCAGACCTCAAACACTTCTTCCCCAAGAGTTTAAGGAAAACATTCCATAAAATTACTTTCTGATTGCTCGCTCCAAAACCAGGAGAGGGGGGGTTCAAGTTTAGCTCTCTAGGACACAAACAGTGACCAGCAGTGGCAGGCTGGGGGAGGAGACCTGGAGGTGGGCACAGGACAGCAGGCGTTGGTCCCTGAGCAGCACAAAGGGTGTTGTGGGCAGAAAACACCTTTTTAGAAAGTGTAATAAATACATTAAACATTAAACTTGGTGCAAAGTTCAGGCGCTATAGGAAGAGGACAGTGAAAAGTGTGGATTAGGAAAACATTTTGCTAAACAATAACAAAATTGTTATTCTTGTGCTGGCCAAAACGTACACTGTGACAAAGCTCTTGGAGCTGAACACAATTAGGACCTAAAAAATGAGGTTTGTCTCTGCAGTGTTGACTGAACCCAAGTAAACAACTAATATATTTATTCCATGCTGCTGTTTGCAATAAGAAATGAGACCACAGAGACTGTTGTCACTGGCAAATAGCAAATATAATTTTTAATACTCTTTTCCACATCTCTTGGTGTCTCTTTGCTGGTGAGGAGGATACCACCCCGGGTGTCACTCATTACTAAGTAACTCCAGCTGCTGCCTCCCCTCAGTTAACTCCTTACACCTCCACATAGCTTTGGGTGGGCTAAAATTAAAACACCTTTGCTTTGGTTTCCTTTCAAAAGGTGAATTTATTTGGGATGGGGTGGGGGGGTCTTGAACAAACACAGCCCTGCAGTTTTGACTGTGCTGCCGCCGTGTTGAGAACCCACAAACCCACAGGGCACTGTCCCCTGCCTGCAGGAGGGGAGATGGTGGCACTGCTCACACCGAACAAACAGCTGCCCACCGGGACAGGGGCACCAGGGCTGGGACGGGGACATCAGGACAGGGGCACCGGGACTGGGACAAGGACATCAGGACAGGGGCACCGGGACTGGGACACTGGGACTGGGACAGGGGCACTGTGGCCTGGACAGGGGCACCAGGACCTGGAGAGGGTCACCAGGGCAGGGGCACCGGGACAGGGTCACTGGGGCTGGGACTGGGGCACCGGGACATGCACAGGGGCACCAGGGCAGGGGCACCGGGACAGGGTCACTGGGGCTGGGACTGGGGCACCGGGACATGCACAGGGGCACCAGGCCGGGGCACCGGGAGCGCTCCCAGCGAGCAGGATCCGCTCCCCGGGCTATCCCCGCCAGGCACCCGGACACAGGGCCCGGGGGTTCCCGGGGGTTCCCGGGGGTTCCCGGGGGCCACCAGCCCGCAGCACCCACAGGGCTGAGCCTCTCCGTGCCCCTCCAGGCCCAGCCCGGACCCTCCCCGGTGCAGCCCCGGCCGCCTCCCCACGCTGCGGGCCCGGCCGCGGCCTGCCCGGTGCCCGTTCCCGGCCGTACCTGCATGGAGTCGGCGCTGACGATCTCCCCGCCGAGGCGCAGCCCGAGCTGCAGCGCCAGCGCCGACTTCCCGGTGCCGGTGGCTCCCAGGATCACCACGAGCGGCCGCGGC